>BOPP01000056.1:6182109-6246067 GCA_017312745.1 Gryllus bimaculatus
GCCCCCCGCCCCGCCCCGCCCCGCCCCCCCCGCCCGCCCGGCCCGCACCGCCCCACCGCCCAGCCGCTCGCCCACGCCGCTCGCCTTTCCCAACGACCTCCCGCCAACACCCGTCACGTCCTCGCCTCCTCACCTCGCCACCCGCACCCTTCGCACCTCCCCGCCGCCTCACCAGAATGTCACAGTTCCCTTTCATTGACTCTCTCCTCTTCTCACCTCCACTGCCTCACCCTTATCTCCTTGCCGCCTCCCCCACCACTTTGCTTCACCCTCTTCGTAAACCTCACCAGCACCGTCACCGTCCCCACACCACTCCTCCCTCACTCACGCTATCTACCTCAGCCTCGCCCCCCGCCATCTCATCGCCACCCCACTCTGGCTTCACCCTCGCCTCCCTGCCGCCCTTTCGGCTACTTTCCTTCCCAGCCGCCCCCACCGCCGCGCCGGCCTTGGTGCAACGCCCATCCCGCAGTCCGCATCCGTCAACTGTTGTGGCGAGCTCGTGCTCGGGATAGGCTCACGCTGTGAAACTCAGCGTGCGGAACGTCTACGCTTTTTCCTTACGGCACCTCTCTGGGAAAACGGAAATGCTAATTCGAGTTGTAAGTGTACCTCCATCTTCAGACCTGGCTCTAAAGTCGCTTTATTCCTTGTTTTCATGCTCCATATGCATCTGGACTGTAGTTCATGTTGTAATTATTCTGGACGTCAATAGGAATTAAAAGGTAGAGAATGGTATATAATGCTTACTTGAGATAGTTATTATGCATACGTCTATGAGTACTTCGGTGAGTAGCTACAAAGTGGAAGAAAGGTTTTTTTCATCTTTTAAGAAACAATTTTGAAATTATTGTAGGGATAATGAATCTTCCCCGGGGGTGTATCTCCGAATGCTCCATTCAGCGTGCGTGTATGTCGAGGTATTTTATAAAAGTAAGTTCTTTTGAAGGTCCAGCGCAGAAATAATAGTTTTAAATTACTAATGAAATGTCTCTCTTTGTTTGCGATATATATGTTGTTTTTTTATCTACCGCTTAACTTTATTCGTTTTACCATTTCTATGTTAAAAGCAGAACACACTACTTATGAATTTGAAACACAGATGGTAGATTCCAAACAGTTTGACCAAGCTGTTGAAGGTCTATCTGGCACAAGCTTGTGAAGAAATACAGTAGAAAAAATCTATATCATTATTTAATCTTAATTCAGCCGGGTTGTTATTAATGTTTTGTGTCCATTTTTTGTCTGCATGTTTCTCAAGTGATGCTTGAAATGAAGGATGGCTCGACGTAAAGAGATTTTGAATCCATGTAAATTTTGGAATTAAGACTCAAATATCTACCAATGAACACTAATGAATATAATTTGTTAACCTGATACTTTCAACTATTTAAAAATGATTGTGTCAGAACAATAAAATGTCATTCTAAAGAATTCATTTATTTCAGATATTGTTGTTAGAGATGGCAAAGCAGTAGAAATTTCTAAATACTCGTGCATAATATGTTTCCATTACCAATAACGTCATATATTATTGCATATTAATATTGTAGAGCTGACTCGAAATAATGGCAAAACTGTCCCTAGTGGATGCTCCTCTGATTCCGCGCAGGCGTGTCTTGTACCTTCCCGTGTGCAGTCTGTCGACTGCCTCCGTCCGCCGCGCTCCGCGACCCGCGTTGACCCTGTCGGCGCCATCCCTCGTAAACAAGGGAGAACGCGATCGCCACCAGTTAGTGTTTTCATAATTAATTACCTATGCAACCGACGCTCCAACGGCCCCGCCGACTCCGCCGTCCCCGTTCCGACATCCCCGACTCCCTCTCGTAATCACCCCGACCCGCCAGCTCCCCCTCATCGGCGGTCGCAACCCGACCCGCCAGCCCCACACTGCCGACCCCTCGCTACATGTCACACGCTGCAGGTTTCCCACTACAAACCTCTAACCCTCGGCCCCACATTGTCTTTTACGGGCGCCTTACATTCCAGGCCCCTCATTTCTGGCCCTACACTGCAGGTATAGGGCTGGTCTCACACTGTAGGCTTCACACTCCTGGATCTACTCTACAGGCCTCACACTGCACACCCCACACCGCAGGCTCCACATTGCTGCTCCTGATCCCCACCCCACACTCCCGCCCCTTACGGCCGTTCTTTACTGTCGTCCTTCACTGCCGCCTCGCACTCTAGACCCCTCAGTTGCACTCTACACTTCAGGCCTCATACTGGCACCCTACATTCCCAGTCCCGCACAGCCGGACACACACTGCCATCCCACATTGCAGACCTCCTACTGCAGGCCTCACACTGCAGGCCCCACACTGTGAGCTTCACATTCCCTGCCTTACGTGGCAGGCCCCACACCATCACACTCCCCTACCCGGTTTCCCTTTTCCCCTGGCATATCGAACCCACCAGCTCCTCGGCGTCCCGACACCTTCACTTCACAAGATCTAATTCATCCCAATATTTTAGATTCTTCACCTCCAATCCCGTCTGACCTCGTATCTCCGATCCCGTACACCACCCTGACTCATCCGGTTGCACGAACCATTCTCGCCAGCCCGACCTCTCCTGCCATTCCCGACTGATCGTTCCTAAAACACCCGCTTTGCCAGTATTGTTTAGTCAGGCGCCTGCCGTCAACCCTGTTTCTCCCGACGGACGACCCCGCCTCGTCATTTCTGCCCCGCCGGCACCCGTCACTGCATCGCTAAAACGCTCTCTGCCAGTCTCCCACGCCCTGTTAACGTATCCCCGCCAATCCCGTCCTGCCTTGCTACGCCTGCTCCACCCCGTGCCGTTAGATCGCCCGCTCCAGAATTGCAGTTCCAATGATAATAACCCCCATCACGGTCATCATTGCGTCCTCGGCCGCAATTGATCATTGTCCCCCCTCCTCCTCCTCCTCCTCTCCGGTCCTCGCCCGCTCGCGTGCCTCGTGACACTAGTGCTGTTGATGGCGAGGTGGAACAATATCCTCAGTCTCCACCTGTGGTCACCCCTTCCATTTACATCCGACGCCATTTCGGAGCAGATGGGTGCTCTTTGTAGCTCCGTGCCGCCATTTCGCCGCCGTACGCACGCCCCTGGCACTGCTCTTCAACGGTGGTTGTCGTTTACTTGATCGCTACTTGGCGTTCCACTTGCATTTCGTGTTATGGTATGTTGTAGATATCAAGTGTCTCTCGCCTTCCATAGAAATATTTTGGGCTTCCGTAGAAATTAATTTGGTGAACATTGGCACGACAAAATAGAAAAAATTTCTAGCAAATACCTTATTGATTTGGCGTAAGAGGATCATATTGCGTAAGACGATATTTATTCTAGAACTTTTGTCATTTTTTTTGGAGGTGGGATGTTTCTAATAAATAAATTCCTTCTGATGTACGACGATAAAAATGTTTGTACCTCTTTGAAACAATTTTTAATGACAATAATTAAATAAATTGGTATTTTGGGAACATTTGTTGAAAATTGTCGGCTACACGTGGTATTGATCTAATTGTGTTGATTTGAGTATGCATCAAGATAGTCAATTTATGAGAACTGTATCTGTATTTGAAACTCTTAATTGTTTCCTTTTTTTCAATAGTGAGTAGTTATTGCTTTATTGGCACAACAATGTACGATTCACTCAAGCACACAATTTAGTGGTATTTACATACTTTAAAACCGGGCAAGGTAGGCATGGGCCGGGCAAAAGCAGACACCAAATTCAAGGCCATTTAGTTTTTTGGGGGAAGTAGATTCGTTTTTTTCGAAAATTCAATATTTGATTCTTTCAGATTGCCATCAGTCCCTCTTTATGTCTTAAACGATTTTGTTCTATTAGGTTCATTCCATTGCGACTTTTAGTATTCAGTTAGAAATGTTTCACTGTACGTTAAACAGTTTTCCTTCATCGCAAGTGATAACATTAATAAACTTAAGTTATACGGACATAGAAATGATATTTTTTATCTCCATGTTTGAATGCATTTAAATTGGCTTTTTAGTGTCAGATTTATCCACTTACGCCAGCCAGTTGTGTTCCCAGGCCTGGGGATACGGGACACACATTGCTAGCACGATGTATTTCCATTACCGCACCTAAGCCTGCCCGATTCTTTCCTTTCTATGGCAACTCAGACGATTTGTGTTGGAAATATACTACTTCATTTTCGTCCCGGCCAGGAATCGTACTCGAGTACGCCTCAAACAAAGCTAGCACGCTGTCAAAGAACCACCCGGAGGGCTCCCTAAATATATCAAACTACGTTAATGGTATTTTTAATAGCAAAACTTAGAGCTTATTTTCATATTTTTCTGGCAAGCATTCAAAACTTGTAAGTATTATTGGAGGTCTGAATTTATTGGTTTTGCTTAGGGCTCCTTACAATATTAATCCGGCATTGACACGTCGTGTGCGCTGCTCGTGGGGCCCGTGTTTAATGGATCTGACAGGCCGTGTGCACTGTACAGTGCTCATGAGGCGCATATTTAGTGTCTCAGTCAGGCCATGAGCAGTGTTCATGAAGCCCGTGTTTAGTGGTTCTCGCAGGCCGTGTGCACTCTCCAGTTCTCGCGAGGCCCGTGTTTAGTGGCCCTTGTAGGCCCTGAGCAGTAATCGCGGGGCCCGTGTTTAGTGGCCCTAGCTGGCCGTGTGCACTCGTGCGGTGCTCGTGGGGCCCGTGTTTAGTGGGCCTGTCAGGCCATGAGCTGTGTTCGTGGGGCCCGTGTTTAGTGGGCCTAGCTGGCCGTGTGCACTCGTGCGGTGCTCGTGGGGCCCGTGTGGTCGAGTGGAAAGAGCCGCGCCATCTGCGTACGCTGCGCACGCGCCGAGTGGCCCTGAGCGCGCGCGGATAAGGAAACGGACGAGCTACGCGCCGCGGTGCGCATGGCGATGTCGCCGCCGGACGACGCGCAGAGAAGCCTCAGGCTGACTTTCAGTTGCTCTGTGATGTGTTCATGGCCGGGTGTAAGGTGCTCGGTGCTCCCCGAGTGAACATCGTTCAGGGTTCAATTTTTGATATTGAACATAAATATAGGTGTTGTGGTGTGATATCTATGGCATTTTTAAAATAATTAAAGATGTTGTCATTGCCAACAATATTATTTAATGCAATAGCAGCTTTCGATGGCTTAGCTATCATCATCAGTTGTGTGGTAGATGGAAGCTGGATGGTAGTCGTTTTGTGGCTTCCATCTAGCAGACAACTGATGATGATGGCTAAGCCATCGAAAGCTGCTATTGCATTAAATAATTTTGTTGGCAATGACAACATCTTTAATTATTTTATTATTGAACATAAATCGATGAAAATGTATACTTCTCTTCTGCAAATGTGATACGCCTAAGAAAGATGGATCGACCATTCGCATAATATTTAATGTATTTGTTTCAGGAATCAGAATCATTCTGAAATTAAATATCTGAATTCAGATACATTTGAAAAATTGAAATTGAACTAAGCATGCAAACATGGATGTGGAGGGGTTTATTCTTTTTCATTATGAGCCATTCTGGGTTTGACGAGATATTATGAATACATGACCTAAACTTTGAAGGCATTGAATCCTTCCCGCGTTGAAAAGCAAACGAATCCGCTACACCATGCATGGGTCGCCCCTAGATAAGTAGGTTAAGCAGAATTTTTCATTAACTCGCCTCCTGTGTGGGCATAGGTCGTGAGCAAGCGCAGATGTCACATTAATACGAATCCACATGGCACGAGATGAAGTCTGACTGTGAATTCTACGAAATAGAAAATAAAATGGTGTTCATACACGTGCACGTTTCATATTTTCATTTACATGTTCCAATTACTTGAATTTAGAAAGTCGTCGATTATTTGAAAAAATGACGTTATATTACTTTCTATTACGAAGGGAGAAATGAACAAATACTGGATCGTAATATTCGGATATTAAAAAACGTTTCATCATTTTCAGGAATAGCTACAAAAATGTGTCCCAGCTTGGAAAATAGTGTCTGTCGTGAACAGTTATTTGATCCGCAATAACAGTTTGCTATGAGAGAATTGCAATCGATACCCCACGTTGTTGCTGATAATCCGAGCCCTGTCACTAGGAATATAAAAACTGCTCATTCAGACCTATTAAGAAAACGCCATATAAAATTAGGCGGCCGTGTAAATTATTCGCTAGTTTTTACCGTATTTAAATTCCATGTGATCACCGATGAACTTTTCACAAGGACTCTACGTTTAGGTGAAAAACAGATCTTTTTGTCAATATCATTATTTTTCTCGGCGCCTCTTTGGTTTTGCGTATTCACGCAACGCACTTCCGTCCGTGCCGCCGATTTGCTTTCCGTTGCCGGAGGGCGGAATGTGGAGGAGGCCTTTTCCGGACGTGGAAAAAAATGTGTCCCAGTCGACGGCTTTTTGCCGCCCGTCCCTGCGGTCATCATAATCTCGTTATTCCGTGCGACGGAACGGGGGCTCTCCGCTGCATAAAAAGGAGATAACCAGGGAAGTGCGCTGGCGCCGCACGGTGGTTCTTTCCTGGACGGAAGCTCTAAGGGCAAGGTCTCTCATGTAAGCCTGTCATGTGTTCGGATGTGAACCAAACGAGCTCTTTTAAGTATTTATTATGTGAAATTCTCAAATTTCCAAATCGAAAACGGTTTCTACGAGGGCCGTTTGTTTTTCCTCTGATGGACCGTAGAAAAGATAGGAGTAAAGAAAAAATGAATTTATTACAAAAAGTTATGTAGAAACGTGGTTACTTTTCTACATACTCAATGTGAAGATTAAGGTATATGACTAATTTTGTGGACAAGATTTTCCATCCCGTATCCGACAAATGTTGCCATCAGTGATGCAAGATGAACCTGAATGTTGCTTGGAGCTCTTCATTGTTCTGGAAGCTTTGGCTTGAAGTCCTGAATTCAAGGAAGATATGAAAAGCACTGGGCTGTATGATGCCAGGTGATGAAGCAAGTCCCTTTGCCTCTGAAAATGTTTGGTTGCAGCAGCACTTTGAGGGTTGGCGTTGTCATGAATGAGGACATTTCCAGAAGCCAGCATTCCTCATCTTTCGTTCGAAAGTTCACACCGTTTATTCGGCTCATTCTTCTATGAGTTTCTGCTGCAGTGTTCCTTTCTTATTGAAGAATGCGAATACCACTAAGCGGCCCACACTTGCCGGTTACGACATTCGTTCCAGCTAATTTCAAGTCCGCAGAGTTCTGGTCAAATTGGTGATAAAGCGTCGGTACTAACAAAGATTGTAATGACAAGACGTAGATCTATTTTGCCTATTGCACACCCCAACTTGTCGACACATGTTCCATTGGTGCATGAAGCACCGATAGCAGACTCGCATTTACATAAGCGTGTGCCCCCGCTGATCATCTGTGGTTTGGATGGCCTCCTCAAATTAGATTTCGTTTTTCGTAATTCTGCGTCCTCAATGGTTTAATCTTATTTGAAGCAATTTCGTCGGTTTGCTTTTCATTTGCAACAGTTAATTTTTCTAGCAACGCAAGTCTGCTTTTTTTATCGTATCGGAAGTGAAGATGCTGGGTTTTTGTCATATTTAGCTGAACTGACTCACATCAGCCTTGTTGATCGCAAAATACAGCAATGAGTTTACCGTAGTTTAATGAAAATTGACATTGAATCTAATTTAAAGGAAATTAATTTCTAACTACTTTTATGAAAAAATGCATCGTGATGATGTGGTCAATACAATATCCTTTTTCGTTACAGAACCGACATTCCGGCAATTATTTATCTTCCTACAAGGCTATAAAGTACATGATATTTCGCGATATGTAGTTTTAAAAAAGAAGCAAAATAAATGGCGCTTGCGGCAGTATGGTATATGTTAGTCCGTAATGTGTGTCGTGATTACCTGTATCACCTAAGGTTTGATGGAACAAAATTTAACAAAAAAATGCGTTTAAGCTGTAATTTACTCTACAGATGTTTGTTAGTGTTTTAGTATTGTTTATTTGTTCTTTTTGACAACATTGCACTACTAAAATGAGTTTTTTAGACACAAAGCTTACCAAATACATTTTCAGTCGTGAAGCTGGCCAAATATTTACACTATCAGCAGAAGTTATTTTATTTGCCTACCATCGCGATTCACAATTTCATTAACGTTTCTTAAAATAAAAGGTATTTCATTAGAAATATCGTTCCAAAACTCTGAATAGCATATGTTGGCATAAAAGAAAAATGTAGCAAAATCATATAAAATGAAATAAACGAAGTGTTCTACCGTGAATTATACAGCAGGTGGGTAGACTAAATACAACGCTAGAAATTTCCATTTGAAAAAGGATAACCAGGAATTTAGAATTACGAGCATTACAATTGCATAAATCTTTACGAAAACAAGTTAACATTATACAGTGTATTTTTATAGAACTTGTTTTCTTACGTATTCGGTGTATTATTAAATTCACCGGACTTTGTAAACATAAAGTTATATTTTTATCAACATTAAAATATCATTTTTATATGTTAATAAACAGCAAGAAAATGAATTTCAGTTTAATCACTACTGTATGTTATGCAATCTATAATTTATATCATCTGATTTTTCGCAGCAGAGGAAGTGGTTTATGTCCCTTAAACACGCGCTCCCAAACTTAATTAAATTAGTGATAAGGTTAAAGCAGGATATTATTCTCTTCCTGTGTTGAACAGGATATGATTTAAGATATAGTATGAATGGAATGGTTCTCGTATTTCTGAAAAGTGGTAAAACTGGAGCTGGGAATTGGAAAACTTGGACATGGAATCTTAGAGAATTATTAGTGTTTCAACTGCGTTGATCACAATTTGAAATATAGGATTAGATTAGTATAAATGGCTTTCTTAGATATTACACGTTATCTCTTATTCAAATAAAGAGCTTAAACATATTTCCAGTGCCCGTTACGGAACTTACTTTGAGATGTATATTAAAGGAATTAAATGGTGGATTGTTATGTATTGGTTCAGATGTTAACATGTTGCACGTCTCAGATGATAATTTTCAAGACACGTACGAAGTACATTAGTAATATGCATAAATGTTAAGGAACCTATTTTCTTTTGAAATTTGACCATTTTCCTCTTGAATATCCTCATGAGCTTTGTAGTGGTATATTAGATTTCTTATGTTTACCTTGAGTTTAGTGCGCTTTATGTCCTTCCCATGGGGAATTCCGGGTGAAGCGTCATGTCGAAGTGCAGACCACAAGATTCCGCTCCTAATTTTATGCTATTCTCTATGCATACGAAATACTTTCCTTGAGTCTTATATTTATCACATTGAAGTACTTTTAAGCCATCCTCTTTTGCGAACTCATATTATTGTGGTCCTCGAGCATTAAACAAAACTAAATGACAGTTGGCATCAAGAAATTTGCATGACGCAGACTCGGAAAGGAAAGGGTTATCGATTATGGTGAAGTTAATTGTAAAAAGTATCCATTACTAATTTCTATACAATCGTTCTACTTATTTCATTTTCATCCATCTCTTTTATTTTTTTGATGTCAACATTTCTGTACGCAATCGTGTATTCAATTATCTGTTTTCTTGATCTAGTTCATAGGAAGAATATAGTAAAATGGATAATGACAATGCTATGTTATAGACAGTGATACAGCCAATAGGAGGCTCACTAGATTTCAGCCCTCCCCCTCGGATGCCAATGTGGGTTTATATCCTAACAAATGTCACTGAATATATCCATTGACGTTATAAATATTCAAAATGTAGGCCAACGAAGAAAAATACATTCTATTTTGAAATTCAATGAAAAATTCTTTATAACAAAACATCGAATTGGCTGGGCACTAAACCTGTAGCCCTCGAAAGAACAAAAGCCTGGGTGCGCCTATGGTTATAGAGAATTATAACGAAGATTAGGAATTCTTTATGTATTCTCATTAGTCATACTTAAGTACAGATATTATTTTTGATTTCAAGCATTTTGCTGCTGATTATAGGTTTTTTCACTTGCTCGGGCTGAAATATAGTTTCATTCCCGTGAGCCATTCTCTCTTTCTTTCTCTATCTCTCCCTCCCCCTCTGTCTCCCTTTCTCTTTCCTCTCTTCTCTCTCTCTTTCCCTCTCTTTCCTCTCTCTCCCTCCCCTCTCTCTCACTCTCTCTCTCTCACTCTCTCCCTCCCCCTCTCTCTCACTCTCTCTCACTCTATCTCTCACTTTCTCACTCTCTCTCACTCTCTCACTCTCACTCTCACTCTCTCACTCTCTATCTCTCTCACTCTCTATCTCTCTCACTCTCTCTCACTCTCTCTCTCACTCTCTCTCTCTCCGATTCTCTTCCACGTACATTTCCACCCGCGATGTCTCGCGCGACGGCGACTACTCGTGTCCCACGCACTTGCCCGCCCGCTCCACCCCGCTCCACCCAGCTCCACCCCGCTCCACCCAGCTCCACCCCGCTCCACCCCGCTCCATCCAGCTCCACCCCGCCCGGCCCCACCGCCGGCGCCGCCGCCGCCGCCGCCTCGGCCGCCACGCACTCGGTCGAAAATCCCCTGACGGCAGCGCGCCCCTCTCTGCGCTTTTGCCGCCTCCGCTATGGATTTTTCTGGAAGCGGCGCGCACTGAAGCACTAGTAACGACCTGCCCCTCCCCCCCCCGGCCACGCGTTCGACATCCGTGCGCCTCAGCGCCCTAATTAGTGACGGCGAGCGCGGAGCGGCGCGGCGCTGTGAGGCGCCTCGGACGTAGGAGGCAGTGGCGCCGTCGGCGGCGCCGCCGACAAACGCTCCGGGCTGCGAATGCCTGCATTTCTTGAATGATTTTCTAAGTTTAAAATGTTTGTATTTTTTAAATACTTGAAAACCTTATTTTACTGATCAGCCTTGGGCTTTCCATGTGTGGTTTCCGATGGATAGTTACAGTGATCTTCACAAAAATAGGTTGCGTCAATTGGGAACCTCCGAGTAGTCTTTGAAGGGGTGAGATGGAGTTATTTGGTGTTATTGTTGTTATTGGTGGGTGGGAAATGGTTATCACCGAAGAATGGTAGGGTTTGTGTCGAGGATTGAAGGTTTAAAAGAATCGCGTGCATCTATGATCACTCAGAGGAGGATTCACAGTTAAACCGATTAAGCATGTGCTTGGATTTCTGCGCGATACGTACCTCTAATGTTTTTAAACAATCTTTTTTGTAGGATATTCTTGAATGGATAGGCGATGTAAAATTTACGTTCTCCTTGTACCTAATTCATTGTCTGCTGTATAGATATTTTGCTAAATATTTTTAACTTTTATGAAAGTGGTTGGTGTGTAATTCTACTTTTCTCATTGACCTTATATTTCTGGATTTATGTGGAATTATACGATACGGTGGTAATACGTTTGTTAGAAAATGTTCGTATTCTTTATCACATTTTTAGTTTGTATTGACGATACCGAAAATGCACATGAAACATTTCTTTGGCAATATAGCGAGTTCATATAGCCTCTTCAAATTCAAACAATTGTATCAATGCAGGCAACTTTGACATAAATGAAAATGCTTGTTTACTTAGAGGACGCAATATTTACTGATGTGTTAAGTAATGAAATAACTGGACGGTTACGGTTCGAGAGAGGGTAACAAGTGCATTTGGCGTTAGGTCAAGCGCTTGTTTCGGGCCCATAGTTAAGTGGTCAGCAAGTGCGGACCAATATATTGCCTACTCTACGTTCAAGATCAACCATTGGAAAGGACGCAAATGTAAATTGAAAGTTTAGGTGGAAACCCAGGATGCACCCAGGATGCGATGACAGCAACGGAGCACAGCAAAGTTATGCATCGAATCGTTTATCATTCACAATATGTCTAACTCTAGGAATCAACGATTGCAAGTCCAAACGCAGAATTTGTTGCCTGTTGCTTCCAAGAATCCGCCGAAACAAGTGTGTTTCCCATTCAGTTCCTGAGGTATTGATTGGGCAAAAAATCCATCATGGGTAATACAAGAAAATTTTGAGCATCACACGTATGAACAAAGAAAGAGCAAAAATGTGAGTTAAAGATTTTTTTTATTATTCCATGTTTTCTTTCTCCACGATACACATTCAGTGCCCCAAGGTACTCGCAACTTCTCGGGAATTTTCTGAATCAATGGAAAGGATGATATGAGGGTGAGTGATCGATCTATTGCATAAACCTGGTATCACCTGATATGATATCTGAATGACATATCGCTGATTTGTTTATTGATTGATTAATTTGTATTTTCGGGGGCGCCAACGTCCATGGCTATTAAGTGTAGTGCATGTTTTATTACTGGAGGTTTTTCCCGTGCAGGATGGCGAGTTCAGGCGCCGACCTACATGTTAGTTTGTTTTTCCTCAACCGACATCTTTCAACAGCGGAGCTCCGCCCAGCCCAGACAAGCTCTAAGCAAGCTCCTGATCGACATGTGTGGTAGTGCAGTGCATGTAACGGTGAGTGAGAGCGGAGAGGATATGACAAGGAAGAGGAAGGAAAGATCGCGCACGGTCCGTGGCCTACTTGTTAGGATACTCATTCGGCATTCGCATGATATTGCTTGGAAAAAACATGGAAAACAACCGATCACGGCAACCGGCGGTAAGAAATCTTCACGGCTGCGGATGAACTCACCTAGCTAATTTAGAGTTAAACAACATTAGAAGTTCTACAGTTTTTAAATAATGAATCGTAACTGGATTCTTCTGATGACGTCGATTTTTTTCCGTGGTCTTTTTTGAGTAATGCAAATTATATCAAGGACAGTAATAATGATGTGAATGACTCTGCACAAATTGAAGGCATTTCATTACCTTTAGAATGCTTTAAAATTAATAAACAATCTGAATTACTAGTGTTTGAGAAAACAGAGGCTGATTTATGAAAACAAATGTGGAAAAGTGAAAGTATTTCAATGAAAATCGTTGCTAAGTTACGCAAATTGTCGATAGTGCAAAAGATGACCTACAAACAAAAATCATAACGTAGCATAATTTTCATTTAAATCAAAGTGTGCTCGATTTTCTTGCCGGTGTCAGTGGATGAGGAGCTTGAAGTAACGACTCTCTAAGCAGATAAGGAGGCTGCGTGATCGCGTTTCATTTAAGAGTGTTGATAGTTTTACCTTGTAGTAGTTACGAAGTTCACTTCTCGTACCACTACGAATCCTGTTTGATCTATTATCACATTTCTCGTCATTTTCCTCTCATCTTCATTCCCCCGTAATAATCACCATTACTATTGTACAAGACATCTCTTTGATCTTGTGCCTCGGAAAGGGATGGAATAAATCTCCTCCTTAATTTCCACGCTCTAATGCATACGGCTTTGATCGTCATTATACTATTCCTCTTGTTAGTTCCAGTCAGGCTGAGATAGATGAGAGAAACAACTATTGCGAGTGCAGCATCTCTGTCCGGGAGGTCGTACTTTTCAAGTGGCGACGATGACGAGTTGTCGGCATTTAATCGATGGCTGTTTTTTCTTATAGAGATAGGTCGAATTCAGCCGCAAACTTGTGGAGAAAAATGTTAGCTTCCAGTTGCTGTGGTCGATAGTTTTCCGTGTTTTTTTCTGGTCGATACCAAGCAAATCTGAGCAGTACCTTAACAAGCAGGACGGACTGAGAATAGTCTATTCTTCCACGTCCATGCTCCCTTCTGTCACACTTTTACGCGCTCTAAACTACCGAAGATATGGAGACGGTCGGGAGCTTAGAGCTTGGCCCGGCAGGGCCGGTACCACGCTGGAGGGAGATACCTGGAGGAGAAACGACTCGTAAGCCGTCGTTTAGTTCGTCGTCGTATCTCACGTTCTAATGGGTAGGTACACAGCACTGTGTAACGTGCACTTCACTAATGGAACTAGTTACCAGCTACAGAGGAGCCGGTAAATACGAAATAACCCATCATTCTAGTCAGGTTAAATTTTGAGCGAGAAATACCATTTTCAGTCGACTCAGATGTTCGTCGATTTGTACTCGTCGTCCCGAGACACAACTTGCACTACACTAACGGGACCATTCGTTGGCGTGCCTGAAAACACAAAATAATCGACCTTTCCAGTCAGGTTCCTTTTTCAACTACCACCAATCTCTGCCAGTTCATCGATTCCTCGTCGTGCACTCGTCCTCCAAGGGTCCAACGGCGAACAGTCTGAGTTGGCCGTCCTCTGTCTCGCCCTCAAGCGGCGGCGGGGGCGGGGCGGCGTGGCGAGTCGACAGTTGCGCGCTGCGTGCGTGGCGCGTGCCTCTGCGGAGAGCGCGTCTCTGGGCCACCCGATCGCGCGCTCTCCAGCCTCGCCCTGGCCGTGCCCGCTCGTGCTGGGCAACGCGACACGCCGCGCCACCACTCGCGGGTGTTGCTCTGTTGACGCGCGTGGTAGCGCAGTTTGCTGCCGCGGTGACGGCGGCGGAGGCGCGGGTGGGGGACAATTCGAGTCTCGCCGATGCCTCACTGGTATAGCGTGGTGAGTGGGATGTGTAACGGACAGCTGTATCCCGTTAGTAGTAGTGATGCGACATCGATAACAAAGCATGGATGTTAACCAATGTCGATGTTCAACATTTAAACATCGATGTCAAAAATACTTCGACTGAAAACCATCCACGTTTTTCAACATCGATGTTTTTAAACAGAATTAGTAACCTCTAACATTAAGTTCGTGGGCATTAAAATTTAATTTTACGGTGTTCGTGGTTATCAGTTCGTCGAATAAGTGAGCGAGAAAGAGGTGCAAATCCTTGGTTCCCATCATAATGTGCGAAATGAATATGAGGAAAGAGGGAATACAAGGGCATGGTCATCTCAGGCGAGTGTGGCCGATGCAAGTAGTGAAAACCGCGTTCGTTTGATTGCAACACATAAATAAAAGTGGTACTATCGGTTATTATTTCATGTTTAATTTTTTCAGCTTTGTGGTCATGGGGATTTTTCATTCAGAAACAAAGCATTGGAAATGAAAAAAAAAACATCGTTAATGAAACATCAGTGTTAATACATGTATGTTTAAAACATCGATGTTTCAATAAAACATAGATGTTTTGAAAATATCGATATAGATGTCGCATCCCCAATGAGTAGATCTGTAGTTGTGAAGGTATTTTAATCTAATTGTTGGTATTGAAATTTGTATGTTGAAGTTGGGAATGGAATGAATAAGAAATCTCTGAACTCTAGAGTATTATGGAATTTAATAATTACCTATCTTCACTAGTTTGATGTGGTTAATAGGCATTTGATGCTGTTATTTTGATAATAAACTGGGTTTATCCTGAATTCATCGAATAAAGCAAATTTGAAAGGACGATGTAGGGAGTTGCGAGGGAAATTGGAGAAAAAGTACTCAACTTTCTATTCCTAGTTTCTCTTCAGGATGTTTACAACTCATTTCGATTTTTCTTTTCTCATTTAAATAATAGTATGGTTAATTGTTCAGTAAAGGAGCTCACCTTGAGTAAAAAGAGGCAATTACTATAGTGAATACCAGCATTGCCACTATCCTCACAGTGCGAACTAATTTCTCTCACTCGACGCTACCTCGAGTAAGCAGTTTGCTTCGCCGCCCATTGCCCGAGTCTCCTGTCTGCGTCGCTCGCCTGAGCAGAGCAGTCTGAGCAGGGGCGCCCTCTCGGGGCGGCTGCCATCCGGATTCCATTACTCGGCCTCCTAATGGGCGCCTTTCAGATCTCCCTCCCAGACCCAACTCTCCCTCCCCAACCCCTCCGCCTCCGACCGACTTCTCATCATTCCCCCGCTTCCTCTCCCGTCCTCCTCATCCTCTCTTTCCTTCAACTCCTTTTCTCTTCCTACGCTTCCCATCTTTCTCCTCATCCCTTCGTCGTCCTCGTCTTCTGTTCCTGCTTTTCCTCCTTTCTCCTCATCCTCGTCACTTCCTCCTCACCCTCTCCACTTCCTCCTCCTCATCATTTTATCCTTCTCTTGCAATTCTCATACTCTTGCCTTCCTCCTCATCCTCTTCGCTTACTCCTCATCCTCTTCACTTCCTCCTCATCCTCTTCACTTACTCCTCATCCTCTTCGCTTACTCCTCATCCTCTTCAATTTCTCCTCATCCTCTTTCCTTCCTCCTCCTTCTCAACACTTCCTCCTCCTCTTGCCTTCCTCATCCCCTTCCCTACCTCCTCTTTCTCTTCACTTTCCCCTCTTCTTCCTTTCCTCGTCCATTTCCCTTCATCCTCTTCCTCCTTTCTTCTCCACTTTCCCCTCTCCTTCCTCATCGCTTCCTCTTGCTGCCGAACTCTCAGCGTCTGCGGTCCTGGAGTCAGACGTAGCGGTTCCATTCATCGTTTCCGCTTGCTCAAAGAAGAGTTCTCCTTACTTAAGCTTGCATCAATCCCTATATAAATCCTACTATATCCCATTAAGGAAAGTAAATATCAGCCCTGAACGTACTATCATCAAATACTACCTATATAAATAAATAGATGTCGAAATTAATATATACGTCCTTTCCTTGAGGGAGAAGTAAAGCTTGCCGTCATACATCACAAATTTGCGAGCTATAAAGAGAAACGTATCCAGCGGGGGTTCTAAGCAAGTGCAGTCTCGATATGCATCAACCTGTCCTTACAGTCTATAAGGGAGTGCAGTAGCAGCATGAAGAGACCCCCCCCCCCCAACTCTCTCGGCGATTGCAGAGCTGAAGCCTCTTTCGTGATTAAAATTACCCGGAAGATGTCGGAATGGCTTGGAGGTTCCTTTATACAGTACCTTTATGTTCCTTTTTAAAGCAGATTTGGAAAAGGATGTTGTGCTTAAGGACTGGTCCCCATTTCTCTATGACGATGCTTTTGCATGCCCACGATAAGCAACATTTGTAATTGTTTTGGTGTTTTGTCTTACTCATAACTCGTAACGTTCACTCTTCCTTGAGCTGAGTCTGTTGCTCTTTGGCTCAACAGGTGACCATGGCAGAGCGCGGCAGGTATGAAAAATTGTAATGGGAACTTCTTATATTTTAATTTTACTTCCTGCCGGATAATTCTCTTAGTAGTATTTGAATATTTGAAAACAACTTTCTGTTCAGAAATTTAAAAAATCTAACTTTTGGGAGGCAACTGTAGTGCCAACCAACAGAATTTAGCAATTACTTTAAGTGCAATAAGTGCAACAAATTATTAGATCTAAACCATATTTGAATGCAACGTGGGTTATTGGGTCATTCGCTTACCACTTGAGGTTCCAATTTGTGGAAGCAAAAGTAAAAGTCTGCTCTAATATATTATCGAAAACGCGTTAAAAATGACACTTTTCTGCATTGTGTATTTAAATGTGGATATTTTCGAGTAGTTATTTTTAATAGTAATCCACTCATTTTTTTGTAAGAACCATTCAGTTGTTTCGGTTGTTATAGTTTAAAGTTTGCAAAAGTGAGATAAGAGTTGTTGCAAGATCATGTATGTGATAAATCACATATTTGGGTACGTTGCGAACTTTTCAGTCATGCTACGTGGCCGCAACTTGGCGCATAACTTAAGGTTGAAATGATACGTGTCCCGAATAACTATCATTAGACTCTCATAACGAGAGCTATTCAGCAACTTCATTATTCATATAGAGTGCATGCCTTTAAAACTCACTTTTCACCAGTTTCTCACAAGAATTCTTCTCAGCGTTACACATTGTTTGAGTTGGTTGTTTCATTATCGCTCGACGTCATAGCTGTTCCCAAGAAAACGAAAGTCAGCTGCAGTCAGGGCACCGCAAGGCACACACGCCGTACAGGCGCTTCACGGAGGAAGAGAGGGAGAAGGCGAGGGTGCCGACGAGCGAGGGAACTTCGTTGCGCAAGAAGCGCCAGCTAGCGTGAACTTCATGAACTAGGCTTTGTGGGGCGCTGGCGGCGCCCAAATTGAATATATACGGCGCCTGCGACAATTTGGCGGCGAGTTGGGGCAAAAGTGCTGTGTAAGCGGCGCCGAAGCGCTGGCGCCCGCGGGGGAATTGCCTGTGTGCCGTGCAGCGCACGGAGGTGCAGTGGGAGGTCGGAAGCTATTGAGTGGAACTACAGAGGTTCTTGAAGGACTTTCAGATTTGTTGTAAACTGAAGCGAAAGATGGATAAAAAATTATTGGAAATGAGGATAGTACAAGATAGTGTAATATAAATATTTTGAAACGAAAATGGTGAATATATTTTATTATTTATCTTATGGCAAGTACACATGGCGTACAATACAACTAGTGCAGTCTAAAAATTATAGGAAATTACAAGAACAAAATACACATTCTTCAGGTCCTTAGTCCTTAATATCAGTTATCCAAGGGGTACATCTAGCTTCTCAATCCATTCAACTGCTGTCGGTGTCAGATTCAGGTAAATTCAAGGGTTCCTTGCGATAAGCTGTTCGTTTACATCTGTCCAGCAAGTGACGCACCGTCTGGAGGGCACAACAGAACGGACTGGTACAACGCCCCGTTTCAAGAAGGAAACCGTGAATCTTTCATGTCCAGAGCGTGTGCCGTTTGACGCCTTCCATATATTGTAAGTCATATCAAAGATCGAAGGTTTTTGGCTGGATTTAAGAAAATGATGGATTGTATTAGTAGTCCTGCATGGCCTTGGAAATTACTCTCGTTTAAGTATGTGGCAGTTTGAATGGATTGTTTTCGTGATTTTGGTCAATTGAGCGAGGCTACTTGGATGTAGTTGTGTGTGGGAAGATTAGTGTTACGGGAGATCTTCCTGAATTCTTCCATGAAAACTTCAAACAAATTCGGAATGTCGTGGTTTAAAAAAACATTTAAAAAATATTACGATGATCCTAATTTCAAGTAATGTATAGTTGCGTCATCATAATCTGGATGACTGGTTATTTGGAAATCATTTTAATGTAATTTTCACAAATAGTCAAATTACATTGTAACTCTTTGAGTCACATAATTGTTAGTCGTTTTAATGTTACTAGCTTGCGTTAACTAATCACAGTTATGTTGTTTTACATCTAGTTTCTTTACTCGCATTTCAAAAAAAAAAATTTACTTTGTCTACAACCGAAATGCGAAAGGTTACTAACTCACATGAAATGGGTTCAGAAACGCTTTCTAAATGATAGTCCTTACTAAAACCATTCGTAGATGTTTGTGACGTATTACGGCATTACTGTAAAGATTGGCAACTAAAGTTTCTGTAACTGAACTAAAAATTCAAGAACATTTGCATAGGTGAATGCAAATATTCTATAATTGAGGTTTTGCGTGTTTTGGAAGAGTCCATGGAAAAATTATGACACAACTCGGAATACGTCCCATTTTTATTCGAGCCCAGAGAAATTCGATTTTTTTAAGTCGAATAGAGATTATCTCCTTGAAAATAATATTTAAAATATCCCTAGACACTAAAACCATCTTTCTGGCTTGCAGTTCTTTAGGTTTCCGGGGACTTTGCGGAATTCATAACTAAGAAACACAATAGTAGCAGGAAAAACTATTTTACGTGATATCATACCATTTCCCATTTTGTGGAAAAATTGAACCTACGACCCCAAACGGTGAGCGCGTGGAATACTGAAAGTGAAAATGAGATTGCAGATATATAATGGAGCACTTCTCTCCCCTTGCAGTGTTCCCTCCGCCTTTTTCGGAATAATCCATCATCGTAGCGCTCTGCTACCTTCATCCCGCTCCCCTCTTCCCAGGAGACCAGACGCCAGGCGCCATTATTCATCTTCACATTCCCATTTTTGGTCAGATAAAACTTCGCTTATGCGGAATTTAGAATATGAGAGTTGCGGAAGTGTTTCTTTTTACTTATAAGCAATTTTTTTAGCATTCAGATACAAATTCACGCATTTGATTGATTATTTTTTTCCAAATAATGTGAAGGCTACATGTACCTACAGTCAATATCTACATTCTAATATCGAAACCAGATGATACGATAACTATGTCAGGGTGGTGATTTTTTTTAACTGAACATCTGGTGGTAGAGCGCAGTCCGCGGGTTCCTAAGGCCCTTTTGTTGTTTGTTATTGTTCCCTGCAATCTCAATAGTACTTTCTCTAGTAACATATTTTAATAAATTACCTTCTACATAGAAGAAACATGTTATTGAATTCTCAATGAAAATGTTTTTGTCAGTGTATAGTTATCTTCTTAAAAACGTATTTGGTATAATTTCAGATAACACTTCGCAGATATTGAAAAGATATTGTAGAGAACCGTAGATGTTATTGTAACAAATATTTAGAAATTGGTGGGAGGCCTTCTGACTCGGAGTGCACTTGAGTTTGGCGCATAACAGCGGGGGTCTCCAGGGTGCGCAGCCCGCAGCGATTAGTCTCCGGAGCGGAACTGCAGTTGCAAAGTTGCTCCGGCCAGCGCGCGCCCCGCCGCTGCCAGTGATTCTCCTGCGTTGGCGACTGCCGCCTTCGGGTGGCGCTGCGTCGGGTGGGGGGTGGTCTGGGCTCGGGTGGGAAGGAGGAGAGGGATGGACTGCAAAGGGTATGACAAGGGTGGGCAGGAACGGTGGGTCCAGACGGAACGGAGTGAGTCAGGGCTGCCAATTGTGGAGCGATGAGGGACAGCAAGGGGTGTGGGGCACACGGACCGCGCGGGATTGCGAGGGGCAGTGCTGTCATGACTAAACGGAGTGGGGTAGGACTGGACCAGGTGTAACTAGACAGGGCTGAGTGGGACTGCGCGGTGCAGAGTGGGACTGCGCGGTGCAGAGTGGGACGGCGCGGTGCAGAGTGGGACGGCGCGGTGCAGAGTGGGACGGCGGGGTGCAGAGTGGGACGGCGGAGTGCAGAGTGGGACGGCGCGGTGCAGAGGAAAGGCATGGGGCAGAGTGGTACGGCGCGGGGCGAAGAGCGCAGCAAATGGTCAGGGAAGGACGCGAAGAGGCGTGAGCGGAGAGAGGGAGGGGAGCGGGGTGGAGTCCGGTCTTTGGATATCTCGCTTGAGCGCTCGAAAGCGTGTGCAATTGATGTCGTGCCGCTCCCGATGTCCAGGCGCTACTAGATCGTTGTTCACCTGTGCCGGCTTGTTAGCAACTACTGACGCCACTTTCCGATTTATTTCGTATTACGAAGTGGTGCGAATCGGATTACCTATTTAATCCGTTGTTTTTGAAGTGGTATTTTGTTTTTTTCCTTCATTGTGCACAAAGTGGAACGCCCTTGAAACTTTGAACTTTAGCGTTGCTGCTTTACCTACCTCCTTGGATAAGAGGCAATTTCTGATTCCTTATTTAGCCAATTCTTTTGAATGTTGCACATCCAAGTCCTGCAAGTACGGATGAGTAGAAAATAAAGGTATTAAGTTGTTAAAACGTACTCATAATCTGATATCACACAAGTGTGGTTGTGAAATGATTTACTACTGTTACCTAAGTAAATTGTAATTGATACTGTGGCATAATCGATTTGTTACACCATAAATCTAAGCATAGCATGTACGACAAAATGAATAGATCATTAATAACTAAGATTTACACAATACAATACAAATAGGGATGTGAGTGCGTATGTACCTAATTCAACTAGTTCTTTGGCAAACAGGGTCGCTCATACATACTGTTTTTTGGCTTGAACTCCTCTCTGTTCTTTTAACTGGGTTACTTTCCTTATGTGCCACTGTGTCTTTGTGTCATCTCCGGAAGTCGAATGCATTTTCGATCGATGCCAATCACATCATTGTGGCGGGATGTCGCAATGACGCTCACATGTTTCCTTATTTATGTGCTTATTAATTTCTGCTTTCCTTATTAATTTTGGTGGATTTTAAATTATGTAATGTGACTCAGTCATAATGTAAATTTAAATTCTTCGTAAGTTTGTCTGAAACCTCAACGCCTCTGCAGGAAAATTTGAAAAACTCGTAGGTTCGTAAATGTTTATTAAAGTGGTATTAGAAAACTCGTATGTCTTCATTTTTACTAAATAACTTTTAATTATGAGGTTCATGAAGCGTTGTTTTTATAGGAGTCTAAATAAATAAATTTGTAGAAAATATAGTGTAATTCTTATAATGCTGCTACTAAGACTACTGAGCCCCACTAAGTTTCGTCCTTTCATTTTTATTTTTGGTAATAATTCATCGTACTTCGTTTTTCTTCTCTGCTGTTGAATGTGCTTTGTCGGACATTGTATTTTCTAAAGAAAGTATACGATAATACGTGCAGATTCGTTCGAGAACGAGAAGGGGAATGTGGAGTGAGCGGTGGCAGAAGAATAAATTGCCCTGGCACTCGATGAGCCAAGGTATATCTATGAGTAGGAAGGTGAATTATAGGTAAATTAATTTAAATTACAATGGTTGCAGTTTTTTCCACCCTGAAACGACAACGCTAATAGGATAAAAAAAATACAAAAGAAGGCTAAGCTTGTCGTTTCTAATGGATGCCATGTGAAGTTTTCAGTTACTTTTTTTGATCACTGAATGACTCATTATTTTAAGATTTTGTACGATTTCGTTCATGTTGATATTTCAGAAAATCTTTATCTATTTTCTTGAGAATCTTCACGTATATTTAGCTACAAAAACTATTCGTCTCACTTATGAAGGAATTCTGATTCGCATCTCATTTCAGATATAGAGGTGAATGCTAAACAGAAATTCATTACTTTTAACCGCAAATTTATGTGCAAACGTATTAAGTATTACGTTGTATTTCCTTGTATTTAAGTCAAAATAAAATAAAAGTAATTTTTGCTCCATTAAATACTTAACAAAGAATTTTTAATCTAAATGACATTTTTTGTATGAACTGCCTTCATAATTCACTAAGAGGTTCAAGGTATCCAGGCTTTGCTGCATTTAAACCAGAACTGTGTTCCGAACAGTCTGTGATTGATTTTCAATTTTCATATTTTTGCCTGTAAGATCGTACAACTCACTTGAGTCAGTTAAATAGTTGGCCGTGTAACGACACGCGTGACCGCAGTTATTTCCCGTTGCACTGTCGTGCTCGTGGTTGTGTGTGAAACTGACCACACTTCCGGCAGCGTCGGTCTGCTCTCGTCCGTGCGTTAAAAATGGAAACGCAGAGAAAGCGTTCACGTGCAAGCGGATACCGCCATTTTAGTATATAAATTATGAAAACGAGAACTACCTGGTGTGGGAGAATGTATCAAAATTCAATTATTCCGTTATACATTTGTCAACGACGATTTTATGAAGCACCATGGCCTACATTATTACATTTACATTTTTTAGATTTCAGTAAATAGATGCGTGACGACTCGAATTTACTAGATTCAATAGTTAAATTTTGCATTTTGAAATTATGTATTCAAAAGTGTGGGTGAGCCGATATAGTAGAACATTTTAAAATTCAAAGCAAATTTAATATTCGGTCAATATGATATTTTAGACCCTATTTAATGTGTATTGTATGTAATTATCAAGATGCAATTCTAAGAAATTGGCTAAGAAATTGACAATCGCAGAAATTCACATTGTTAGAATTATAGGTTTGGGGCTGGGTGACCGAGAACTGAATTAAGCTGTTGATGAGATGTATAAAGGAAATTGACCATCTTCGAAAGATAAGTTTATATCGTAAACGCTTTCTTGATTCTGCATAAATTTGCGTGAATCAACAGGTTTATGTTCCATATTGTGTGTTACGTTGTTCTACCTTGTTATTAAAGAATTTGAGCGTTTTTCCACAACAGAAACGTTCGCCTAGATGAAAACTCAAATGGAATATTTTTCTTTATAATTGAATTCTATTCGTACTACATAGTGTTTCTTCGCTTCAGTGAACCGTATTCACAACACGAGTTTTGATGAATCATGTTTTCGAATTCAGGACATCTGTTACGTGTCTGTTTATTCGAATATTGTGGACAGGGAGGTCCTAAGTTTTGAGTCCCTACGGTGGCAGGATTTACGACCCTGCCTTGTTAACTAGGTCGCGTTCAGTCGCTTTCTGGAGGAGAATTCTAGCAGCCGGCTGCTCTGATCGTAAGTTATTCGTGTTTTCTCCGATTAACTCCAGGCGAATTCTGGAGCAGTACCCCAACAAGCGGTCTACGGAAGCACGCAATCTCATTTTCCTTGTCCAATCCTCACCCCTTTCACACACACTTTAACCCCACTGGTGGAAGATATCTGGTTGGGGAAAACCCTGCTAGATGACGGTAGGTCGACGCCTGATTTCGCCGTACGCCGGGGCGAAAATCACCGCCACCTCCTCAACAAAAACATGCATTACACTTACGGAACTAATGCCCCTGGTAGTTGACGTACCCGGAATCATTAAAAAATCAATCGAATATTGTGATTTTGAACAAACGGAGATTTATGTATGATTATAACAGCGATGCAGAAACACACTAGTACGGGTATGCTCTACATCATTAGCGTAATGTCTTCCGATTAAGCAAGTTATGAACATGCGCAATTTGTATTGCATTCCCTCCGGTGTCCGTTATTTTTGGGTATCCGGGAAATTGTCAAGTCGACATTTTTATTTTTTTTTTCATTTCTAACTCAGTCTGAAAACTGCTTCGCCGTCCTCGGTGTAGTCGGGTCGGGTCGACAGCAGCGCTGAGAGTTACAGCTTCTACCCTACTTCCGGGCGGAAGTGTCGCGCAGCGCCATTGCAAGCTGCTCCTGCACCGCCAGCTTTCGCTGCGTTCCATCCAGAGCAGGCAGGCGGCTGTCAGATGCCGTCGCTCTGGCAACCACGAGCACAGCTGTTCACCCTTTCTGGATTTTATGTTGCACGAAACCACGAGCGTCGCCTTTAAGGTGAAGTTAAGGCGGTAACGGCGTGAATTTGTTCGAAATGCGAGTTTTGGTTTCGAGCATACAAGTTAAATAATCCAGTAGATGGGGGGAAATCATAACCAATTTATAAATGGTTGTGTTAAAAGAAGTAATATTTCGCAATAATCATGTATTTACACTAAATTCGAATCTTCCATTCCCGCATACATGTTTCGAGATCTTTTAGCTCATGCGGGAAATGTGATATCTTAATTTAGTTTAAATAGTTTTATTGTGGAAGATTACTTCTTTTTATGCAAGCATATGGAGTTCCTCAAAATGTCTGCGGTAACCAACGAGTTTATTAAAATACATATTTTTAATATCTTCCTTACATCATTTCTGTGCAGTGACTGGGAGTCAGCAAATTATATTTAAAATAAAATAAAATTTAATGAACATATTTTAATTTTGATTTTTTGTGTGTTGTGACATTTCTTGGGAGAATGAAGAGTATGTTTCAGAATTTTAGCAACTTGGGGATTAGTATCGCAGCTCGCTTCTGAATTTTAGAAATTTTATCTCTATTTTATTTTTGGTAAAGTTTCCAGGCTTAAAGTAAAATTGTTCCTTGTCTAATGAGTTGATGTTTACTGATAAAGTTTTGGCACTCATATGCATCTTCATTCCGTTTTGGCACATCAGTGCGTCTTCATTAACGGAATAGTTTGATCGCCGAGTAACAAAATGGCTCTCGAGCCTTTAAGCGTTAAACATGACTGAGGCTCGAAAGGATCATAATAAATTTACGTAGGATATTCTACGACGGTTCAGAACAAAGCACCATTCGCAGTATATTTCTCCTCGCTTATTAACTAAATGAAGAAAATTGCAGAGTTAATCACATCCAAGCCAGAAAGAATACAATTTGTGAAAGTACAATTTCTTTCCAGCGGCAAAAATCCACACCCCCATTATAAAATTAATCGTGATTTATCATTTTGAAAATCGCATTTTAGAATGGCTAATACTTTTACTGGAGTGGTGCAAATGTAAGACTTGGATAACAGCACTGTCTGTGTATTTTCTACCAATTCACTTGATGGCGTAAAGAATTCATGGAACTAACGATAAGCTTTATTTTGAGTTAAGTGGCATTCTTCCGATGATCTTGTGTTCGTGACCATAATATTACATCCTTTTCTTTGAAAGAAGTCTTCAGTGGTTGACGATTCTGTATGTTTAAATTGGTTTTAAACATAGCAATTCTAATTCCGTTCCAACCGAAGGGAATTAAAATGTAGATGAGGGCCGTGTGATCATTACCCAAAATAGGTGATTGCTTACGCCGTAATGCCCTTCTTTTTCCATAGACAGTAATCTGTGATTTGTCTATTTTCTTCTCTTATATAACTTTTTAAAATTTATGTAATAGTCATATATTGTAAAATTAGGTTGAGGTTATGAGGGGGTATGATAAAACATGAATGATTCTCTGGCGATGATTGTTCAGATTCGTAGTGTTACAAATTAGGAGGCCATCGCGCCACAATTGCATGGTAAAAACATCAATGGTGAAAACACCCATGCCGCTGTCGAGGCTGCAGACGTTGCCTTTATCGTTTCTTTGAACTACCGGAATACGTGGAAATTAAGTTATGATGCAGGTTTTGGTGAAATTAAATTATAAGGATGTCAAAATTCTGCCTCCATTTCCACGTGATAATTAGTTGATATTGGCATGTTTAAGTTAAATAATGTATAATATAATCTGTGATGGTGCTGGAATGTATAATATTCGCATTACTGGAGAAAGACATACGCAGAATTCTTGGCTGCAAGACCATTGAAAAGAATAAAGTGCGAAAGAAGTTTAAATAAGTTATATTTGTGTCTAGGAATTTGCATATTTATCTCAAGAGTGTCGTTGGTTTTGAAACTACAAAATTTCAAATGAATTTTCAAGACTGTTTCCACAACAACTCGAGTGTTAACGTACTTCCAGGCATCTGCCTGCTCGACGCTGTATCGAGCACAGGCCCGGCGTTCACCGCCTTCCTTCGATCCTCGTTTCCGTCTCCCTCCTCTGCCACCAGGAGCGCCGCTACTAAGCCGCTCTTTAGCGGAGCGCGTATTTAATCAGCCTGCCCGTAAATCTCGTTGCAAATAGGCGTGCTCTAATGTGCTTCGAGCAGCACGGCGGTTCTGCGCCTCGCTACAGGAACAGCTGCTGCTGGGAACCTGTACGCTTTTCTTCTTTTCTCGCTTCGATTTTTGCTCTGTTTTGTTTCCCTTTCCCCGTCGATTGACCGTTATGAAAAATCGACAAGTTTTAAAACTGATATTATTTAAAGTGAACATGAAGCAATAGAAAGTGCATTTCATTAACTGTGAATTATTCAGATGTTCGAGGATATCGCTTTCATATTACACTCTTTGTTTAAATTCGAAGGCGAATGAAGGTCAATATTAATAAATGAGCATGCGTTATTTCATTCCTTATTATTTAACCACAAACGGCTTTTGCCTGCCTGTTTGTTGCAGTCTTTAACCATTCATCGTAGTTTATTCCAACGTCGTATTTTTATTTGATTTGTTTGTTGATGTAATTATTTATGATTAAGTTATTTTTTTAGGTTTAGTTATATTTTAGGATTATGTTGAGATAGGAAAACAAAAATTATGCTCAGAGAATTATTGTTAGTAAAACATTGATCTTATTCAGTGTCCACAACATTAAATGATAACATACTCAATGACTAGTTAAATGGATGATTTGTGTATGCTCTGGCGCAAGTTTTGTTTTCGAGATTTTATATAATTGACGTTTTAGAACTTAAATAGGTAAAATTGTGTTGGTGATTATCAGCCATTTTTTTTCTCGATTTTGTGCTTTTAATCTTGAAACATTTTGTGTTCACTTTCTTCAGCTTTAATAATATTTCCAAAGCTTCCCATGTTTTCAAAAAATTTAATTTAATTAAGTAGCATTGGCTATTTTTTTCTGAAATCATGCTAACCCATTCAATTTACAGAGGATTCGTTGCAACCCTAACGTCAACTCGTAAAAATGTTTTATATTTTCACTCGTAAAAATAATTTCGCTGTAATTGTTGTTCGCTTGTAAAAGTTGTTCGTTGTAAAAGTTGTTCGCTTTAATCTCTTCGCAAATTAATGTAAAACTATGCGCGAAAGTATGTTGGGTAGCGTTTTGATGTCATTGCAATTAAATATAGTAATGATATATTACATTAATTTCTTACGACTTTTTAAATCATAGGGCAATTTTATTCTCTTTTCTTATACTTTTGAAATAACATTATATTTTAATAATATTTCATTATGATCACGTTTGCATATTTCCCATATTTATGGAAAAGTGAATATAGTAGAAGAAGATTAATCCATCATTAGAAACTCAGTTATTGGCGACACCTGCATGTTAGGTAGTAATCAGCTCAGGCTAATCTGTCACTTGCGTGCCTAACTACATTGCCCTAATGGCTCTGAGCAACCCAGGAAGCATTAGATGTCCTATATTTGAATGGCTAATTAGTTAACATTGATAGCCATAACGGTCGCGTTAACTAACTCCATATTTGGACGCTCTAACCACAAGGAAGAGGAAGTAAAATTACGTTCTCATTTGAAATCTTTTTCTAACCCTTGAAATTGGGAGGAAACATATCATAAATGTATTTTGCTATTTACTCCTTTTTTACGACTTTTTTCAGAAAAGTTTGGAAGAAATTTACCTTGGCAGTATGCGTAACTTCAAAACATTCTTTTTTCATTTTCGCATTATTTAAATTGTGATTTGCCGAAGCGATAATGTTCTTCCAATACTTTTACCAAGGTATTCTTGAAGTAATGGAACTATATTAATTTTTTTGTGTATTCTGGAGTAATATATACTTGTGACGAACGTGATAATTCTTCAATACTACAAATATTTTGTTTTTATTAAATATGCATTTCTTGTCGACGTAATTTTCCTTTTTTAGTAAAAAATATTTTCGATACAAGAGGAGTGTCTTGTTAAATATATTACAGTACTACAGAAATCTTACGACGGGAACCCAACGACATTTTTGATTTTTTTTATCACTGCTCTTTAATATGTGTTCGTACTTGAATTTTAACGTTGTATTTTAGTTACTCATTAGGAAACAAAATAAATTTAAAACGAGTCAGTTGGACAATTATTGTACTTACGTCACAAATTCAATACTTATTTTACTTTCCGTTTTTTCTAAGATCGATTCGACAATGTGGCTTAGTTGCAAGAGAGCAAGGGAGAGAAATGTATTTTTATCTACGGAAGGCACTGCACGCAAAAGATCCACGCCGATGAAGGACGTTTTGTAGAAACTCCCCCGACATTTTCTGATGACAGCTGTCCGTCGTCCGGTAGTTATGCCGACCTGTCGCTGTCCGTTTCCTCCCGAGAAATCGTACATCTGTTGTTCTTGTAGTGAGGGGGAAAGCAGACTATTCCGTATTGAAGCAGCACTGACGTGCTCAAACAATAAACTAAATATTATTTTCTGAGCAGATCTATTCTCAGGTGCGGGCAACAGGTACATCCGGAGCAACGTTGTTCCCCGAACAGTCAAAGTCAGTCTAATCACTCTGGCCAAGGAAACTTACGATTTCAGGTTTATTGTAATTTCTGACCACTTCCCTGGCCACCAGTGGGCACTGTACACTCAAATCAAGAAATAATTTATTTTATTTATTTTATTTATTTTATTTATTTTATTTATTTTATTTATTTTATTTATTTTATTTATTTTATTTATTTTATTTATTTACTGAGTGCAAAGTACGAGTGCTACTTGGTCCATGCCGTAGCTGCCCCATCGGCTGCGCCAACGGTACATCGCCGTGTGGGCGGCTGCCGTCTGCGATTGGCGCTTCCTTCCTGGGCGCCCGCCCGCCCGCCGCTTGCGCGTTTTCTCTCCGCCTGTAATCGATCCAGAAGCAGGAAAACCGCACCGCGCACGACTTGCTGCGGGCTGCTCCGTAAACGGGTTCTCGCATGTGCTCTCGGTGCACCTTCCAATAGACTGTAAAATCCGGAGGTGTTGGATGTCTGTAAAAGCGTCGCTCTACTTCACATTGGATGACAAAAGACATTTTAAAACTTTGCATGTTCTATGTGATCTACGCATTGCTTGGTGCTATTGCACTTGTTTCGATAAATTTATCACACCATTACTGTTTATGATACGTATGAAAAATTGTTAAGAAAATGTAATTATAAAACAAAAAAGAGGTATGCAAGATATCAATATCCCAACATAAGAGTATTGCTATTCATTGGTTTTGAGAACGTTTAATTTTATTTTAAAAGGCTATAAGATTATATTGTCGTTTAGCAGGCCTAACCGCAGTTTGTGTGCACGCTTTTTTAAATGGTTAGTGTGCATTTTTGAGCCAGAACACCGATTTTCTTAAGAAAATGTAAGGTCAATGTAAGTACACTGAACACCTTACTTCATCTTGCTATTAAAAAATAATCAAACATTTTTTGTATGAAAGCCTCTCTCGATTAAAAGTTGTTAAATTGTTCTCTGTTCAAGTGTTACTCGTATGATAATCTGGCTCAAAACAATTTTCTTACCGTTTAACAAAAATGTCATGCGCCTTGACTTGAAGATGGATGCGCTCATTTCGATTACTTTTAGAAGTCACTCTAGTACTTTTACATACATAAAACCTTTAATTCTTGCCTCAGATACAAGGTTTTAGTGTCTTTTAACACAAGCGGGTAAATTTTAAGTCACTATTCTAAGTCACTTTGATACCGATTATCAATAGAAATTCGGGCAAAATTCACTGCCCGCTGCAGTCTAAACAGTTGCATATGGCCTCGTGGTGGTGATGGTGGAGCAGCGATGGCGACGGGAAAGGCGATGGAGGAGACGGAGGGGGTGTCGGTGGTGAAGCCGGTGCCAGTGATGGAGATGGTGACAGGCGGTGATGAAGGCGATGGGAGAGGGGTGAAGGCAGTGTGTGTGTGTGTGTGTGTGTGTGTGTGTGTGTGTGTGTGTGTGTGTGTGTGTGTGTGCAGGGACAGTGACTATGGCAGTGGAGGAGGCGGTGACGATGACGACGTTGACGGTGACGGAGGCGGTGGTGGTGGCGGGGAGTACGGCGGGGGGCGATGGAGGAGGCGGAGGCTGACGGAGATGATTCTGGTGACGGCGATGGGTAGGTCGGCAGCGGGGCCGCCAGCGGGCCGACATCGTGTCGGTGGCGCGGCATTTGCATATGCGCCGCGCGGAAGTAGGTGAAGGATGCTTGGCCGTAGTGCGTCGTGCGTGGGTGGGTCTCACGCCGGCGCTCCCCTCCCCTCCCCTCCCGCTCCCCGCGCCCTCGTCCAGTGGCGCAACGCCCCGTGGGAGGGCGCGCGCTGCGCGGGGCCTCTTCTCGCAGCCGAGGAATTCCGGGTGGCTTCGCGGGAAGCGCGTTGCGGCACAGAGCGCTCGCTATTCCACTCGTAAACTCGTCTTTCTCAGGCCGCAGGCGCTAGGCAGTGGATTGCGTCGCCGGAGGAGTGATGCGCCATCGATAACAAAACATCCGTGTTCACAATTATAGTATCGATGTTCATAATTTAAGTATCGATGGTAATAATGCAATGACCAAAAACCAACGAAGTTTTTAAGCGTTAGTTTTTAAAACTGGTTTAGTTGCCTCTAACGTTAAATTCGTATTTCATTTGGCAGTGCCCATGTTTATTAATGAATGTATAATGAAGATTTAACTGGAAACGAAATTAAAAATAAGAAGAAGAATGGCCAAAAGTGAACCTTAAAGCTGGAGTACTGAGGGAAATGATAGAAGTCACCTTAGGCCTTCTCAGTGAAGGTACTAGTACAAGAGTTCTTTTGTTTCGAATACAAACTGGCAATGATACCAGCAAATATTTCATATTTAAACGTTTAGAAAACTTTGATTATGGGAATGTTTCCTACACAAACAAAACATCAGAAATGTAGAAAATATCAAGCTTTAGACATCGTTGTTAAGAAACATTCGCTTTAATATATCGATTTTTCTGTAAAAGCATTGTCTTTTTGAGCATCCCTAGCGTGGAGGTGCCGAGGTGGTAAACGAGGATCCAGACATTGTGTCTTCGAATCCTGCATAAGACAAGAATGTTTTCAATAGAATTTGTGAGGTAGGTTAGATTCACAGACTCTCATGTCAGTTTTAAACCATAAGCTCTCCCGAATCCCTCTTAAATCCACCATCCTGTATATTATGTGCTCGTGAGGATATGACTGAAAACAACCGTGCGCTGGTGATATTGAGGAAATTGGCTCTCTTATCCCGCAGAAATCTACAAGCACTAAGAAGAGCCTAAGGCAGTATAACTGCACCGCAATATGGGTAAGTGTGTTTCGGGAATAGTGGGAACTTTACGCTCGGTAGTAAGATTTATTGGAGCAGTGGTAGCTGCTGAGTGCCTGGAAGGCCCTTCCTTCTTAGGCGTAATGAGCTTGCGACCGGGTAGGCGGGAGGGGGTCGCACAAAAGCCGGAATTAGATCATAAAGAAATTGGGAGAAGCTTGAAGGTAAAATGTCAAAGAAAGCGAAGATTGACGGAGGAATCATTTGACCAGGAAATCTTAAGGGGACAACGTTCGTTATTTTACTCATAAAACTCATCGGCTTTAGACTTTGAGGGCGACTTTGTGAACCAGCAACGCAGAAGGTTCGCAAAATGAAGAAGAGAGGAGATGTCGGAAAGAAGCTGTTGAACCGAATTCTAAATGGGGGACAATAGAATATCTGGAGTGCACAGTAGAAACGAAAGAAAAAACGCACGAAGAAGAAAGGAAGCGAGAGCAAAGTGATAAGAAATCAATCGATGGAAAGGAAATTGAGTGCAGGTATATTTAAACTACCTATATTGAACTCAACATGAGACTGCGTGTACATGCGTTGACACAGATTTCGGGCGCGGTTATTTAATTTGAATTGTTTTATGTGCATCAGCTTGCTAGAGAGGAAGCAAACGAAACGAGCAGGGAGATCTAGTTGAAGTCCTGCACGTTCTCGAACACTAATCGATCTATCACTAATCGCATATATCCTGTTGAAATATTGAACAAAAATATTTTATTCAGATCATTTCTTATTGGTTATGAACGTGCTTACAATCGAATCTCAGATAATGCAATTACAAATTTGCTGGAATGTAAACATTAAAACATTAACATGCGTTATTTGCTTCAGTCGCATCTATGTTCTTGGGACTCCTAATACAATTAACAAAATACGTTGGTAATAGATTTAGTATGTGACTGTAAGAAGATACATTCACATCACACCCTTGGTTTTTGCGAAGAAAATTCCCATAAGACCTCACTTTGTTCATTTTCACAGGAGGTTGTTGGCGCCACTTTCCTTCTCAGTGCTCTTTTGTGTTTGTCCCTACTTCTCTTGCATCTGACGTTCTCGTAAAAGCACTTAATTTCATGCCTTTTGGGTTTGAAAGTGGTTCCCAGTGAAGACAATACCATGCAGCCCTCTAAAACTAAACAATGCCATTTTCCTCTCTGAATGGCCTTATAAGGATCTGACCGTCTTGCGGTGCAGTCAAGTTGCTGCGAATACACATTTCGGAAACAGCACGTGAAGTGCAGTAGGTTGTTAAATGGAAGAGCATTTTAATGGTACTTTTGTTGTTACAAGTACAATAATAATAAAGCATTCATTTTCCGGGTTGGCAGAAGGGAATATTTTCATCGGGCCAATATATTACTAAACATGTTGGTCATAGTGGAGAAGAGTTGAGAGATTAATAAAATGAAGATGGGTTGATGTTAAAATAGATAAACAGTGTGAGTTTAGCTCAGCGCTAGCATTGCCGCTGTCTCAGCAGCGCCTCTGAACGGGAGAGTCAAGAAGTAGGGTGCCAGCGGTAACGGATTTTGCACACAAGCTAAATAGACAGGTAGAAATCAGCTGCTCTCTAAATGATAATTTTTTAGCAACCGACTGCTCGGGTCCATAGTTTTCTGCGATTTCTCCGATCAACACCTGGCGAATGCTGTAGTAGTAGCCTAAAAAACGGGTAATGGACCGCGCGCTATCTTTCCGTCGTCTTCCTAGTACTATCTTCTCCCCTCATACACACTCACATTTGCATTTACTGTTCTACAAATGTCTGGAGATCAGTGAGCAAGTTAGCAAGTTAGTTAGCAAGCAAGTTAGATCTTGTTGGGGTGATATCTGGAGGAGTAAGTCCTCATGAAGGCGACGTATAAGGCGGCGCCGGGTCTCACCATCAGGCGGGGAAGGAACATCGCTATCCTCAGAGTAAAAACATTCACTAATGCCCATATCAGTGGAACTAATGTCCATAACAGTGGACGTGCCCGTGATTCAATTGGACAATGGGAATCATGGGAATTCAGTTAACGTGAAACATGATTCAATTCTGATCACTGGGGAGAAAATAAAAAAAAGTTTATACGTTGAAGGCGATATCAACAATGGTATTTACGATAAGGTAGACGAAATAATGAGAGAGACAACAATGACAATAACTGCATAACCATGGTAACTGTGACGTCGATGAAGAGTAGGAAGTGATGAAGACCGAAGGCCGCAGCGAAGCGTGGGCGATGAGGTTGTGTTCGTAGCGGGAGCCGGCCGGCTTCGGCGGCGATGAACGCGTCTTCTCTCATGACGCCCCCTTCCCCCCCCCCCACCCGCGTCTATTGTGCGGCTTGGAGAGCAGCTTTCACTGTTTTTGCGTCGGCGCTCTGTGTAGAGGCCGCGCGTTTATTTTGGCAGCTTCGCCGTGTTTGCGGCGGCCCGCCTCTACTTTTGTGCATTGCCTTTTTGTTTCTATTTGAATTGTCGCGTCTCGCTTCCTGTGACAGCGCCGTCAGTCGAGGTGTATTTTGTCCCTCCCGCCCTTCTTCCTGTTTGTTAGTGACAAACACGTTTATCGTCGCGGGAAAGCGCGAGAGATGAGCTGCGGGTCGTGGGTTGGGGTGTGGGGGTGCTGGTGAGTGACTGGGGAGTTGTTAACGTGTCGGTGAAGTGCGGCCCACGTTGGTGGAACACTTGACGCAGGAACTTCGAGGTGCAAATTTGTGAAAGTTGCGTTTGCGTCCTTTCTTGACCCTTTCGTCGTCGCCTCGCTCGTTGTCCTCATTATTGTTCTAGAGCTTTCGGATCCCACGGTGCTCCTACGTCTTGACAAGGTGGACATTGAAAAATAATGCAGTATGAAGTGGAAATTGCTTCTATTGTCAATTCTGACGATGTCGATACTTAGCATTGAAATGAAATTATGACTGATACTGTATGACCTATTTCTCAAAAGTTAATTCAGGACATTGGTATGGAGCTAACAAAAAGATTGGAATGAAAAAGAAACAATATAATTAGTATCAAACTAAGAATTGTATCAAGTAATCAATTCTTAGTAGTAGATATGCAAAACTATTGTGCGCATTTCGGGAAACAATACTGTTAATGACAAATGCGAGTCAGTACCTTTGTATTAACTATATTTTTGTAACTTGCTTTCGATATGTGTAAAAAAAATGTCTTAGTGGAAGAACAATGCGATTCTTACATTTCATTTTTAATACAATCGTTTCTGGGCTAGCTAAATTTGTATGAAATAAGTGTATTACAATTATTAATGTATGTTTATTGAGTAATTATCCATTTCAGTTTATTACATTATTTTACATTTTTACGTTTGATATTTTTAAATCATTGATAATGATTCTTTTATACTATTCTGCTTTAATTATTGGACAACTAGGTTTAATCCGTCTCCCTCATTGGATGTAATTCTGAAATTTACCAAAAGCAATATTAATAGAAATATAATATTATATTTTATTGTGATAGATTATATTGTGCATTTACAATTTGTGTTGTTTTGCAGGTAAGTGCTTTTGGACAACTAATGCGCTGAAAGCTGAAATCAGGAAGGGGTGAGTGTTTTAAAAAGCACTTTAATAGAAAACGGTAGGTTTTCTGAAATGGGTACTTAGAATTATAGTATTATAGTATTATATAATATATTGATATAGTTGTGATTTCGTGCCCATATGTGTAGTATTCCTAAGCAAAATATATGGAATTAGATGAGTTATTCAACGATTTCAATCTGTGTAATAATGATGAGTGTAATAATGATTCTTCTGTATAATCTGCGATAACTCACTGATGATTTTAGTTTCATAGCTACATTAAAATAACATTACTAATGAAATGAAATGACAATGTGAGATTGACAATCCTAGTTGAAAGTAAATTACAAGCAAGTAAAGGTGATTTTTGTAATACACAGTCAGTACAATGGAAAGTAAATTCGCTCTACAACGATGTTACTTTTAAATTCATATTCCAACATTTTTCTAATCATTGACCTAATCTGAAATCATAACTCATAGGCTTCTTTGACCCAATTAATTAATGTATAGCTTATATTTAATGTACACGGCCGGTATTTTCTGAAATTATGTATTTAAACACCATATCAGCATCATAAAATTTGAATCTTCGAATCACGTCGTAGGTGTAAACGAACTATTATTACTCTCACTGCAATTTTTATTACGATATTTCTTGTACAGTACTTTCCCTTTACCAATGTTGTATGTGTAAGAAATAAACTATTTCTTTTTAACAGAACGCTTCTACCAGATATCGGAACAAAAAGTTCCATTTCGTTGAAGCAGCTACGTCTTTCATCGAAAAAACGCGTATATTGTTTCGGTACTTCTGGCCTTCCCGATCGACCTTCGATCTTTGTAGCTGTCGGATGTCAAATTGCCTCTTGTGTGTTTGATTTCCGAACTTCCGATGTTTGATCTTTTCACAAGCGATTTGGTCTCTTGCGGTCACAGCTCGCTCGCCGCCCGCTCTCCTTTTCTACCGTTCCGCTACTTTTCTTTATCGGCCGCCCATTTCTCTCCTCCGCTTCACTTCTTAATTTCCTTCCTTTCCATTTCCCTCCCGCGGCCGATTGCGAACAACGGCGCAGCGTGGCGGCCTTTCGTTTCGTGGCTTTCCGTCGGCCTCCGCTCTGCGCCGGTTGCGAACCGGCTCCGTCGCCGCTCGTTCAGCTGTCTTCGGCCTCAGCCGCGGACGCCCTCCTGGTCGACCACGTGATCCACCGGCGTAGGTGGCTCAGGGCGTCAATTGATGTCACTGCAGTGCTTCGGGCCGGGAGGTTCTAGGGCTCCACTCCCGACCGTGGCAGGATTTTCGACAGTAAGTATATAGGTAGGTCGAATTCAACCGCTGTCTGGAGGAGAATGCTAGTAACTGACTGCTTTAATAGGTAATTTTCCGATCAACATCTGGCGAATGCCGGAGCAGAATCCTACAAATGGGCCTCCGACCGCGCGAGATGTTTCTTCCCTCCCCACTTGTGTACACACACATGCACTGCACTACCACACATGTCGGGAAACCAGTCGGGAGCTTAGAGCTGGTCCCAAATGAGATACTGCCCCGCTTGTGGGAGATATGTTTCAGAAACTCCGGAAGTCGGCGGGTAGATCGGTGCCGGATCTAGCAGGGAAAGGTCACCGCCACCTCCCGCGATAAAAACACTTACTACACTTCCGGGACTAATGACCTTAGCAGTTCTCACGCTCTGATTCCCCAGCACATAAATTAATCATTCATTGAACCAATCAATCGGGATCCCTCTGAGGGCGGGGTTGGGCCACAGCCTTGTGTTGTGTGAAAGAGGTCTTGGCGAGAATGGGAATCTCCCGCGCGGGTGCCTACGCGGTAAACACAGAATAAGGAATGGTAGACTGCAGAGAGAATTTCAAACGCACTCAGGTTGTTTAGTAGACGCGCGTGTCGCGTTTCATTCGCATTTCGGCATCGCGTTGCAGATTCCAGTCCCGCGGTGTTCTGTACATCCGCGCGGGGTGAGAATAAGAGTCATTGCGAATGTGCCCACCTCGGGGCAGTGAAATTTATATTCTCCTTCTCCCTCTTCTCCTTCTCCTCCTCCTTCTCCTTCTTCTTCTTTTCTCCTCCTTTTTCTCCTTCTTCTTCTTTTCCTCCTCCTTTTTCTCATTCTCCTTCTTCTTCTTCTTCTCCTCCTCCTTATCCTTCGTCTTCTCCTTCTCCTTCTTCTCCTCATTCTTCTTTTCCTTCTCCTATTTCTCCTTCTCTTTTTCCTTCTTCTTCTTTTTTTTCAACCATTGGATCGTAGATTCGTTGTGGACTCATTGTCCTTCCCTTGTTTTCAGTAGTCCAACTGACAGATTTCCTTTGGGGTGGTATAGTGTCACTTCTTTTGGAGTTTTCCATTCTTTCTACGTGGTTTGTCCAAGCTTTCCTATATTTTTATTTTTTCATTTAAATTAAATATCCCTAGCTTATTTCTTACATCTTCGTTACTTATTCTGTTTTCTGTGGTAAGGCCCAATATTGATCTCAAAAATATCATTTCAGAAGCCTGAATTCTACTGCGGGATTTGTTATGCAATACCCCCGTTTCACTTCCATAGAGACCAATGAGCAAATATGTTTTATAAAATTTTAGGAGAGTGTCTGTCCGTTCCTTAGTTTTTTAATTCTACCACATATATGATTAAATGATTAAAGGCTGTGAAATTTCCCCTGGTAATGTACCAGTGGATGTACAAGGCCACACAGAGTCTACATGTCAATGTAATCATGGCACTTGTGAATGCTTCTTTTAGAATCTAGTACCAACCTGAAAATTTGGTAGTTCCGAGCTGACAGGGCCGCCACAAACAATGTAAGTTGGGACGTTTTCATGGTAGAGCTTCTCTTCCAAGCGTAAACTGATGTCAGCATGTGCAATCCGAACACGGTGGAATAATGGTAAAAGGCTATTTTCCCGCTCTGAGACACATAAAATGTTTCTTTAGCATAGGTATTGCGACTTCTAAAATTGGTCTTTTATCCCTGCAGCCCTAGCTTCGTGCCCTGATGTTAAGGGCTTTATACACCAACTGCGACATTGTACGATCATTCCATATTCCCGGTTTAACGAGGAGGACCGAACAGTTACGACTTATCAGAGATGTCGTTGCAGCTAGTTGGCGGCAGTTGAACCAAACGTGTTACGAAGTTTGTGGACTCTTGATACTTACAGTATACAGCAAACGTTCGATGTAGAAAGTCCTATTTGTCTTATTGTAGTGTACCTTTGGACGCATTTGCCATCAAGGTAAATATAAGCAAGTTGCCAATGACAGAATTCGTGGATTTTCGCCGTTCAGAAATAAGTGTCTGAGTTGTTGACCTTGCCTAGATGGGAATTTTATCGGTCGTCTGCTCTGACCGGTCGCTTTCGAAGCTTTCTCCAGTCATTGCCATGTAGACGCCGAAGGAAAACCTGGAACAACGAACCTGGCAGCCCGCGATCTTAACTCGCCTTCCTGTCCTTACTCCCGTCCGTAGAACCGGGAGATTGGCTGATTTCCCATTTCCATACCTCTTATCTACACAAATTCCGGTGGGTGTGGCAAAGTCAAGATGTGACGATAGCTTTGAAACCCTCGCAAGAATAAGCAGTGTTGAAAAAGTATTGAATAATTTTTTTTAGAACTGTCAATCATACGACACAGAGGTGATCTAGATCTGGTAACTGTAAAAGATGTAATCTTATATAACGGGTCAGTACAATGGATGTAGGTGATATAATTGAAGAAGAAATGGAGCATTGTGTACTGAAGCTGATAATTGTAATAAGTTCAATTAATAAAAAATAGTGTCTGCTAAATTTATAGAATTTGTCGCAGCGCTTATAGAATCAGATAGAAAGTATTACAATCCTTTTGCTGGGAGATTTGTACTATGTACGTAAATTTAGGTTTGTCAGTTTTGTTAGGATATTTATCAAACTTGAAAGCTACGTTAGAATATCAATTACCGCGACAAGCAGAGATGATTGTTAATCGATTAACTGTCGAACTGCATGACTTACGAATAGATTATCTCGTGCTCAATATGACACAGCAGGTCTTGTACCTGATAGTTTGTCTCAAGTCGTAATATTTTGGCAAATACGGCCATGACCTTAGAGCTTTCATTACGTGTCAGATTCAGAAGGTCTAGGCATCAGAACAGAAATACTTACGTAGAAAACTGACTGTACAGCTGTTCACTAGTACCCCATATCTTCATGAATGAAATGTCCACATTAGCTATAAAATAGTCCGCTAAATTTTCTAAGTTCTACAATTTGAAAAGAAGTCAAATTTCAAACCCACTACGACAATAAAAGGCGTTTAATTACTTATAATGAACTGCCTAAATCATAAGACAACCGTTCATCTAGCCTCCGATCACTTCAAAACAGAACCAAAGTAAACAGAGGCCTTGATGAGTCCTTATAAGCACCGATTTGGTAATGCAATTGCAATCGTTTTGTGCCGAGCGGCTGCGCGGCGTTTGTGTAACGGTTGTAAGCGGTGGGCGGAGAGTGAAGCGTAGTTGCGCTGAACCGCAACCCTGACTCGCGGCGCCCCCCGGGCCGGGGTTCAAAGGTCGCGGAGCGCCTGCCCGCCAGCGGGACGCCTACAGCGGCATCGGTGCACAACGTTTCCACGTCCCGCCTTCCACGTGGTGTTTGTTCAGCCGTGGGTCGACCACGCCGAAGTACGGGCGTGCACGAGGAGGCGTCTTGCTAGTTTGCGACCGTGAGTAAATCGGCTACGACGACGTCGGCTGATTCTCGACTGGGCTACATTGTTTATTATGTTTCCAGTACGTAAGCATGTGGTCGCGTTTCAAATGGTTGAGTGATTTGACGTGTGTTGTGTTTATTTATTTGAGCCCGTGAGTGGTGGTCTTGTACGTAAATGAAAACGGTGATGATGAGGTGAACAACAATGGATTGAGATACAGGGGAAAGGGTAGAAACCCGATAAAACGTGCCCATAGCTCGCTTTTCACCATACGTTCCTCATGTTTTCCATGGTCATCGCATCCGCACACTAATCGTTGCACCACGAACCCAGGATAATGATATGATATAATTGACGAATGGTGAAACAGAACTCCTAGAAGACCTGGCGCGAGCCCGATTTTGTTCATGACAAACTCCACAAGGCTGATGTAGGGTCGCTTTCGCGGCAGAACGAAAACTGTCTGATGTCAATGTGCAATGTCAATATGCCGTGTCTGATACTCGTTCAGAAAAAAATATGATTGGCTCTCTGTAAAATCGGTTTAGACACCAACATTTTTCCCATTTCCGCGATCTACCATGCTAAACGCGTAGTAGAGATTAATTCTAATTTTCTGGATCGTCAAATAATTTGATAATATTAGTTCTTTTTGAATTGTTTCAGAGATTTCGAGGTTTTCTCGCATATGCCCATTCACCAACTTAAGGCAATACATCGATGAAATTTTGATGAAAAATAGAAACAAATATCGATTTTTGATGTGTTTTTTTTATTATGACTACTTTCTACTTTCAAGTTTTGAAAAGATATTTGGAATTCATGTCATATTCAAGGCGTAATACACTAATTTAAATGTTCGAGCATAAGTGAGTGAGCCACTTTTAAGGCTTGGAACTGTCAAGTTCTGAACTATTTTTCTGTTACAAAGTAGAAATGTCTGAAAATTAATATCTAACGCCTGAAGACAATTTTATAATATGGTATAACAGAACGGAGATCCTCTAAAGTTACTATAGATGAAAATATCATGGCAACCCAAAAGAATGACTTTTCATGTATTCAAAATGCTTGATGCGTTTAAAATTTCATTCATTGTGAATGTTTTAACGATAGAATTTAAGATGTAGGGTAATAAACTGCCTTATTAAAGGTTTTTAATATAGCTATTAATGCGCATATAATTAAATATTTTATTGGAGTTTCCCTTAAAAAATTAAAGAAAAAATCATATCAGTATTGCAATTTTTTTTTAAACGAACCAATAGACATTTCTAAAACGTTCTCTGCATGTTTATTTATTGTAGCCTTGTGTAACAAAAATAACATTTTGATATTTAATGAGTCACAGACTCATCGCACAGAGCCGTTTGAACAATTGAAAAAGAAATTGTCTTTAATATCTACTGAATGGTGAAACATGTTCTAATCTTGAATGTAATATCGAAGTTGTGTTATTACAGGTTGTGCTAAATTACAAAATAATTGGTTAAAAATTGTCAATTTTGCCATTTTCAGTTATGCATTCTCTTATAATATTATGTTGTTACCTCCTGTTTAATCGATACATCTTATGCATCTTGCGTCTTCTTCTCCTTGAGCGAAGTGAAGAACTCGATGATTAAGCGGCGCGGCGTGAAGACAATGATGAAGCGGAAATGACACGGTGCCTTAGTGAGTCTCGCGTTTCTTGCTTCACACACCTCTGGCCGCCTCCGCCATCTACTAGATTACATTTCCTTCCCGTAACCGCAGACACCTAAAACGCGTACATTCATTGTTGTCGAATAAATGTTACCCCAGAAACACGTGCTCTACAGAATCGTCATGATTCGCGTTACCTCTGCTAGCGTGACCAGGACGTCGAGTTTTCACACTTAACAGTTTCTTGTAGTGATTCTTGAGCCGTGTTAGCGTGGAGCTGTTGTGCGAAAACAGCGTAATCGAGTTACTGCTGCCGCCGCCACCGACTTAACACCCCTGCCACTTCTGAGTTTCTCGACGGTAATTCGATGAAGAATGTGACAATATTCTCTCTGCTATTTTTTTTACAAAACCTTTTCAATTTTTTTCTATTTCACGGGTTTTCGTTTCCATCGAACATCGATGTTTTAAAAACAAAGATATACAAAATTAAAACGTTCATAATACATTGAACAAAAACCACATATTTTTAATCATGTATTGATATTTTTAAAAGTGGTTTAGTCAACTCTTTTACATTCGTACGTAGAAGAATTTAATTTGACAGACAGTGGCCGTAACTATTCATTTATAATTAAAATTGCCGGACAATACAATAAAGAAAGCTCAGTCTGAAAGAATGAGCGCAGACAGTGGCTAGGCAAGGAATCAGAGCTTCTTTTCGCCGGAGAATGATGCGGAAGAAGGTCATATGCCTAACACACATGCTCAGTCATGTCCGCGTGCGAAATTGGTGAAAAGGCGTAGAAAATACCAAGGAAACGGCGTCACAACTTGGGAGAATGATAGCGTGCTCGATGAAAGAAGTATCATTTCCGTTCCCTCCGTTTGAACACCTGAACTGACATTGACATCATCAGTTATTATGTACAAAATAGTACATAACTTTCACAACTTACATGGAACTTTCACAAATTTGTGATGCTCCATCTTCTTCACAAGAAAACACATCGAAAAAGTAAAAACATCGAGCTCAAAACACTGATTTTAGAAACACTGATGTTAAAAATAACGATGGTAGCAACATTGGTTCTTTTAATCAGTCGATGTTTTAATCAGTGATTAAAAACTCTGTTTAAAAAATCTCTGTATCTTGGACATCGATGTTTCGAAAACATCAATACCCACGCCGCAGCCCTCTGTGGCACCCTTCATCTACTCCCTCGCGGCCGGTTGATTGTGCAATTTGATGTTATCGCGCTTTGATTGTCCAGGACGTATCGCTGAACCAACCGCGCTCCAGTTGCACCGCTCCTTGGGCGGTGTTGCCTTAGCGGCCGACCTCATCAACCTCTCCTCTCCCATTCCGCAGCGGGACAGGAAGGCCAGGGGCGCGTGCCGCACGCGCCGCCGCTGTTTTCGCTTCCAGCCGGATCCGGGCCGCCGCGTTGGCGGGCCGCCGCTGATTTGTTGGGGCAGAACATCTGACAGTGGACGTTCGGATTGCTCGTTTGTTCGTTGTATCTTGTTTATCGGCTTACGAGGTTTTCTTACTGTTCGTTCATTAATTTACTTTGTGTGTTGTTTTTTTTCGTAGACGTTTCTTTTGAAGAAATGGGGCGTGGCGACGAAATAGTTAAGATGCACGTTTGCTAACCCGAGGGACCTGGTTTGAAACCCCCTCACAGCAGGGGACTTTTATTCTGTCATGTTCTATTCAGGGCTGTTCTGAGCCTCCTCTTCTCTTCTTAGCCTTTCAGCCTCCTTCCTAAATGAGAACCAACATTTACTGGCTTTATTAAACGTATTGACTGTTAAAAGAATTGACTCTTCCTTTGATCTCTGGCAAACCTGACCTTTCCGTCATGACGTGCCGAATATCCTCCAGTCAACGTCTTCAATGAGTTGAATCCTGTTTGATATCAGTAGGAGCGCAGTTGTACGCCCGATGCATCCGACGGTTGCAATGCCCACTCAAGCTATAGACCTTAGTGCTGAGTGAAAGGCGGAATATGTCCTGGCTTTGCCCCTGTAAAACAAAACCCCTTCACAAGGTAAAAGAGATCATGTGGATTCTAACCAATCGCTAAGCGATTGCAGTTACAATTGAAGTATATGTATTGATAGAAACTTGTTAAAGTTTCAATTATTCTTTTCTTGAAATTAAGACAATTCAGTTAATAGGGACTGTCTCCTTAGTAGGTTACGTCAAGTGTTGAAGAGGGCGAAATGACCGTCGAAATTACTGAACTCCACGCATTGTCTTGTATGATATGGATCCGTCTAGTTCCTACTCTGCAGAAAAGTGGCTGGAAATGTGGCGCATGCGACAGTTGCATTGCCCGCCCGCGGCGCAACAGGTCTCCTCGCCCGCCGGGGCAGATGTTGCACCGCGCTGCGAAGTCACACCAGTGGTCCATAGCCAAACCTGCAAGGGAAAAACAGAAATAGACAAGTATCCATGTTGTTCGTTGGAATTGAATCTACAATGCTATCGCGAAGTAATTGCAAACCCAGTTGACGTATATGACGGGCAAGACCTGCTGACGTTTTGAACACCTTCGAAGAGACAGACGGTAAATAGGGATTTACCATCTCACCCATAGGGCACTCGAATTCTTGGAAAAGAGCGATTCGGTCGTCGTACATATTGTAACGTCGTGGGTAGTGATCTACACCACAAGGAAACAGACACGAGTGAGTATATACAAGTTTTATTTACACACTGTACATATTTACAACTCTCACTCTAAGGCGGTTTGCCAGAGCTACCACTGCAGCCCTCCTCTCCCTACATGCGCCTTGCGGCGACGCCTACGACCAGATGTCAAGGCCGCGTTGTAGATTGGCACCTGGTGTGCCCCGGCAGATTGACGATCTGCCCGAATGTGTTTGAAGAACACATCACCCTGTCCGAACTCGTCGAACAACCACGTGCCCTCGGCACTCTGCACCAGCCTGGGCGGACAAAGTTTTTGTGATCTAGCCACGAGGAAACCAAAAACGCTACCCACTCGCGCCGTCTCGCCACGGCGTCTTTATAGGTCCAGGTCACCTGACCTCCTACGTCACTACTCGCCACCCCCGCGCGGTGGAAAGCCTTTCCCTGGCGTTGCCTGGCCCGCGGACCATTTCCTGTCGGAAAGTCCCTTCTTTGTTCTATCTTTAGATTCCCCAGCCCTCTACCTTGCACTCGGCTTGCTGCGGCCAAGCCGTGACGCTACAATATCTAGGCAGCACCGCTCACGTGTACCAATGAGAAGGATCCCTCTTGACGTCATCAGTAGAAGCGTATCCGTCCACCCACGCAATTGCTCGCCCCTCCCGCCGGCGGTGGAGACCAGTCAGATTCTTGGTTTGCTTCTATAATTCAGGGATCACTCGCCTGTATTAAAACGCTGTATTAAACGATGGCAGATGCACTTGAATTACATGTCGGCCGGAACAACGTAGATTAGAATGAAACTTTAAAAAAAATCGTGAAATGAAGACAATAACAGTATAGAGGAACTATCTCATCAAAAGTACCTGCGAATTGTTAGGGAGGACGCATTCTATTCAGTAGACTCTTAGCTGGAGACATGGCGCATGCGACGGTTGCAACGGTCTTCAGAGGCCGCAACAGGTCGCGTCAGGGAGATTGTCCATCGGGCCGTGTAGCGACGCTGATGGTACAGTGCCAAAGCTGCAAATCAAAGAGCAACAATGTACTTCCACGTTCTTTGGAGTTGGACGGACAAGTCTATCACAGAATACTTGCAGACACGGTTCCTCCAGCTGTCATCCTAGTATTTGCGCTCTGTCATCCTAGGAAGAATGATATCTAAACCGTAAAGGCGGAGCTGGAGATTCGGCGCATGCGACGGTCGCAACACTACCCCACGCATCTGATCGCGTTGCCTTCCCTGGGATGTGGCCCAGCGGGCAGGAAACCATACCGGCCGTACAGAGCTAAACCTGCAAAATAAAGCACCAAAAAAATTTGCGTGTTCATTGGTGTTGAGCCGGTAACCCGATCACAGAGGAATTGCACATTCGGTTCCTCCAACTGCCAATCCAGCATTTCGCTCTGATTTCCTTTCCACTCTGTGTGGGCGATGTCTAATAAGTAGAGGCGTAGAGGGGATCAGGCGCATGCGACGGTCGCACCCCCCCCCCTCCACGCAACAGGTCGCGTCGCCCGCCCAGGGAGACGGCCCATCGGGCTGCGGCGGCGGCGCCGCCGGCGGATCGGCGCTAATGCCGCCTTGTTAGCGAGCGGCGTTAAGTGCGCCCCCCCCCCCGCCCACCCCCCCCCCCCCCCCCCCACCCCCCCCCCCCCGCCCCCCCCCCCCCCCCCCCCCCCCCCCCCCCCCCCCCCCTCCCACCCCCCCCCCCCCCCCCCCCCCTCCCCCCCCCCCCACCCCCCCCCCCCCCCCCCCCCCCCCCCCCCCCCCCCGCCCCCCCCCCCCCCCCGGGGCGGCGGCGCTTTGGATATGTCGAGCGGGGACGCCAGGCGCTCTCCCGGCGCCGCGCCCCCGCCCCTCTCCCTCCTCCCTCCCTCCACCCTCCTCCGCTCCCCCAGCGCCTGGCTGCTCCCGTTGCCTCGGCCGCGCTGATGAGGGGATACGGCGGCCTTGCTCTTCCTAGAAACGGGGGAGGAAAGTGGTACTTGCTCAGGGGATTTCCACGAAAGTCGTAGTGGTGTAGAAGGGGAAGGGCTAAGGGGGCTCAGTGCATCAACTGAAGTGCCGCCTCTGACCGGAAGGTCCTAGGATTGTAGCAGCCGGTTGCTCTGGTTGGTGGTTTTCTATGCTTTCACTGATCAATTTCTCTCCGTAAATTGATGATGTTCGACCCTAAGCCGCCATCCCGATTGAGGTTTCTGGGTTTACCCAATCGCTTAAGGCATATGCCGGGATGGTTCCTAGGTTTTGTTCTCCCAGACGTAAATGTACAGCTTGTCCTCCCCTTTTAATATGCTACTACTCTATATGTATGTAAATTCAGTGGTTAGGCGGAAGAGAAGACCCTATGGCTTGAGCCTCGCCATTAATAAAGACATTATTACATTACTTTACTATCAATATCAGGCAAATTGAGCAGTTCCGCAGACCACGCCACATATTCCACTCCACTTCTTCGTCCTATTCACACTCTTACTTACACTTAAACGTACTTGCACTAAACAACGTCATACGTCGGCAGACCTGGTTGGGAGCATAGGTGTTGCCCTGGTTGTGACGGTGTTCTGCTCTGGGTAAGAAAATGCGGATCTCAGCATCCAACGGGGAAAGAAAACAGCCATCGCCCGTGATACAAACATATATTACACTTATGTGACTAGTAACCAAAGGCATTGACACTCCCGAAAACACGAAATAATCAATTGAAAGAGAAAATCTTCAAAACGAAAACAGCTCCATATTTTCTGGGAGAATGTTCATTATTAGTTTCTTCAATTGCTTTCTGCTAAGTTGAAAAATCAATCTTCACATCCATTTTCACGGCTCTTATCCTTTTCTACTCTTATATTTCTTTACGTTACTTCAAACTCTTTTCTTCCTTTCTGCTTTTTTAACCCGTAGTTTTTAGTTTCTTGCTATGGAGTGGAGAGACAATTATTCGCGAAAAACTGCGATTTTGGGGCAGAAAATTCTTATTACTTTTTGATAAAAAAAAGTGGATAAATCCAGTTGCTAAAATTAGAAAAAAATCCTCGTAACATGTGGTGTAACCAGAATTCATGTTTTGTGGGTCCTTGGTAACAAAATATCGAATGACCGCAAAACGGCTGTCTCTCCATCTGTGAACAACGCTAGCGGCTAATAAGTTCAGCCAATTTTCTCCAAAATTGATATTCTTCAATCGATTTGACTGATGACGCGAACACTAAAATTTGAATCCGATATTTGAATTTTGAGGTAAATTTTACATGAAGACCATGACACATTTTCCAAATTTCCAAAAAAATATATTTTGATTAAATGTTATTGTTAGTTGAGGATATTTAAGAGATTGCCAGGCAGGTTTCATACTCGTTAAAAACCCTAATTTTTCGAAAATTGCCGAAATGTCAACATTTCTTCGGCTTCTTCCTACAACTAAAATATTAAAGATAGAGATTTTTCCCTTAATGAAATCTGTTCGTTAATACATTTTGAAATAAGGTCATAGATAATTTTTCGAATATGAGTACGTTTCGCGTAATTTTACCCGAAAATACGGGCGAGAAAGAACGTGCAGTTTTAGCAGTTTTCATTTCTTTCTGCATTGTGGCTCTGGGCTACATATTTTGGAATACAGTATCCTTCTTTTTTTTCTTTTTTGCCTAGCATGTTTACACTAATTCAGGGAGGCTTACTATGTATTATGTAGCTCTCTTTGCGTATACATGTCGTGACATTTAGTTTTCCATTTCTCCGTGTATTTTTTTCTTGTAGTTGCGCTTCATTATAGTTCTAAAACAGTCGAAACGTTTGCGTAACCGTAATTATCCTGGATTCTTTATACATCTAGAATTCTAGAGATTTTAAACCTAGTCTAACTCATGTCTAAAATTGCCTAATCGTCAAAAGTCAAGTCTACGAGGTTAGTGTCTATCTCAACTACATTCGCTGAGACATCCGGTTCTACCGTCTGCTATTCTCGTATTTTCACTCTGCCATCCTTCTTCACCTCGCCCGGTAAATCCTCATTCCCTCCATCAGTCTCCTCTTGCCGTTAATTCATCTTCATGCCTCAAGCGGGCAAGTGCGTTGTAAATAACGTGGAATTGCCGCCTTCGAGTCGGCTCTAAATAAACAGCGCGTAACGAGTTTGGGGCAGCGGGCGGCGGCGGCGCGCCCGCCAGCGAGACGAGGAGTGGGCGGGGCGGCGCGGTATTACGTGCGGAGAGCGCAGAAGATTCCAACAATTATCTCTCTTTTTGCTCGTCCTCCTAACGTCCGCCACTTTAACTTCGATACGTGATTTGCGAGGAGCGGGCCGGCGGTTGTTGATTTATGTCGAGTGGTGTGCGCCTTTTTTCTCCGTCGTGTGGACGGCCCAACTGGCTGCTGGGGCGACGGGCGCCCATCCACCTGTTCTTTCGCCTCCGGAGAAAGGCCGCGGCGTCCTTTTCCCTCGTTGTTGTCTGTGGGAGGTGTGCTCGCCTTTTTCCCAGCGTTGCGTCACGGAAAAGACTTTCCTTCCGCCTCTGTCGCCGTGTGATCTTTCGGTGCCGTTGATGCCGGAGATGAATTATTACCTTATGGAGTGATAAGTATGATTAAATTATGCGTCTTTTAGGGATCTTAACTTTTTTTAAATTGCAACTTTTTTTTAAAGAAAGCTACACACGATTTACAGTTCTAAAATTAATATTGATATGTATGTACGTACTTATAAACTAATATAAAAATGATTTAAAAATGATCCGGTGTAGTTTCAAATGTGAGACCTAACTGCTTGCATTTTCCGCTTTCCTCTTGTTGCTGCCGTCTTGTTCGTTTGAGGTCCTGCATTAGCAAATTGGATATCCATACTTGATAAGACGTGCCATTAAAAGAAGAAACAAGAATGTAAGAGAAACGAGAAGAAAATAATAGTAAACATGGGAAACATAACAACATTTGCTAATGCACGTAATAGACATTAGACCAGCTATTAGAATATATCAAGGGACTTAAAGAGAGTACATGTGCGTGTGAAAATAGTTTTAATTTATGAAGAACGTGATAGGTAACTCCAGAAGGATCTGAACCTTCTCGGTTCTGTAACTCGAATTTTCGTTTGGAAGGTTGTTTTCGTGTGGTTATCCAGTTGCGACATCAATTTCATGTCAAAACGACGTGAAAGATTCTGAATAAATTTATTTTTCGGATTTTTAAATGTAAACTGTAAACATAAAATAAGTTTTCTCACGATTTATAACTACCTCCTAACTATCTCAAAATACAAATTGATTTTTAATCGTTCATTTTAATAGAATTGAACGAAAAGATATTTCTGATTTACATTAAGTAGGTAAAAGAAGTAAGAAGATTGAAACAGGATACGATAAAAGAGATAAAAGGGTAATGAGCATGATATTTGAGTCTACAGCTACAGCTACGAGATCCAAGATAGAACTAATAAAGCGAGAAGTCGTGACCTCCCGTTAGGCCCTCTCTTCGGTGACCCGCATCTCTCCTCCGTGACCTTTCAGTGTCGTAACATCCTTGATCTTCAGCTCGTTTTTTGCGCATATTTTTTTCGCAATATAATTTTTCAGCTGCGCCATTCATCCGGTGAGCTTCAGCCTTGTTCCAAATCCCAGCTGAGCTTGTAGCCATTCTTTCGAAAGCGTTCCGCGGTCACGCTTAATTTACAAGTGAATGAATGCATGCTGATGAGGCTTTCGGCTTATATTTACTGGCGTTTTGGTAAAGCTCTGGTAATTTTTATGCGGCGGACCTCATTAATTTCCGAAAATCCACGCGCTCACGATCGCGCATGAATGGGTTTCTCATTACCCAGCTCTCTGCCTCGCGTTGGGTGGTCGTGTTTTATTAGTTTGGCTTTTTATCCATATGCAAAATATAAAACTCTCTCTGCTACAAGTACGCTTGGATGTGTGAATTTGCGAAGTGGAGCAAAACATACGGAATCCAAAAATGATATTGTATTTGCATGACCAAACTATCCATACACTCTCTTTAACCTTTTCTAACCGTGCCGCGAAAGTATTAACTTTTGATACTGCATTGGCGCTTAATCACTGCTTTCGTATTTTATGTAATTGCTAATTTTGCTTTTCAATATTTTTACTTAGTAATCATCTATATTGCTTAGTACATTTTTAATTAACCGTATTAAACCATTTGCCCCTCTCCTCTCAGTGACCTATATCTGAGATATGTTACTTTCTGTCACTGGTCTCCAGAAAGAGAACAAAATTTCATCTACAAAATCCTCCATCGTGAACATATGCCCCACCGAGAGAAGTAGCTCTGTGCGTCAAGTAATGTCAGAGCAGTGCCTCAGACCTGGAGATTCTAGATTCCCGACCCGACGGAGGCAATATTTTCGTTACTAGTTAGGTAGATAGGTCGAATTCGGTCACTGTCTGGAGAGAAATTGTAGCTGCCGGCTGCTCTCATCGGTAGGTTTCCGGGATTACTCCAATCAACATCAGGTTAATGCCGGAGTAGTACCCTAAAAAAGGGCCACGGACCGAACGCGATCTTTCCTATCACTTCGCTGTCCTATCCTCACCCCCCCCCACACACACACTTACCCTACATGCATTGCATTACTACACATCCCAGGTGACCGGTCAGGAGCTTAGAGCTTCTCCCGGCAGGGGCGGTGCCCCGGTGGCGGGAGATACCTGGTTAGTGGAAACTAACTTTCTAGCAGATGGGGGTCGGCGCCGGATCTCGCAATTCAGCGAGGTGAGATCACCGCCACCTCCCGAGGGAAAAATCACTGCACTTACGGGGCTAATGACCTCATCGCGCCCAAATCACTAACAACCAATCACACAAACAAACAAACATAAGCCAAAATTAAAAATGGCTTTAACGAACGCAAGGTAAACTATGTGTGTATCCTGGCCTTGCTGATGATATCTCTCTTCCAGGCGTCGAAGTAAAGCGATTTTAATATCTGCACATAGATTTTCCTCAAAGTGAGGCTGTCTCGTGGAGCGCACGCGTCAGTCGCTGGGCCTTTCACCGCACCGCACCGCACCGCACCGCACCGCAACGTACCGCAGCGCCGGCGCTCGGTTGGCCCCGCAAGCAGCCTCTTCCATCGCAGCGGCGGACGTCCGGGGCGACGGAGGCGGTGGAGACGGCGGCGCTGGTGGCGATGGGGTTGACGCTGGAGGCCGTGGATGATGCTGGCAATGGGGCGACGGAGGAGGCGGTGGCGGAGGCGATTGCAGGAAAATGCTGAAATGAATGGCGGAGGCGCTCGTAGAGAAGGAAACGGTTTTGTGGTGACCGTGTTGGTGGAGGCGCCGGGGGTGAAGATAGACGTTATTGTGGTGGTGGTGGTGGTGATAGTGATGGTGGTGGTTTGGTGGTAGTGATGACGGCGCTGAAATGTATGGGCGGCGGTGGCAGCGTCGGTGGCGGCGGCGCAGGTCACGAGAAAGCGCGACCGCCCCGCCCACTGCCGACGCCAACCTCCGCGCGCGCTCGCCGGCGCGCGGACTGGACGAAAGCGAAGCGTCATTGTATTTGCCCAGCTGCTGTTGCAGCCGCAGAGCTGCGCTGCCGCACAGTGGCTGGCAATATGGTGGCTGATGGATGCATTCTAGAATTATTGTCGAAATTTTACCAGCACTTTAATTATTTTTCAAATTCATTATGAAAAATCATTTATTATTATTATTATTATTATTATTATTATTATTATTATTATTAGTCTTTCAAATCTTGTTGGTTGGCTCTGTCATTGAACAATGAACGTTTAAATGAATGTGAATGACTTAATGAGTTATAACAAAATTAATATGCTATGCTTTTTAAGTATAAATTGCAACATAGTGTGGTCAGAAAAATAGGTCTTCTCCCTAACGTGTATTCGTGGGCGTAATGCATACATCAGTGGTAATGTTGCTATTGGAATGATTTGTTTCCTCATTCATCGCGATCGATTGATGTTCGTTTCCGTTAATTGTGATATTTTTTTCAAGACTATATTTAAGGCTGTTCTGAGAAATCTGTAACAGTCTACATTATCATAATGTCCTTCGTCATGTATTCGAAAAGACGAGAATTTCAAGACTTGTCTTAGTGCTTCATGCAGGAAGTCGATTAATCGCATCTAATTACATTGCGTGGACAAATATTTGAATATATTTGACAAGGGCAGCCAGGCTACCGCCACCGCCACCGCCACCGCCACCGCCACCGCCACCGGCCACCGCCACGCGGGCCACGGGCCACGGCCACCGGCCACCGGCCACCGCACGCGCCCGGACCGCCACGCCACCGCAACGCCACCGCCACCAGCCACCGCCACCGCCCCGCAGCCGCACCGCACCGACCGCCCGCACCCACGCACCGGCCACGACCGCAGACCGCGCCACCCCACCGCATCCACGCACCGCAGCGATACCCACGATACGCCACCGATATAACGCAGACCGCACCCGCTACCCCACCCGCCACCGCCCACGCCGCCACCCGCCACCGCCACCGCCACCGCACCGCCACCGCGCCACCGCCACCCGCACCCGCCCCGCACCCGCACCGCCACCCGCCACCCGCCCCCGCCACCCCGCCACCCCGCACCCGCCACCGCCACCGCCACCCGCCACCGATACCGCCACCGCCACGATACCGCACCCGCCACGATACCGCCACCCGCCACCGATACCGCACTCCGCCCACCGCATACCGCCACCCGCCACGATACGCCACCCGTCACCCGCCAACAGCCACAGCCACAGCACCACTACCGCTACCACTGCCGCCACCATTACCGCACCGCCATCCCGCACCGCCACCGCCACAACGCACACGCCACCGCTACGCCACCGCCGAACTTCTGCTGCTGTGTCCCACAGTCGCTCGCATTCCGGCTCCGTCTGCAAAGACCCCACCCCCCCCCACCCCACCCTGCGTCCGCCCTGCCTGTCCCGGCGCGGCTCGCTTCCTGAGAACCGGATTGTGGAAATTGTTTTTCCGCTACTGAAACAATCTCCCGCGACGGTTGCTGGGGCAGCCTCCGGAATGCAGTTCAGTAAGCCAGTGCGTATGTTGGTGGTGCTCCATTTCTATTCATCGTTTGCTCGGACCAAGTCCGTTGCGGGATGTTGTAGCGCTCAGATTTCATACGTTCTATAACAAAGATAATGTAATTCAAGAGAAGACACTGCAACTTTTGTATGTACTCTTGTTTGTTACAACACACACACACATGTTTGAACGATGTAACCAAGACAAATCAATCGGAAAACGATCCTAACTTCGCTTGAATTTAAGCTTTGCGCGTTGATACCATTATGTGCCGTAGCTTTAATTTTTGCTCCAGTGTCGCTGATTGCCCGCCGGGGCGCTCCGCGCCGAGAAAGGTAGGCGGGCGGTGGCAGGGCAGGGCGGGGCGGGGCGGAGCGGGGCAGGCAAGGCGGGGGGAGCGGGGCGGGGCGGGGCGGAGCGGGGGTCGGCCAAGATAACGATCATGGATGCTCAGCGTCCCTCAGGAATCGTAACGAGTCCGGCTAACTTGGAGAAGAAGGCGCTAATTGGCTCAATTCAGCGTTGATGGAAGGCGCTCGAGTGAAATTTAAATCAAATTTGTTCGGGTGGAATCGGTTGTTCGGACGATGTGAGAAGAAAGCAAACGGAAGATACCTAGTAAGAGGAAGTTGAAAAGAGCAAGTCTTAGTGCGAAAGGTCAAGAAATACAGTCGGATATTAATTTTCAAGGACGTAATGCGTTGACTGGAATAATAAGAAGCTCATCAGAATTATTTTTGTTCAGAATTGAAATTAGATGGTCTGACTGTGCTTTCCCTGTTGTGAAATCTGGCTTTGTACAAGAGATCTCGTGCAAAAGAGACAGATGGGTTGGAATTCCGTGTAAAGTTGAATGAAATGTATCTATGATGGTTTTTAGCCTTTGTGTCTCTGTATAGAGGAGACTTTGTTTTTAAATTATGGTTTCGCTGCACTAATTTGTTGAAATGCGTAAGCATTCTGTTCACTTCACCGTTTTACTCTGCACGTTGAGCTAATAAATTAATTCAGGCAAAATGTGTACGTACACATCATTTGATATTGTTATTTTGCTCTTTGAAAACGGAAATACTGATCGTAAATTGGATTCAGTTGATAAAAGTTTTTACGTCAGATATAATTAACTCTAGAAACTAGTAGTTTTTGGATCATTAATAGAATATTACCGTATTCTCTCAATAACGATGACAGTCTAGAACGTAAATCATTATTCTAATATTTAGAAATTAAACAAAAGAGAGGAAGCAAATTCGTGATTTTATTGACATAATGGGTTTATTGCTCCTAAGGGTTATTCCTCGAACGAAGTGCATAAGAAATAGAGAAAAGGGTCGATTCTTCATTTTATTATAAAATAAAGTTTTTTTCATTGTTTTTTTCTTTTTCGAGATATTCCACCACAGTAAATCCCAGCCGGAATTCCTGGACGCTGATAACGAGCTAAATAAATCGATGAGGGTCGAACGTTCAATTAACCTGTCAAGTGTTAGTCACGCTCCGCCCATCACATCGTCACGTCAGCGAGGAGGCGTAACATTGGCGCGGATGCCCTGCGACCCAAGTGACGACCTCGGCGGCGGCGGCAGTGGCGGTGGGGGCGACGGAGGCAGTGATAGCAGCGGTGGCAATGGTAGTGGCGGCGACGGTTGCAGTGTTGGCTGCTCTAATGGTTGTGGCTGATGTGTGGTGGCTGTGCGTTGGTTGTGGCAGTTGTGGTGTTGGTGGAGGCAGCGGTTGTAGTGGTGACGGAGGATGCGGCTGTGATGGCTGTAGCGGGGGGAGGCGGAGTCACGGCCGTCAAGGCGTCTCATGGGCATCGCCCCGGACGCTTAGCGGATCTTGGCCGCTTACGCAACCTCCGCCGTCGCCCCCTCCGCGGCCTGCTGCCCGAGTCGCGCAGCGCCTTCCCCAGCGGCGCAGCTCCGCCGGGCGCGCTTCCCACCGTTGATTTAAAGCAACGGGAGCCCACAGGGGGGCGTGACTTGTCTCGGGAACAGTTCCCTTTGGCGGGAACCCCCGCGCTGAAACACGGCGGCAGTCTTTTCTAATCCGATCAAATCTAATGTTAAAGGGCGCAATTTTTGCCAAAATTTCGTTATTTTTTACTACAATCTATTGATTTCACTTATTTTTGTGTTTGCAGCACAATAACAATTGTACAATCGTTTTTCTTCCTTATAACCAAGAAGTAAATTCCGGTTTCCAATGTGTTTAAGGAGGTTCGCACTTATAAATATATGTAAACGAAAATCCCTCTGCAACACAGTAGTTCGTTCAGAGGAGTAGTTATTCGAAATTTAGGGGTGGGAGTGGGGTGCGCAGTGCATTTACCCGAAAAATGCAAGGCGCTTCGCTAAACCCAGACGCAATGCTCGAGGGTGAAAGCACCATTCTATATAAAAAAGATTTTTTTATAAATGACGTTTTAACGAAGAAGCTTATTTTAAGAATATAACGAACTAATATTACATTTAATATATGAAAAATATCAATAATAAATAGTGTCAACGGTTTTCATTTCTTGACATCGACAATTTCGCTTCCGTGTTTGGGGAAGTGTTTCGGGCTTAGATCAGAATCTGTCAGAATTGTTTTGAATATTAGGTCCATGTTCTTTGGGCGAGCTTGCCTCGAAAGGAAATTCTCAGGGACGATACTAACTGGGACTGGTGTGCATTTGACACCTGAATGTGCATTTGGCTCGCCGTGTTTATCGTATGTCAGTTACTGGCGTGAAGTTTTGGGTTAGGAATGTGTGTGTGTGTGTGTGTTCTTTAATGCAAGGATTATTCAGGTACGAAAATGTTACTAGTAGAACTACAGACCGTTGAGTGTATTCTTGTTTTCTCCCATTGTGTTCCTCTAGTTTAGAATGAATATAAATATTTCTTCAATCAAATTAGTATGCAATAAAGAGTATAGTTTTATTGACTGCAAGACCTCGGATTATAAAATAAGGTTTTCAAAAAATGCAAATACATTTGACAGCGATAGAAAAAATTGAGAAACAAAAGACGAACAGAACATTGTGAAGTCAAAGTTCTCAGGAAATGAAATGAAGTGTTGACGTTCCCTTCGTTTTGGACGTGTGTGTTCATAATTTTTGATATGTAGCAAGTGTTTGTTTTTTGAAGGAACGCCGTGACTCACATCTATCGACATTCTCTTCCTTCGTGAACGTCCGCCACCTTTCGCGCTCCGGCGCCAAAAAAATTACAAGCGTGACGGAAACTCGTTTCGCTTCCCACAGCCCCACCGCGGTCTTACTCGGAGCCACCTGTTCGCGCAACGTTTACGCAAAGCCACGTGCCAATTCCCCGCCGGCTCTTGTTAAGCATCCTTTCGCCCGGCGAGTGGCGAACGGCCGATGAAATCGTCGATCAGCGCCCTTCAATTGTGACCGACTTCCAACTTTCGCCAGCGCCACTGATTCGATGGGGCCGCGGTCAGCTAACTATAGTCCGATTTAAAAGTAGTGGCACTTCAAGGTCACGAGTTGGAGGGAGAGGGGCACATAGTTATACAATCGGGAGCTTCGTTTGGAATGAAATAAAAAGGGTATTGTAGCTCCCGATTGAAAGCCAATGTCCGCCCTCCCAGCGCCTGACCTTGAAGTGCCCCTCCGTTTAAATCGGAGTGTTGTGACATTTCAAAGTTACGAGCTAGAAGGCGAGGGGGCATTAACATCCAATCGGGAGCTCCAATACCAAAAGTTGTTACAAAGCTTTCGATGGGATGACAGAGTCCCCCTCGTCCTTGAAGTACCACTACGTTCAAATCGTGGGTACGTCGGGGTTGATAATAGCTGAAGGCACTAACTTTCAGAAGGAGCGGGAGTCACGTTCCACAGAATATTTTCCAGTTCATATATTTTAATAATTTCATTGTTTTCTAAACCCACCGAGCGCGGCTAAAGCGGCTCGAATCTTTGGTCGTAAAATGTTTGTTGAAGATTCTTTTGAACTGTAACCTTGCATACTCTGGTTTAAAGTCTACTAGTGCGGTTCAAAAAGAGATCTTTAAGATTGGTGCATGTACCGAGGAGGTACACACAAGTTAGTACCTCTGAAATGATATGAGTGGAAACAGGATGCAACAGTGCCACGCTCCGTCAGATTGTAAGCTCAAGCTTTGCTAACACGTTAGGAGTAATATTTACTTGAGCCATTCCGGGAAACGTTAACATTTTTTAATTTCTGAGAGTACTTTACTGGAGCCATTACCGTGCATTCCGGCTATTGCTTTAATGCTCTCCTCGCTGAATATTTTCTGGAGCTGGCCTGATCACAAACACATGTGAAGTTCTTCCCTTTGATATCGAGAATAGGAGAGCTGAACCCTGTACCGAGTAAACCCGCGTGTGTGCAACGTGAAAACAGACCGCACCACCAAAAGCGGTCTTGTGGCGGCAGTCGAAAGAAACTCCCCTGACCTGAAACCCTTGGTTTTGTGAGGTTGGGCCACTGGGGAGAAATGGCGCTCGGGTGTGGCATTTTCATGAGAAACATTTCTAAACGCAAATACTGACTCTTGCGAATGGGGTGCTCCACGGAGAGCGGGACATTGAAACGAAGGTTGTCGTTAGTTTGGTTGAGTTAGAGTTTCTTCGTTCTTCGCCGCTCTTTTTATTTTAAATTGAAAATAATATTTTTCGGAATAGAAATATGTCATAGAAAGAGTATAATAGAAAGAGTCAAATAGTATTAACCACCGATCATTGAATGTTTTTGACAGCATTTTGGCATGTATCATTGAAATCAGGACTATGAACAGATAATATTCTGTATTAAAACATAAAACCTTCGAATACTATTGGAAGTGCTTTAACAGTGTTTTTAACTACATAGTCCCGTCAAAATTGTACAGTGTTGATACTATGACAGAGCTCTAAAGCGTGTGTAAATTTGACTTACGGGTGGAAGGTGAATTGAGTTAGATGGGCCGAAAAATATGTATTAGTAATTTTGTTTACATTTTAAATGGTGTAGAGTACAGGTAAAAAAGTCGGAACCTAAACAATATAGTGGCGACAAAGGGGAAGCAGGGAATATATTAGTTTGTTTGAGCGCTGAATACTGATAAATTAGTGGTTTATTTCTCAGTACGATTTAGTTTTTGCACTCAGCCTGAACTAGAAATTGTCTTTCAGACAAATGAGATTTAGACAATTAAGAAAACATATTGCGCAGATATCACACTAGCCTGAGACGAACGAGTTCTAAGTTATTGTGAAGATATAGAATACTGTATCCTGATCACCAAGACGATGTAATGCGATGATTCATTTTTAATTAAATCTGCTTAATATCAAGAACTATGGTGGAATTTTCTACAATATTATCAAAAACGTAATATTTCTTATCAATACTGAATTTGGTTTAAACATAATTATAATGATTACTTTTGCACCTAAACATTTTCACATCTTGAGCAGCAGCAGCAGCAGCAGCAGCCAGCGGTACGTTCCCGGAAGACGAACTTCATCAAATAGATTAGCTAAGCTCTGAAAGCACGAGTTCACGCGCACCTGCCAAGGAAAGCGGAGCCCTTGCGATTACCAGCGACGGAAGTACCCAAGCGGCTACGGAAAGTACGGCTTCCCCCCCTCCACGTCCAGATTCGCGGAACTTCCCCGCCGGCGACGTGTGTAGCCTTCTGTCTGGCGGCAGCGGAGGGAGTGGATTAAGTTGTTTTCGCCGTTGATCGCTGAGGCGCGCTCGCGCTCGCTTCTTCCCGTCTCAACAGAGTTCCGACAGTCTCAACGCAGTCGGCGCTCCGCCGCCCTTGCTTCTTCCCTTCAAAACTTGTTTCGGGGGCGGGGAAGGGGGGCGTGTCTGTGTAATGAAGCGGGGCGACGGCGAACAAATAGCGGGCGCAGGGATGGGGAAAAAATGCTGTGAAGGGATCCGAGGAAGGCGAAAACTGTCAACGGAATTAACCGCCCCGGGAAGATGAATGGCGGTGGAATGAAATGAGAGAGGCGCGCTCCCAAAGGTCGGAGAAATGTGGGTCGATGAGGCGGAGTGGGGGGGGGGGGGTCCTGGCGACAAGACTTCACTGTGCCGACATCAGACTTCTCCGCCTTCTGTGTTCTCTCGTATGTTGTTCTGGCGTGCGAGGGGGAAAATACTGCTTCACCGAGAGAGTTGCATTCATGAAAGGAACATATTTTTGCGTCGAAATGTTTGGTCGCGTGTTGGGTTCACGCTGAAATGAATTACGTGATTAATATTGTAACAAGGTAGATGGACCTACCTGTTATTTCGTTTTTCGGTTTGTCCATAAAGTGTGTTCATCAGGTACTGCATCTGTCATATTTTCTCGATTACAAATCAATGATATGATTCACACGTGTGTTAAAAAGAGTGAAGTTAGGAATCGTTGGTACTACTCGGGATTTTAACGATATTGTAGTTATTCTCTGTAATATGTATTTGTAATTAATTGCGTTAAAATATTACCCCTTTGACTACAACAAAATTTATTAACATTTTTTTTGTAATTATATAGTGTGACGTAGTGAAATAAGAAATAAATTTCAATAACAAAAGAAAAATAATATATTAAAGATTATGTACAAGTTACAATGAATTGTTAATATTAAAACACTTCGGCAACCTTTTCCCTTCAGAACACTGCTTTACCGCAGAAAATACAAGCCACGCGTGATGCGCGCTGTCGGACCTCTGTCCCGTGACAATTACCGTCACATGGCCTGACGCCAAAATTTAACCCGGTCGTGGCGACCGTGTGCCTACAGCACGCGAGATCGTCTGGCCCTTACTCTCCGGACATCTCGCCCACACTCCTACACTTCCTCGTACACACACGTACAAGCTCCCCGATGCTAACTGAATGAGAGCGCGGTCGCAGATGGCGCCGCGTTAAATAGTTGAGGCTGACACCCCCACCACTGTTCCATAGGTAGGTTCGCCGGCTGGCGCGAGACTCGCAGGCCAGCCTTTGGTTTACGCCCACACACAGAATTCTCAGGTTGGCTGCCTGCTTCCGTAAACGAGGCTCGCCGGAAGCATCCTCGGAGTTTACAGCCTCCGGTATTTTTGGCTCTGCGGCACTACCTGAGTCAACCGCCCGAGCGCAAACTCCCGGATGTTCAGGCTCAACCCCTTCCTCCCCCGCAGCGTACTTTCACCGACCTAACGGTTCTGGCCCTCGTGTTAACGACGCCACAATAGCAACGTAATTACATAACGTCGCTAAGGAGAAAAAAAATCCCACTCTTCGATATGTCGGTGGCATCCTGTAGAGAATTTGACATTCGCCGTCCGGTAAGTGCGATTAAAATAAATGAGTTAAATCCAAAGATGGAGTGTTAATACTTACTTCCAAAAAGAGGTACTCTTTTAACAATTTGTCTTGTAAAAAATATGGTATTAGGAAGAGTATTTAACGACACTCGACCGATGTCTCAAATAAAAGACATGAATTATTATTTACATATCTCAACCTGGTAAGAAAACTAAAGCAGCGTAATGTAAAATACAACTTATAACGATTCTAATTTTTAGTGAAAATATTCGTGTACATATAAAATTTCGCATGATAGCGTCCGACTTAATTGCTAATAAAAATCATTCAAAATGTCTCTCAGTGATGGGAGTCCGAAGCCTTCGAGTATAACCTACTGTGATTCAACAATTCTATTTCACCTAAATGTATCTGTTGCTTCTGAAAGGGCGTGGAAGAATATTAGAAAACCCACCAAGAAGTTGGTGTGTAATCTTGTATAAGCGAGGATAGGCAACCCACAACACACTCCAGTTTTTCCTCTCTTTTCTGTAAATCTGCCTCCTTCATAGTTAAATGCAATTATATAGTTTCTTTCTCATGACTATCTCGGGTTTAAACAGTGTTTAACTAAAACTTTGTTTTCATATTTGTGAACACTTTTTTTCTGGTTGAGCTTTCTGTTTAAACTATGTACTATTAGGAATTATTTCAAGAATAATTACTAATCTCTTTGTACTATGTAGGAAACAAAACTGTTTGTGCGTGCTCATCAGAAAACAAACTTTTAATGTTGCCGACTCCATTTTGTGAAATTAAAAACGAAGGAAATGACCAATCTCGCCCTCTCACACATGAAAAACATTTGTGCGTAATACGCCGTTCCATCATTGTAGCTTGCAATGTCAGTTTTCATTATTTTCGTTGCAGAGGTAAAGCAATTACACGAGTAGTTGGAAGATGAAAATAGACGTACATTAATTTTATAAAATGAGAAAACATTCGGAAATGGCAGCAGCGAAATGAAAACTCATTTAACGATCATCTCGTTCTAGCTTTTACTGTAATGTTAAAAAAATCTGTTTAGTTCTGAAATTTTCCTTTCGTTTCCCCCATTTTCCCTCCTTTCCTCCTATTATCGTTATGAAAGTATGTGAGAAAATATGAAATGCAAAACTATGGTACTTCGCTTTTGAAAATCTAATTTTGAAAATTAACATTGAGTTTATTTTACATTTGATAGCTGCAAAATTTCAAAATCCAATCACGTTCAATATGTGGAATTACTTAGAAATGTCACATGATCAATACGTGAATAATATTTAGGGAAAAGTAAAATAACGTAACTAGTATATAATATATGATTATCACGTTTTTAAGCACATTGTAAACCATGAGCACAGATGTGCTACATGGTAACATAATTTAAAGAAGTATTATTTGCCCCTGCTTTGTTAATGTACTGACATCTTTTCGTGAATTTACTTTGCTCATAAAGTAATGTTTTTAGTTTTTACTAAACAATATTTTCAAATGATCAAGCTTAAGTATTAATAACTGCTTAGAAATGTAATACGTTTATATAAGTAATTTTAAGATCCTTGTTTACTTATAATTTTCATTGTATTATCGGACATGCAGTGTTAAAATGGAAACAAAGTAACTTAAGAGTTTATAAAAATTGGAATTCAATGCTGGATAATTCTTTTTAAGTGTTAAGATCTTTTATTCTCACCATTCTACTTTAGAATAATCGATTGGAACTGTAATAATTGTTGATTTAAAGAAAACATTATTAGAAGGGAAAGACGTAATTTTATCTTGCACAAATTGTGCATTTCTCGTTCAATAAAAATGCATTCATGTACAACGTAAATGAATTCGATTTTATTAGTATTTTGCGAGGGTTATGTGTCCCTGCAATATGGGTTGACTTACCATCAATCTGTGTTCGAAATTATCTCTCCACTTAGAAGGGCACTCTATTTAGTCATCCAGAATAATTTGCATTAATAGAGAATAGTATTATTGTTTAAATCTAACAGAATTCAGGTGCACAAGATTTTGCGTTTCCCCCTTTCAATGTTACATTAGTCGATATTCTGATTATCAAAATAATTACACTTCATGAAATATCCTGTCATCACTAGAACTTGCACGGAAATACTTGAAACGTATCCTCTGTTTTCGAGCGAGGATCGCAATCAACTTGCAGCTCTTCGGCCCCACTTCTCTCCACGTGATGCTCACGAGGTGCAGCTGTGCTGCCCTCTGCGGTGACGCGGCGCAGTTCGACTAGCGAAGCGCGGCGAGCGGCGGCGGTGGGGGCGGCGAGGCTTGCAGAGTGCAGGGGGCGTGGCGCGGCGTGGCGAGGTGGGGCGGGAAGAGCCCAACAAACTGTTGGTCGGAGCGAGCAGAAGCGCGGCTGGGGCGAACAGAAGTGAGGCGAAATGGGTGATGGTGGAGCTGGACGGAGCCGGGAGCAGCAGGGCAGGGCGTGCAGAAACGAGTAGCAGCGGTTAGAGCGAGGCGTAGCGGTTAGAGTGAGGCGTAGCGGTTAGAGCGGGGCGGGACGGGTGCAGCGGGTTGGGCCATTAGAACGGGGTGGAGTGGGTACGAGCGGGATCTGTTCCTCGGGACAGGTTGAAGCAGGGTGAGAGGATAGGAATATATCGGTTAGAACCAGGGCGTGCATCCAGAAGCGGGATGGAGCGGGTGAGGCTGAGCAGAGTGGAAAGAAGCGGCCTAAAGCTGGTAAAAGTTGGGCGGAGAAAGGGGCACGCTGCGCGAAATATCGGAATGGGACGGAGAGCTTAGAAGGCACGTGGCCCAGGAATTAGCTGGGCGGTGCGGGCAGAAGGAGGGTGGAGCGGTCAGAAGTGGGGCGTATGAGACAGAAGCGGGACGGAGCTTGTAGACCCGTGGCGGAGCGGGAAGAGGCAAGGCGGAGATGGGAGAAGCGTCACGAATGGATAGTTGCGAGGCGGGCAGCCAGGAGCAGTGCGTAGGATGGCGGGGGCTGGGCGGCTGCCGCGAGCGGTGGCTGCTGCTCTGAGG
>BOPP01000056.1:6248438-6296256 GCA_017312745.1 Gryllus bimaculatus
AATAATAATAATAATAATAATAATAATAATAATAATAATAATAATAATAATAATAATATCGTAATAATAACAATAATGCTAGATTAAATAGTTTCATAAACCGGTGAATGAAATTAATTTTAGTACATGAAAAGCCAGTGCCTCTCCTTGAGCGAATTCTACCCGTTATCCACGAGGAACCGAATAATCGACCCATTCGCACCCAGACGCCGTAATGGTGCGTGCATTGCCTATCGTCGGAAACGAACCCTGACGCCGCAGTCTGCGGTCGCCAACCCACCTGCCGCATCAATTGCCCTACGTCACAACGTCCCCCTCGATCCCCCTCGAGTCTCCTCGAGCCGCACGTGCACGAGCTCCCACGTGCGGACGGAACGACCCGACCCAGTCGTGCTCTCTGGGCGGGCGGTTGGCCGCTGCCTGCCGCGGGGATATTAAAATTTCTGCGGCCGCTGATAGGCTGCAATTAAACGGATGCTATTCACGGTCACGTGCTTCGATAGAGGGGCGGAGTCCCGATTAGGATGCACTGGGGTGGGATTGTTTTAATTGTTGCGGTCTAATGGGTATGTGGGGCTGAATTCTTACGGGAATTGCGGACTAGGGATTTTGTAATATATGAATTCCCCAAATTGGAAATGAATATGGCAAAATATTTGCTTAGGAAAGAAAAATAATATAGTGCAATTAAAATGGTGGTTACGTCATCCGAATATCTTTCCAAATTGTATTTTATGAAAATGAATTTTTTTTGTTGAAAATATGGAAAGGCTCATTTTTATCATTATTAACTGTAATGATGACACATTGTATATCGAGAAGGTTTAACAAACTTCGCCACCCCAATCTTGTATCATTTACAAATTGTTCGATTTTGAGAGATTAGAAGTATTAATTATGTTTCTGTCGTTATCTTAAATGATAGATACTCGCCATCTTCCCGAAACAACCTGTCATTCCTACCAAGTATACTAAAACATGGCTAGGAAATTACTTAAAACAACAATAATCAATTAAACGTTTGCTATTATTAATATATTAGTTTTTTGAAATTATTATTAATTTTAATGTCTAAAATATTCTAATGAAAACCAATTATGAAATGTTTGTTATAATGCTTCATCCACATGTATTCTTACTTAGATAATCACGAAACTTCGGTCTTTTACGGTATTTGTCAATTGGTGTTTCCATGTAATCAGAATAAAATTACGTGCAGTTCGCTAATAACTTGTTTAAATTTCTAAAATCTCCGGTGTGTTGCATAAATTTACGAGTAATAGATGCGATAGAATTAATTTGTTTATCAAATGTTTCTTTATTCGCAAACAGGCAATGGAAGACACGCGAAAAATTTCTCTTGTGTTTTCTGGATTTGTTTGTTCATGCATTCATCACATTGTACATGACTCAATGTATTCGAGCTCTTTAGAACCATAAACAATTTCATGTTCTGTAGAAGTGCTGAGTCAATCAAATTAATATTTTTTGATTTGATGTATTTGTTTTTAATTTCAGGTTACAGATGAATTGACATTTTCTTTTTTTACGTCTAACAATTTTATTAATTCAATTAAGAGCCTAGAAATTAAATTTTCAATAATACGTATTGTTTGTAGAGGGGAATGCGCATCAATAGGCTGGTCATGACGGATCTTATAATGCTTTAACATACAAATTCGGTGCTGACCGTACGAAATTGTGATCCAATATGAAGCTATTTATACATTTTTAAACAATGTTCTTCAAGTGCGAAATTTTAGCACATTGTCCGCACAAGTTAGTAATTATTTAAAACTCTTAAAACCAATTTTGATTGCAGAAACGATATAGAGATTTCTGAGCCTGCCCTTTACTAGCCGGTATACCGATTTAGAAAAAAAAGAAGTATCTTGAACGAGAGGGCAAATGATAAATTCCTGCCGAATGTTCTTTTGCTCTTTCACTGCGCGCGCGTATTATTATTCAGCGAACATCGGGGGCGCCGAGCGTCTTCTGTAACTCGATTGTTGCCCGGAGCTTCCAACGGCCGCCACGCGGTGCGCTGTCGCCGGCTTTGCGCCTCTTTTCGCATTGTTAAGTAAATTAGAGACTCGCATCGCATTAGGGCCGCTGGCGCTAGCTGCTGCCGCTGCCGCCGGCGTCGAGCGGCGATGTAAGCGGGGAGGACGTGGGGGGGAGGCGAACTCTGGGAAGGGGAGGAGGAAGTAGGGGAGGAAGTGGAGGTTGGTAGGTGGCTGGAGGAAAACAAGCGAATGTTTCGGAAGGTGCGTAAAAATGTAGGGAGATATTGGAAGTTTTGTGAGCATGAAATAAGGTTACGAAATCTAGGTTGAAAACAGTAGTAAAAGGAAGGTCGATAGGATAGGACTGATTAAAAACTTCGAGTTCGAAATGGAGGTGTGTATGTGCGTGTGCATGTATGTATGTATGTATGTATGTATTTACGTACGTATGTATGTATGCATACGTATGTATGGAACTGTACATAAAAAAAGGTAAGTGAAAATGAGAGAAGGCGGAGAGAGACAGTTAGGTAGGAATTACACAATTGACACGACTGAAATTTAAAAAAAAGTTGACTGCTCCATGTTGAGGGCAGTGAGAAAATATAATTTGATTCCCCAAACGTTTAAAGATGCAGTGAATTACTCCTGGAAGATGGATAGATAAAGAAACAAGCAGGTAGTGCAAAACATAAATTAGGAAAAGATGAGTGGGCAGGGATGAAGAAGAAACTAGGCTTCTGCAGGAGAAAATGCCGAAGGGGAAAGAGGGCACGACACAAGTGAGAGTAACAGATGGTCGATGACGGGTTATCCGTGAACGACAAATTAAAAGGAATGTGGAGGGAGAGACAGGGTTTGTGTGTTGGAATGAAGTCAATTCGACGGAGAGGCGCACGGGACGCGATAGCAATTTCGCACTGATAGAGAGAGATGGAGGTGACGGCGGCATCCTCCACTGGCTCCATTGGTCTGAGGGAGAGGGGAGGCAGAGAGGGGGTGGGGCATTGGGGAATGCTGCAACTGTTGAAGCGGGAGGCAAAGTTCGATGCGCACCGAGGTACGTCGGAAGCCATGGCAGAGTTCTCTCGCCGCTATCGGAGAGGGTTGTGAACTGAAAGTTGGCAAAATATTCGACCTTTGAGAAACAAAGAGGGAGTCGCTCTAGGGGGAAAATACGCATATCTACAGTGTCTCTCACGAAGCTGCAGGCTGTAAGTCTGTTTATGTAGTTTTCAATGCCGGTTGCTGTAATGTAATGAAGCTAGGACAAAGCAACTATGAATTTAATAAAAGTAATAAAATTTAATTCGCTATTGGTTTGACTCAACTCATACACTGTGAGACAGAGACTGATCACGTCAGACACTGATGAAACGTTAACAACTAGAGGACAGGATAAATCATCATAACCTAAATAATATAACGATTTACATATTAAATAATGCTCTGTAAAACTAATAATTATAAAAAATCATGCTGATTGATTATTATGAGCTGAAGGGTCAGCAGATATTGCCTCGGATGTATGAGTTCAAAGTGTATAGTTCGACGTTAGAGATAATTGTCAGAGTGAATTAGTTTTTTCCCGTATCATCAGTAAAAATAGTTATATACAAATGAATACAAATTAGTGGAAAAGCAAGTGAAAATATTTCAAATAATTCTGATATGTAAAAATGAATATTAAAAGCATGCACACGGGAGGTAAACGGCCAGCCCACACTCCCCTAATATCAAAGAGTCCGCGCGTTCACTTTTATTGCCCTTTGAATTAAATTCGCAATAGGCAAACGTTTAATCAAACGTTTAATCAAATGATATTTATTTGAATAGAAGTTTTGAAATGAACTTTGTATGTATTCAACATCAATTGTTTTCAATGGAATATTCTTCGGATGTTTGAATGACACACTTCTCCCCCAGCACACCCTTCCACAGCCCCAGCACACTTCAGCTAACGTTCGTAAAGTGAATGTGTATCATTTATATGCGTAACTCATCGCCTACGCCCCCTATTTTGATCAGAAAAGAGACTCAAAATCTTTACGTGACTAAACCGAGTGTACTATTGGATTGGAGTGAATTTTCGTTCGAGATACTACCCGCCAAGGCGATACGCTCGACTGCTACTGAGAGCTGGAGGCAGCTTACGCATATTCACGTGATAAGGATTTTACATTGTGTGAGGGCCAGTTTAACCCTGGTACCTCAGCATATTAGACGTACCTGAACAGCGTGTAACATTGTTCTCTGTTTACTACTAAGCGCCTGGAATAATCTGGATGATGTTGTTCTCTTTCCATCCAATAGAATTTCGAGTATGATATCTCACTCATTCTTCATGAAGAGGTTTCTTCATCAATGCGGTTTCTTTTTATTTGTAAGTAATTTCCATTCCTTGCCAAGTGTAACTACGAACTTGCATATTCTTTTGAAGAAACTTTCGTTTTCTTTTGTTTCTTCCGCTGTTCAGTAGCATTCTCGGTGTATGCTTGGGAGTCTGTGACTGGAGTTAACTGCGTAATCTGAAGCTTTCTGCTTTTTATTATTCCATCTGGAGCTGTTTGCAGAACTCGCTTCTCGATTCCTTCCGATCCTTAATCCTTGCAGAGAGCGGCACCAAAGGCTTTTTGATAGTTAATAAAGCCGGCCGTGAATATTACGTCGTCAAAGAAGCCGAGAAAAGAATGCGAGCAGAGTTCCTCAAAGATTAATTTTAGTCACGTCCGTGCCTCTCTCCTTTCTCACAAATCTCTTACAAATCCCGTCCGCTCGCGGCTTCCATTGTGAGCAGAAGGCGCGGGTCGCCGGCCTCTTCCGCAGCCCCAGCCCCAGGCCCAGCCCCGGTCCCAACCCCGGCGCCAAAGGGGCTGTTGAGTGGCTGTTGAGCGCTCCGCGTGGCGGCACCCGCTCCGCACTTCCGGCTGGCCCGCTCCAACGGCTGCCGCTCTCCGCTTCCGCCACATCCACCGTCACACGTTTACCCTCTCCGACCGCCCCGCCCCGCTCCCTCCGTCCTCTCCCTCACACTGCTCTAGTCCGTCAGATCCACCGTTTCTGTTACACCCCGTCCACACACTCTGTCCTACCCACCCCGCCAGATCCTCCCAACCCCGTCCGCTCAACTACGCTCCACTCTGTCCGCCGCACTGTCCGTCCCTCCATGGTCCCTCCTGTCTTGCTTGGGTCGCCGGCAGGTAAATTTCACTAGTGCACTTACTCTATTTCATACTACTGGTTGTGCTTTCACCGATATTCATGCTTCAGCCTCAGCTGGTTGCGGCGTTGAAGTTAGTATAGCCCATTTCAGCAAATGGGCTATATTAACAATTTTTTCCTACCATTCAGGAGTCAAATATCAGCCCCACACTCGTATGTCTGTCAATTGCTTACTCTCCTAGTCTTTTATTTTTTTCTGGACGTCATCTTCTCAGTTTTCTTCATCTTTTAAGCTTTATATCTATTTTTCTCGTTTTAATATATTTGTTATTCAGTTCTTTGTCAGATATGTTTAATAATGTGTTTCAATAACGTTCTTGTTTTTAAATAATCTTAAAACGTTTTTTACATTTTGTATATTATATAGATCTTGAATTTTTTCCCTTTTTAATTTCATTTCTTCATTCATTTTAAACCATTTCCTTTGCGTGTATATTAAATTATGCTTTTGCTTAGCCTCATATTTTTCTGTCAAATCGTGGATGCTATCTTTCTTCCATTATTTCCATAATTTTCGACGCAGATTTTTGTTCCTTCTCTTCCCCCTTTCTCATCAGCGTTTATCTCAACCATTTTAAATATTTCTCTGCGACTTTCTTGCTCTCAATTCTGTTTTTCTTTTACATAAATGGATTATTGGAGTCGTTCCTTACTTTATTCTCGTTAGCAAATTTTTTAATATTTGAGATAATTGTATCATAACTTATTCTACATAAGGATGGCCGTTAACATATAAAAAGTAACATTTTCATCTCACTACCCTTTGATGGGTAAAGAATGATGAAAAACTGTTAATGCGGATTTGGATAGTGGGAATTGGATCACTGTCAAGGATCAGGGTTAGAGAAACGATATCGTGTCACCCACATATTCTCTCAAACTGTGGTATTTGTAGTATTTTAAGTCCCACGAAGATCTGCAATCGAATTCACAGATCAGAATATTTAAAAGATTCGAAAAAATGGGATTCACATTTTGTTCTTCGAATTTCGATATTTCCTTTGAAGATTTATGGCATTGAGTTGCCCCATTCCTCTTTCTTACCGCAATCTACGCGCATCAATGAGGCGCCCTTCCAGTGCATCTCTCAGTCCTTCGTGCTGTGTCCAGCCGTGGACTGGTTGCTGCTGCCCTGCACTCTTCCGCCCGATTTCCCGCGCCTGCATCCGCCGCAGCCCACTTCTCTCCGCTGAACCGCCTCGACGGACTCGCCTCTGTTTCTGCCACTGCCTCCTCCCCCGCCTCTGCCTCCTCTCCGCTTCATCCCTCTCTGCCTTCGCCTCCTCCCCCTCCTCCTCCTCTGTCTGCTTCGTCCGACTCCGCCCCGTTGTAGTCCTCGCCTTCATCGTTCTCCTCCTCTTCATCTTTCTTCTCCTCCATTTCGTCCTCCTCCTTCTTCTCCTCCTTTACCTCCACCTCGTCATCAACCACTCCACTGCCATCACCTCCTACACCACCGCCGTCGCCACTGCCGGGTCGATGAGCCCCACGTGGCCCTGGCAGCCACAGTGGCGTTGGAGCAGGCCCTACGTTTTGGTTGGTGCACGTGGCGGGGAAACGGATAGCTTGGCATAGCTTGTAAGAATGAGTCTTTTCTTCAAATCTGTTAGTTCAGTTATCACACAATCGCTGTCTGGGATAATGCGGGTTTCCTAGAATCCTTTCGAAAAATCTTCCCACCTTGTACTCATATATTAGTTAATAGACTATTACAGCGATTTGAAAATCGATAAATGATTTCAAATAATGTGTATTCTATTGGACTGAATTGAAAACTATGCTGAATCCGAAATAATAGTGTAACCTCTGATATTCATATTTTTTATGAATACAAATATCTTTCTAATTTATATGCGTACCCAATGGTACAATTATCATGACGAATGATGCAAGTAATAATAAGTAAATGATTGATGACTTTGTTAAGAAAAGACGAACGCTGTGTGATAAACCTACCTACTGATAGCTAAAGTAGCCATGGAATTAGATGGAACTGGAATTCGCCGTCTACAGCTCTGCGAATGTAGATGTTGCACGCAGTTCCTGCGTTAACGAAACTAGACTTCTCTGTTTGTAGTTCACCGCGGAAAGTTGCGGTAGGGTCGCTGTGGGGTTGCGATGGGGTGGCAGTAGTGGTCGCTGTGGGATTGGTGGTGGCGGTGGTGTTGGCGGCGTCAGCGGTGATGGTGGTGATGTGATGGCCAGGGTGGAAACAGGTGTATGGCGGTGGCAGGGAGGGTACGGGGCGGGGCGGGGCGGTCCGGGACAGGGCGAAGCTGGGCGGGACGGGGGGAGCGGGAATGGGGGTCCGGGAAAGGCGGGGAGGGGGGCGGGCCGGGCAGGCCTTTCGTTTGGCACTTGCGTGCCCCCGCGTGTTTTTTGCGCGGGCGCCGCGAAGGTGTGCGGGGGCGGTGCGGGGGCGTGGCGCGGACGCATGCGCCATTGTGCTGCGAGGGGCGCTCAGGGGCATTGTGCGCCTGAGTTGGCGCGGACGCGCGGCTCCCGTCCGCCCCGCCCCCGCCAAGATGCGATTGCCGCCCCGGCCCGGTGCCACGCGTCGCGCGCTCTGCCTTCTGCCGTCCCGCCCGCCGGCTCGCCCGCCAACCCGCTCCAAATTCCTAAGCAATGATGTTCGTGAAACGAAGGACCTGGGGCTCCTGTCTCAATGGTGGCCGATGTTCGATACTATCTTCATAGCTACGATCGAACTCACTGTCTGAAACAGAACTCTTACCTACCGGCTGATCTCCTAGCCAGTTCTGTAGCTTCCTGCCTTCAATACCAGGGAAATGCCGGATCTGTATTCTAATAAACGATCTCTCAACCGAGTGATGTCCCCTCGAACTTGCTTCATCGAACAGCGTAAAATTCGTGAACTGACAGTACATTTTTTTTTTTATTTCACCTTTTGAGTTAAAAAAAATGATCATGGAACTTTTGTCATTCACTACCAAGACAACAGCAACAAAACCGAAACTGTAAATAAAATCGATCCGAAACTATTGATGTTGAAAAATCGATATTTATATAAAAACATCAATTGTTTTGGAAATATGGACATAGATGTCGCCTCTCTAGCTCTGGCTTGTCTGCTGAAGACGATAACTTTATGACAAAACCCCGCTAGCCGTCGTGTAGTACCGAAATGCACGTTTAGGGGAGAAGAATTCTCCCACCAACTAGTGAATAACATGCAGTCCACGTTTGGGGCTGATGGCCCAATTAGTTGACGGACCAGGAATAATTTAAAATTGTCACAGTTCTTCCCAGTGATTAGCTGCTGAGCGAAGAACCTAGTTTGGCGAAGTGAGAACATGCTTCACTATCTGTGGACGTTTTCTTGAGCTCAATGAGGAATGTAGTTATTCAAGTAGTCGTTCTCCATGTTTTTGCGGCTGTCAGTGGATTCCGTCATGAAGGGCAGCATGGGAATTTATGTCCGAAGTCTTTAGCTAATTTGCATTTGCAAATCATTTTATTGTACGAGAGCTAATATTTTCTCCAAATTTTCTTCACATCTTTCCAACAAACGCTCGTTTCTGACGCCTGTGTTCATAATTCATCTTAAAATGCGTATGTGATAGGCATAGATACCAGAGATCAAGAAATAGTTCGCAAATTGCACTTCTCCCTATATTATGTCCCACGCAGGTTAACCTAATAAATTAAGGCTAACCTAATAAATTGTGTGACTACGATTGAAAATTTGCTGTGTATTAACTGCGGCTTAAGTGTGTCTCACGAGTCGTCTGTGGGTCATATATCTTGTCGTTGAATCCTACAAGATTTGTTGGGTAAACTAAAAATTATGAATGTTGTACTTCGTGGTACGTGAAGGAAAATTTTTCAAAGCAGCTTTGCCACTTGTCAATAGGAATGTAAGCATCGAACACCTAAAACCGATTTGCAGTTAACTCATTTTTAACGTATTTACTCAAGAAGCCCCTGGCGTGCATATATTTTACATAAGTATCAGCCAAAACTGAGAATGTCTATACTAATAAATAGTATTATAATTTAAATATTTTGTGGTTCATTAAGAATGAGATGTTTCACTTTGTAAGAAAACAAAAAAATTGCTCTCTAGCTTTTTCTCTGTTACAAATGCTATTGAAAATTGATGTGTTTAACATTTTGAAAAATAAGTTCGAAAATTTTCAAGCTGTCTTCGAGAGCATGGATCATAAAGCTCTGGTAGCTGCCCGCCCCAGGCTTCCGAAAATCTGCGTAGCGAATAACCCAGAAGGCGTGGAGCCTCCCTGTTCTCTATAGCTTCAAATTCCAGTGTAATGAATTAGTCCAGGAAGTACCCAATTCCTACTAATGAGGCGCCGCACAGGTGTCAAAACAGGTTATTGTCAGGTTACAAAAGTGACGCGAGACTTAGGGGAAACCTCCTACCGACTCTGTCTTCTCTCTTCCCGATCTCACGTCAAAGAGTCTACAAAATGGTGGGCTGGTTGGTTGGTTGGTTGTTAGTGATTCCGATCGTATCAACTGCGGAGGTAATTATCCCCGTAAATGTAGTGCATGCTTTTTCCTCGGGAACTGTCGGTGATATTCCTCTGCTGGGTAGCGAGACCTGCCGTCAGTTAGAGGGGTTGATCACCACCCACTTATCTCCCACCATCAGGGCAGCGCCTCATTCGGAACAAAATCGAAGTTCACTCATGTGTAGTAGTGTAGTGGAAGTTAAAGTGTAAGTAAGGAGTGAGATTGGGACAAGGAAGAGGAAGGAAAAATCGCGCGCGGTCCGTGGCCCATTTTCTAACGGTACTGCTCCGGTAATCGCCAGGTGTTGATCGGAGGAACCACAAAAAACTACCGAGAGCAGACGGCTGCGAGAATTCTCCTCCCGGACATCTGAATTCGACCTAGCTGACAAGGTAGTGTCGAAAATCCTGCCCCCGTCGGGACTGAAACATAGGACCTCCCAATCAGAGGCACTGCAGGGAGGCTCTCCAGGTTGTGGACTGGTGGGAGAGCGATGATGGCTGGACAACGGTGAACCTGATGCCATGTCATTGGCGCCTTGTGCGTGTGGTGGAGTCGTGCTCGAAAAGCATCACCTGACGCACAAGTGACATGGCAAACGCTTGGCGACTCCCATTTGAATGACAGAGAGGGATATAGAGGTCAAGGGTGGTTGCGCTGTGGAAGCCGATGAGGGGAGATAAATTGTTAGCATATTTTTTTTAGTGCGTGTGCACAGGGGAATATGTTGCTTTATGTGACCAGATATAGAGAATTTTCTGACTGTAAATGCACCCCTTTGCGACTGAGTCATTTCGAATTGTCAATATTTATTTAAGATTACGTAGTGTGTTATTTGAACCGACGCAAATTAATACTATGTAGTAGAACCCACTGCAACTTGAAATTTTTAACACATTTTTAACAAATTTGAGTGTGGTGTCATATTACATGTCAAAAATTGATTAAATTACATTGGTTATTCTAGGAAGAGCACGTAATGATTTTAATGAAATTGAGTTTACAACAGATACTTCCTAGATAGAATGAAAATGGAAAATTAATTAGAATTTCCTGCATAAGTACGGGTTCTCACTACACAAAGAAACTATTTGTCAGTTCAATTAAAATACAATCACATAATAAATACTGGTATGCATATAATTGAGCTATTCAGATAGGTTATAATAATTTGTGTGAATTGTGTGTACGATAGTTATGCATGGTACTACAATAACATGATGGCAGCTTGTAAATTCACCGACAAAAATGTTTCTGTGATTTTTAAAACCAATTCCAGGAAATACTTTGTTGATTAAAAAACTCTTTAATTGTTTTCATATTATCGACATTAGTTTTCTTTATTTGAAATGTTGAATATATTTTACGATGCAGAACAGTAATGTCTTCTTTTCCTTTGTTTCAGGTGAGTTTACAGTGTACAGATTGAACAAGTCTTGCTGTGGAAATGTTATCGATTTCACAAGTTAAGTGGTGATAATATACATTTTATTAATTTATAATTTGAGTCCCCTCAGGATTTGTAATGTTCTAATCTTGCATTCTTCATTGGTATGAAACAGTTATCAGTCTATGTATTTCTTAAATATTCTAATGTAGGATATGCCTTGTTAACGGTATTGTGGAACATGCTAATTCCATGATATTTCTTTAAGTGTTAATTTGATTCCTTTGAATTTGTTAACATATATCAATTTAAGTGCAGAGTTAGTGTTGTTGAAGAAAGCAATAGTATTTATTATATTAATTTGTTTAATAAATTAATTTTAATATTTTATTTTTGATATTCATAATTAGGTAACAATTTACGATCTATAAACAGATCCCGCAGTTTTGACCCAGATACCATATACTTGTAACATAACGATTCATTCATAGCGATTTGGACGTCAGTTGTGCGAGAAATGAATGTGTACCGATACTTCAAGTATCAGAAGTGTTGCAACTTACCTACTTGCTGCCTTCATTCACGCGCGTTGTACTATCCCTGCAAGGTATTTTCCTCCAGCTAACCAAGCGGGTCGTGACCTGTGGATTCGATCAGTTGGTTCGACGTTTCCTCGCAACGACCTTAATTAGCGGAAGTCGTCCCCCCCCCCGCTTCCGTCAACCGCTGCGCAAGCGACCGCGGGTGGTTGCTTGTCGACCGGTGTCGCCGCCATCGATTTCCGATGTCGCACACCGTTTTCTCTACCCCCTCTCCTTCTACCCGCCTCCCCCCCGCCCTCCCCCTTACCCTCGCTGCACCACTTCCTCCAACGGGCGTTAATGACGCCATATATTTATAAAATTTCATTATCTCTTCGGAGCCAGGGAACTTTTCCAATCCACCCTCATCCCCCTTTTGCACGAGAGGCGTGCTTAATTCGCCCCAGGAGCGGCCTTCGACTTCTCGTTTCGCGCAGGCCCAGGCCCGCCAACCCCTGCCGCTCAGAAGGTCGAAAACGGAACAAGGTTTTAAAAAACGTTCAACACGGGAGAGCTGGTGGCTTCTGATGCAGTTTGGTGCTGTCGACCTTTACCTTCAGCAGTCTTCACCTGACGGTTCACAATTCGATTGATGGGTTTCATGGACAAATTGGGTTCTATTGAGAAATAAGTGGAGATATTTTATTTGGTAAATGGATAGTAGGGTATTTAATCTGTCTTGAGATTCTTCATTACACGAACTTTTGTTCAGTTTAAATCATCAGGTGAACATCAGGCTATTAGAAAATCTGAATTTTAATGTTTCATAATCAATTTCTTAGAATGTTTCCTTGTAGTGTGGACAATACCACGCAAGGGGAAATATTATTTGCAATATTTTACGGATTATAGCTTCCCTGATCAAATATACGAATTGAATGCATCTTTAAAATATTATTTTATCCAATATATAAAATGTAATTTATTTATTATTTATTACTATTATCATTACTATATTATTATTACTATTACTATTATCATACATCACACTTTTTATAATAAACAGAGATTACAATACTTTTAAGGCTTGATAACTGAAAATGTAAAATAACAATTCGAAGAGTAAGTACCTGTATACGAGAAATGTATTCAAGCGAGGACATTTTCCAAAAGATCTGGTCACTTCTCACTCTGGCTGAATTTGGAAATGCTTTCTGCAGGTGTACAGCGAAAGTCAATTAAGATAATGCTGGTTGAATAGTTTCATTAAGAGAAAGTAGAGTAAGTAAACTGGAGCACTCCCTGGTGTAATCTAGTTGATCAAATGCACTTTGCTGGAAGTACTGGAAATGAATTTAGGACAATGAATCCTAGCAACGTATTCATTAATTCAATATTCTGAATTTATTTCTTCAAATAGTGTTTACTATATATTTAATACACATAGGAATTTTCGTTCTCTTACGAATATTGTGAATGGAACTCTGAATCGTAAATAGAAACTAAATGCCAGCAATCGAATTTGGCTCTTTCACTATTTTGTCTACGAAAGGTAAACAAATGCATTTTCAACTTCTTTATTTTTCAGGCACGTGTGTTCAGTTCACCTGTTGACGAGAATGTAAAATTGAGTTTGTTTCTCAAACACTTGCCGCATATAGATCTGGCATTCATCACGTTATCTATTATTTGGAATATTCATCACCAGGTGGCTATTGAATGCCTCTCCATTTCTGTGCAAAACGCGTGCAATAAAGTGTCTCGTTAATCGGTACTCGAATAAACTACGCTACTTTTGCTGTTATTTAGAGGGCTCTATCATTTAGGATATGCCAGCGACAAGCGCGTTCATGTTTGTGACAACCCAAACGATGACCATTGTAGTTCACAGAATAAACGTGAAAAATAAATTTCGCGAACAAACAGTGAATGAGGTTTAATCGTATTTTCCGAAATACGATATTCTTGGTGTAGTGATTGAATAAATACACAGCAATATTTTGACGCGTAGTATTGGTTTTATGGAGTTCATTTTAGCGGTGCATTTGTGCGCCTGTTAGAGATTCAATTACCCGTTATTGTCAAGTACTAACTGGCGGGAAAGAGTTTCTATACATTTTTTTGGGGGGGGGTTCATTCTTCTCTCCCCCCCCGTCCGGCCTTTCGCTTATCGACACTTCGCGCCGTAATCGACTCCTGGGGGTGTTATTCGCAAAATCAACATTTATCTTGCTCCTACGATCTGCTCAATCTGTTTACCCAATTCACAAAGCAATCAGGGCCGATTAACGCTACTGAAGAGCGACTCCCTTTTTTTTTTTTTTTCGTGGCGCGCCCACCATCTCATTTACGCGAGTGCCGCGGCGAGAGAGACTCGCCATGCGTGGCGCAGTTAGCGTGTTGTCGGAGAGACGCGACTTTCGCCTGGGCGATGAATTATTTGACTGGATGACAGCATGGAGCGATTCTGATATTTAGTATCGTATTTATTCGTATTCGATATTTAGTAGATGTATGGATTTGTTTTTCGGATATAATGTAATTCTTGGTAACTGATATTGTTGGGTAAGGTAGAAATTCTCGTGTTTTGTTCTTGGAAAGAAGGAATGAGGGAAACAAAGAAACTACAAAGAAAATACCAATATCAAAGAGAAGGACTAAAGAAGGCAACAAAAAACTGAAATGGTAGAGAAAAAGAGTAGCTTTTTACAATTAATGATCAAATGTATTTCTCTCTTCAGGAAACTTATTTGGCCATATTTAAAGCCAACCTTTCTTGAAAACTGTTGCATTTTTATATCAAATCCAGCCAGACTAACAGTCCGTCATCATAAGTGGAAATGTAAAAATTTTAATTGTGTAAATTTTAATTGTAACCCATCTCGATCAGGTTTTTGTCCAGTTTCCCTGATCCATTGAGCAAATGCTGAGATGGCCCCTTGTTTTGCTTCTGGACGTAAATGTAGCTTCACTATGCGCACGTTTTGTTGAACTCTTCTTTTGTTGTAACGGTATATATAAATATTTTGTTATCATTTCAGAAAAAATCATACTTGCAATTCGTGTACCGATGCAAAAAGGTGTTTAGAACTCAGAAACAAAAATGACTATTTTTCAAATATTGCTAATCTTGCTATTTTTAAAATTTATTTTTATTTATTTATGTTAAACTTTTACTCATTTTTCAACTATTTATAGTTAAAATAACGGGAAGGGATTCTGGAACTCAAGAAAACGTGCACAAATAATCTTTTCGCCCTACGTCAATACAATTTTACTGTTTTTGACTGAATAATCTAAATGTAATTGTTATGACCTTTGGTATGTGCCGAAAAATGTTTCTTATATTTAATTCTTATGTGAATTGTGCCTATTGCACCCTAAGCCTGATGATGAGGCAACGAGCCTCGAAACGTTGCGCTGTGCATACTGCAGTACAATAACGTTTTAATAATACGTTTTAATATTACGCCAAATAGAGTTTCTGAATAGTTGAAACTGACGAACAAGAATTATAATAAGAGTTTTTTTCTCTTTCGATTAGAGGAATAACTGTTTATGCTGTAGTTCTTGATTACGAGTACTTCTGTGATATTAGAAACTTGAAGATTTTCATTTATAGTTTTATTAGAGAGGTACTTCGGCTTAGAGATTTCCTTCGCAGCATGCGAAATTAGAATGTCTGCCCATAAGAGTCCTATTATTATATAAAGTATTTCTTTTATCAGGGGTTGGGTTTATAATGCGTAATAGGAATTTGTTTAAATTGATAATTATTGTCTGACAATTTTTTAAATGTTCTTAACAAAGAAAATACTAGCCAAGTGCATAAGCAACGAGTGTTTTGGTTGCAAGATGATTAAGATTGTAAGGTGTTAATTAATACATTAGGATGACCGCTGTATTTGAAACGTTTATTTTCCCACTATTATATTACAAAAGAAACTGCAAGTTCATCAAATGTAAATTCCTTATCAACTAAAACTTGGAAAATACAAGCAGGTATATAAGCTACCTGTACAAAAACTAGTCCAGGACTTACTGTGTCCATTACTATCGGTAAATTAACTTGATAAAGAAATGTTATCGAAAGAGCTGACATTAAAATAATTCTTTCTGTTTTTCTGAAAATATTAAAATAATAATTGTAATGATTTACGCATGCTTTTATTATGAATGTAATGGAAAAAACATTAGGTAAATTGTATTTGCAAATGTAAAGCACTTCCGTTAATTGATAAATGAAATGTACATAAGTGAGATTGTTTTAGTATTCGTTTTCGGAATCGATTACAGATTTTCATTCATATTTCATCCATTATATGTATATCAGATGATGAAACAGATTTATCAGTTAATTGAAAAAAAAACGTCGGTTACAGTAAAATAACGAGAGGTCTGGGTCCCGTGAATGTATTTAATTTCCAAAATTAAGACTAGCGAGAAGTGACGGTAAAACATCTAATATTCTTGAAACTTAGTTTACACATCCAAGTCTAACACGTCCTGATTTTGAAACGCTTGAATATTTTAATTTTATTTGAAATATGAGTATTGCTGTTTCAACTATGTTTCCATTCTATAAGGGGAAAATGGCTCAATTGATAAACAAGAAACATCACGTTGAAACGTGGATTTTCATTAAGGAGACCTGCAGATCCCCACTAATTATGAAACGATTACTTATAAAAATGTTTTTAAGTGTCATTTAAAATTCGAATACCCTAAATTTGAAGTATGGATCCGTACGACAGGTACTTACGATCATGGACGCTAAAGGCAAACAATCGCATCTGTTAATTGTCGCAGCTGTCGCTATTTATTACTGAGTGCATTTGTTTTACGTAATTGTTGAGGAATCGCATTCTATTCTTTGCGGGACATGTAAAATATGTTTTAAGATGAAGAAGTTTGAAGTACCCGGAATGTTGTCATCTCTTAGAAACGAGCATCTGTCACTCGCTCGGTGGACCTAAACGGTTGTCCCGAGGCGGCGGCTGGCTGCGGCTGGAAGCGAGGAGGCGGAGGCGATGGTGAAAGAGGCGGTGTAAGGAGGCGGCGAGCTGAATTACTAGCTGCCAACGCAGCGGCGGCGGCGGTGGCGGCGGCGCGCTGCTTCTGACTCGGAAGCGAGATTTATTTGGAAACGCTTGGCAGAAAAGCAATACCCTCCTCTCCGAAGAAATCCAGCGCCCAATAAAAGGCGGATAAATTTATCTTCGCGGAGCAGAGCGCCCCCCGCGCGGGGGGAGGGGGAACTAATCGGTGTCGAGCGACGCCAGGGCGCGGCAGTCGTTTGGGCCGCCGGTGCGTAGGACAGTGCTTGAGCGTATCGACTCGCACACTCGGGTGGGAGGATTGCTTTCGCAGGAAGGTCGATTCTGATCACTGTAATGAGTCTGAGCGTATCGTGGCTCTGTGAGGACATGCATTGCCGCTGCAACGTTTCTGGTCCGGGAGGTCCTGGGGTCCGAGTTCAGACGCCAGCCGTGTCGCTGGATCGGATCCCACCAATGTCTGGAGATTTCCGGGGGTCGGTTCCTCAGATCGGTAGATTTTTGTGGGTTCTCCGATTAGCACCAGCCAAATGCCGGAGCAGTTGTTTTACAAACGACTCACAGACTGCTCACTTTGTCTCCTCCTGTCCCATTATGATCACAAACATGCAACAACACTAGGTCTGGAGTTTAGAGTTTGCCCCAGCTGAGGCGGTGCCGTGTTGGAGAGAGATACCTCGAGGCGAAACATCCGCAATCTGAATTGTAAGTTGGCTTCATATCTCACTTTCGCAGTGAATACCGCTCCTGTATCCCATATATCCCTACCGGGATATAACATTATCTGCACTTACGGGGCTAATGATCATTGTAGTTGGCGTGCTCAGAGGAAGCAATGCATCCTCACTCGCTGTAGAAGTGTCTCCTCGCATCGCCTGCCTCTTCCGGCGCACGGAGGGCAGCGTTCGCAGTTGCGTTGACTCGACAAAGGACTTGATTGCCTGATCGGTGGCTAGAAATATGGAGAGGAGGGGATGCAATTATGGTACAGTGTGGTACCATGTAAATCTACAGTACTACAGTTTAATTATGGTACATTTTGTTCAAAATCCACTCCGCTCTAAAATAAATGGTATGATGTTATTTTGTGAAAAAAATTTACCAGATATCGGTTTGTGATCAAAGCATAAATCGTTATAGCTTTTCCTTTGAAGTACTTCAATGTATTGCATCATGTGTATTCGCTGTTATAATTTACTACATAGATACTTTTGCTTTCTCGTTTTCAAGTATTTGTATATATTCTACGTATTAGATTGAAAGAGTTTTGTGTGAGCCAGTAGCGTAATGAAGTGGAATGCGGGCCGGTCCCCAAAACTTTTACCCGAGCCCTTTTCATAAAAGGTATAGAAAACACAAGTAGAGTTGGTACCTTAAACAATAAAAATATCAGCTAAAAATAGGCCCTCTTTTACATGGGCCATGCGGGCCCGAATATTACGCCACTGGCTGTATCGGTCTACAAGTTTCAGTAAGAGGGAGCGAAAACTAATGCCCAATCATATTTAGTAAAAAATCAGAAATGTCTTTCTAATACATTTAAAAAACATTATGCAATTGTGGTATTATGATAGAGTTTTGTTTAGAGGTATAAATTTTGGTATGATTCTGTAATTGTGGTACGATGTGGCAACATTGAAAATACCCTTGTTGCGGTCGACGGATGTGATACCGGTGTTAAGTTCGGTGCAACGTGTTGTTTTCCATGTTCACCGATAATCTTCGTTACTGAAGAACTGTTCAACAAACGCAGTTTATCATAACTACATAAGAGAGATTTTCAGTGAACCAATAAATTAGGAACCATGTAGGGGCATTTGAATTGATCTGCGGAAAGACTAGATGAAGTTTGAGAAAACATATTTTGAAGGAATAACTTTAATTTGTAAATGTTATTGAATATATGACTCAAGAGTTTCATTTCCTCGTGAAAACAAGATTGTTGCGTTGACAGTACGTGATTAGTGTAGGTCTGTGAAGAAAAAAACAAATCTCTATTCACTGAATAAATTTTATTGCTTACGTTTTTGTGAACTCCGGAATACCTTCTCACTCCTTTAAGAACATAACTTAAACGAAACACAAAATTTTTCCACAAGAATTTTAAATTAACTATGAGTAATAAACTTTCGCTCTCGTGTAATATAAACAATTCGCATTTAAAAATGAGCCATCGACTTGATATACTAGTACTGCTCTTGTAATGCTCACGAAATGCATTAACAGTTGGCAAATAATGTGGATAATGGCAACAACTGATATCACGTAAGAGATCCTTACCCAGAAGGTCAAGGGTTGGAATTCCGACGGTGGCAGGGTTTTCAAACTAGCTAGATATCTAGGTGGAATTCAGTCGCTGACGGGAAGAGAATTGTAGCGGTCCGCTTCTCTGATCGGTGGTTTCCCGTAGTTTTTCCCATCATCTGCCGATTGCGGAACAGTATCCTAACAAACTGGCCACGGACCGCGCGCGATCTTTCCTATCTCTTCCTTGTAGTATAGCCACCTCCCTAAGAAAAATACGCACTACACTCACGGGAATAAAGACCTTAGAAATTGACGCGCTCGGAAACTCGAAATAATCAATTAATAAGCAACTAAAGGTATTATTATTATTACTATTACATAACAATTCTGATACTAATTAGTATTAGTTTGAATGTAATATTTTAGAGAGATTCATTCAGGTTTTGATAACTTTTATGGTTTAAGTTCTAATACATTGTATATTCTGCAATTATTTTCTTTCGATAAATAAAATAGTACCTCCTACATGGAAGTAAATTGAGATCCTTTTTTTTTCAGCTCTACTCAGCCCCCAATTTCTTTCTTATGTGTTCTTTTATATGTGAGTTATAACGTGTCACTTGCTTTCTAGGATTTCAAACCTGGGCGTGCGTGTTGAATCGCGGAACGCGAACACATACTTTGAAAGAGGGGCGATATTTTGTTAAAAAAAACTGTTATGGACCGATACGAGCACCGACAGATACTTCTTTTTTCCTTCTATATAGTGGGAGTTAAAAAGCTTAATATCGAGCTGGCGCCAAAAGAGAGATTCCTGTGCGTCTTTACGGTGATAATGTGCCATTTCTGTCCATACGAATAAAAATAAGTTAAAAGAAAGCATTATCTAAGGAAAATTAAAGTGTCAATAGAGGAAGGGAATAATTTGCAAAGAAGGGTAAGAGAGGAGATTTATGGGCTTTAAATATTGCGAAATATTGGAGGATGGTGGGATAGCAGGTCGAGTTAAAGAATGATTTCATGAAGAAAACACTTCATTAGAAATAGCTATGAAAGTCAAAAGAGAATAGTCAAAGATTTTTTTTTGTATTACAGGTTAACATTTTGCTCCTAATGTTGTCTAGTTAAAAATATTTGTGGAAGGTACATCTAAAACATTACGGACCTTTCTAAAGCCTTTTTGAATAAAAAAAATAATGTGTTTGTGTTCTGAAATTTTATTATTAGTTATTACTATTTATTATGAGTTTGAGAACAGAAAAATAATTTAAAATTCATCATGTTTCTCTCAGTGAACAGTATATTTTGATCAGTTATAAATTAAATTACCATTTTTATTTTTCAATTAATTTTGTAAAATTATTTGAAGTGATCCTTGAATTGTCATCAACGGAGCCGAAAAATGTCGGTTAAATTTGCCTCTTTAAATGATGTATTTACAAGAGGGTAAACGACCATTTAAATTCAAAATTAAAATTAAGAAAACTGTAGAATAAATCGACCAGAAGGCTGGAGATATTGTACTATGTGTAATATGCCTTTTCCTCCTTTTTTATTGATATAATGAAATTCAGAATAATAATACTTTTGAAATGAAAGGCTACCAGAAACGTGAAGCAAGAAACTTGCCTAACGAGAAGTGCAGTAACTTTGTTTAAGTTATAAGTATTTTAGAATGAGAAAATGAATGCCACTGTACTCCAGACGTCAATGTATAACTATAACTAACAAACGTATATCTATTTTATTACGCAGATTGTTGATGAAAAAGTACAATAGTTTTTATGGTGATGTTGGGTAGTACGTTCAATGCAATTCTTCCATCGTAATGTTTTTTTAATAATTGCTCGTTTTTTGTATGAAAATATTTTACTGCGTTCGCGTTTCTTGCGATCATTGAGTATGGTTGCTAACGAGGTCGCGACGTTACACCGCAGCGCAAGTACAGTTCTTACAGCTCTTTCTTGCTCGCGGGCGCACTGCGCTCTGGTGGCGGCGGCGCGCACTTTGCCGCGAAACAAAGGCGAAGCGTTTACGAGGTGTAAATTGCCTTTTATTGCGTTTCGCGAAACGCTCGGCTACCCCAACGTGCGGATTTAGCATACTGCGCCGTCCACCGCACCTGGCTTTCGCCATTTTCAATCTTTCGCCTTTTAATGCCCAATATTACCCTCCGTAGAACCCCTTCTCTTCCCCCACCCCCCACCCGCTTTCGTTTCGTTTGCAAGGTTGTCGGAGAGGTATGTTGCTAACAGCGGGGTTATGAAATGACCTATTTCGTTAAGCTGTGCTTGGGGTTGAGGCATGGTTGCTGATAAAGAGCAGAATGAGTGTTGCAAAGTGGTAATGTTTAAGTGAATGGAAATTAAGATGAATGCCTTCGAACTAAGAGATGTATAAGATTATATCAGCAGATAATTTAGTACCTCAACATCCGTGCTTGGAAATAAATTTTATTAAATCTGAAAATTGCGTGCTTTTTCTCTCAAGCTCAACATTTTGTTTCCACTGTTGAATTAATACCGTTTTTTAAAATTAGAGTCATATTTTACACCTGTTGATGTTTCTATGATATTTTAGTGCAGTTGTTTGAAGTCCACTCGAACATCAACAAAACTTACAAGAATATCTTATTATTAATTAAATTCAAGATTTTCTCGGCGTCTTTCTACAACTCAGTACTGAAGATGGAGAATCAGACACCGTGTCCTAAATATAATATTTTTTTCAATGACGTCTTGAAATAAGATAATTTACAGCTTCTGGTAAATATGGCTAGTTTTTGCGTAATTTTGATTTTTTAAATAATTTTTTCTCAAGAAAACGGCTCAAAATATTTTCTTCAGTTCTCTCTTTTGTGTACAAAAAAATGGGTAAAAATTTGGCGCTGACAACAATTTTCGGTTATCACTCATTAATTTAGAAAATTGCAAAAATATTAACATGACGAAAGTATAACGTTGATCATAAAATGTTTGTCTTACATAAAACTTCTAAACATTAGATCACGTAATAAGGGCATACACAATTTTTTGAAAAACGTAGTTTTTACTAAATTTCTACTTGAATTTAATGAAAATTATATATTTTTTTAATTCTAGAATTTTTCCTCGAATAGTGTAAAGGACGTTTAAAAAGGGCTTAGGTCTAATTTTCGTTAATCTTTCATAATTTTCGAAAATTTTAAAAGTTAAAAATAATGCTGGAATGTAAGTGCTATTGTAACGTCACTAGTTTTCTAATAGAAGTTTGTTTATAGAAAGCAAGCGACACGTATTGATCTCATCAGATTCCAAAGAATTACTACCATACTAGCCTGAGCGGACGTGATTTCATGAATAGGTTCCGAGTTTTGCGCCCATGACACAAGTGTGTATACGCACATCTATATTGCTCAGCTGGTCGCAGGTAGCGTGAAAACATCTGTAAAGAATGTTAGTCAGATTTCATTATATTTACCAATGAGCTTAATGAAACAAGAGCAAGCACATTGGTTACTATTGCCTCGCGAGTAACCATTTATTCTTGATTCCGAGAACGCAATTCGAAAAGCAAAAGGTACATTTGACAATTCACACAGTTGATCCGGAGGTCATAAATGTTCTTTGCTGTGTTTTACAAATACGATTACAGGAACATTTATTTAACATACTCCTATCTGAAAAAATCCGTTTTGACGTGTAAATATAATAATATGCATAGAATGTAAGAAAGGACGAAAATAAAATGGAAGAAATACAGTAACAGGAAAAATATGTAAAAATATGTAAATACATGTAAATACTTACACCTGATACGAAAAAATATGTAAAATAAAAATGGTTTTAATTCACTCAGAATGGCGTGCAAACTCTAAAACGATATTGAATGTAAGTTTCTTGTATCTTTAAAACTATGTATTTGCATGAAAATCTTTTCCCTAGTTATAACTAAAACTTTGGAAACAGCTACGTACTACCATATTTGTTCTGAATTCATTATTAATACCTAAGTCAGTTGTTTTGCAGGAAATTCAATAGGGAGTCAATTAGGTTGCGAAACACGGTTATTTGATCGTCTACCCACTCATCTTCAAAACTGAAATAAAATAAATCATCTGGCAGCCTCTTGGTGCGCGCTCTTGTTTTTCTGTGTTGATGTCGTCGCCCCTGCGGATCCAAGCGAGCCACGAGCGAGTATAATTTTCTCGCCACGGGCTGGGGATCCTCTCCTACGCTCACATGTAAATCGATCTTCTACCTCTACCCAACCCCCGTCACCCTGTCGCCGTCTTTGCTACTGCTCACCTTCGTGAGCCCGTAGTTCCATTCAACAGTTCTCGTCGGGATCCTCGACTCCAGTGGCATTGCTCCGTAATCCCCTACCTAGCCGCGTTTAACCTCCAATATCTCCACGTTGCCGCCACCGCTGCTTCCAACTTTTGCGTCTAAGGCAGAGCCACCATACGGCATTGCTCCTTTCCAGTCTATTGCTCCTACCTAGGTTATCACCATCGAGTTCTGTTATCAGCGGGAGGGTCAGTACAATCTAGGCGACTATCAATATAAAATATACAAAATGGTTGCGTCAACAACACATCTTGAATGTATTCAGAATGTATTTTTAAAAACATTGAATATAAATGTGTTTTTTGACTATGAGGTTTGTTCTTTTCATGAAGTACTGTGTGAATTTGATAGTTATAAAGGGATTGCATTTCAAAGGATTTCTTGTCTGCTTCCTTTCTGCTGTTGAGATCTAACTGTCCCCACTAATTGCTTTGTGTACGTTGGATTCTCATTGCCATTTCTAACATCAAAAATGTATTGTATATTAACAACCACTTGAATATAAGAGTCTATTTCTTAAAGCTGGCACTGCACACACTGTGTCATGGACGTCGCTGCCTCTCGCGAAATTCGCAAATTTCTCGTAGTACTAAACCATTACCTTTCTACATACATTTTAGTGAGTGCGCTGTGTATCATGCCACACGTTACGTGCACGTCTGCTCGCCCCACGCGCTGCGCTCTGGCGTCAATCAGGCAGTCCCTTTGCCAACAGAGTGCGAAGCCGCAGCCTCCTCTGAGAACCCGATCGGCCGGGTTATTGCAGCTGGCGGAGCGCGCCTCTGCGTCGCAGCCACTAACCGCCGGTGGCGACGCTTTTGCGGTGGGCGGAGTTGCGTTAGCGCCGTGGCAGCGTTGGCGTCGGCTACGCCTCCGCTCGCGTTCAGGAACTCTACCAACACCACCACTACGCCGGCTCGACTTACTTGTACTGTAGTATATTCCGACTAAAACAGCAAGTTGCTTCGTTGTCACGAGCTGGCAGGAGAGGGGGGCAATGTCATCCAATCGCGAACTTCGTTATGACTTAAATATTTGGTATTGTAGCTCCCGATTGGATTACAGTGGCCCCCTGTCTTTTCAGCTCGTGATCTTAAACAGACTCTATTTTAATCGAAGAATATTACGCCCGTTTCCATTTACGAATCAAGAATAAATTGTTGAAGCCCAAGTTACATCTCTCTCATCAATATCTGGGTTGCGCAAGTGTAAAATTTCGGGGACAAACTCTCCGCGAATACCCCTTACAGAATACCTGCGTACCATTTCCCTTTCACTACACCAAGATCCCTTCATTGGAAGTAGCGCCGCCTCTTTATTACCCTCGGGCTGATTCGACAAGCAGAGGACTACACCGGTTACGGCAGATACGCGCTGGCTTGGCGAACGCCACGTGGGCTGCCCACTGGAGAAGCCCTGATATATATTGTAAATACAGTGAAATGAAGATCTGAGATGCAAGTAACGGTATGATAGGCTTGTATGATGATGTCGTTTGTAAATTAAGAATTCACTAACGCCACCCTGCGAAAATAAAGTAATGCAGCAGGGCTACAACTTGTTGCCCGAAGAAATGAAATGGCGAGCCTGCATGAAAACGCAGTCTAATTTTACCACTGATAATTGTGGAGCCAGTAAACTGTGCCTTTCCTTATGTTGCCATTCCGTTTCCATCATTAAAGATAATGAAGGAAATTGGCGTTCAGGTATTCCATGAACAATATATTATATATGATATATTGAATTCCTAAATTCTCACATAAAAACGACTAGTGTTTATAATTTTTGTACGTACGGAAAAAAGTTTGTGAATCTAGACATTTTTCAATTCATCTTTACACATCCTGCATCTGCTTAGTCACATAAGGGACTTCAAGAGGTTCTTTTATTTTTTGGGGGAGGAAGGAATTCTCAAATCTTCCATTCGTATGTGTCGACGTTGTTTGGACGTGAGATCCGTTCTGTGAACTGAATGAATTTCACGTCCAAAATAACGTTGACAATCCATAGAAGGCACCATGATAAAAGAAAAGTAATTCATTCTCATGTTCTATAACGCTCTGTTCAAGATCCCTAAACAAATCTGAGGCTCACAACTCAATACAATCAATCTGTGTAGTATGTTCGAATGTATCAGTAATATAATTGCGTGAGTTCTGCACTATTTTGATCCTTCCTCATCTATGTGAAATATCAATCGACTCGTGCACTTCTTGTTTTCGCATTAAACTGTTCACCTCACCGCATCTCTCCACTCCACATACATTCTTCAAACCTACTATGGTGAGTTCCGTTCCGCCATCATTCGTTGCTCATCCATCACAATTACTCAACTCAAAAATGGCCGAAAATGTGAAGCACTGAAGATAATACGTTGCTGCCCAAATGACCTTTTCTAAACTACTTTATCGAATAATTGGTTTCTTACTTTCCTTCGTCTATCCTCGTTCCATTCACCCACAAAAATCGAAATATCTTTTCCACTCTTTCCCTAGTGCTGTACTTCTCTTCCGCCATGAATCCTCCTTCCCCGATCCGTTTCTTTCCTTCGTTTTCAATTTAGTCTCGCTGAACTATTTTCATCTTATTATGGTAATGATCATTCGAACTGAACACAAGGAATTGAGTAACTGTTCGAGCTGATGTCTTCCAGCGAAATAGTATTGCTAAATGTATTAAAAGTGTCGAATAATATTTCTTTACGATTTTTTTTCTTTCATTTATCATATACGTTATGAAAACACGAGGCTACCGCAATCTAAAAACGTACAGAATCACATTAATATTTTTTTTTTATTTGTTAATAATACATACCCTCCTCCTTTATCTATCAAAACAGCTCGAATAATACTGATTCGCCCTCTCGAATGCATTCAGTTAGACTGAATTTGAAGCAACGATCCATTATTATTATTAAAAATTACCGTCAAGATGAATAATGAGCGATAAGTGACATTTCCGCCGCTGAAACGCCCCCTTGGTCAGGGGCCCTGGGAGCTTAATGGAGCCGTCAGGGGGTCCGCAAGGCCTCGCCAGCGCTGACCCGCGCCTTCCTGACCCGGCTCCCCTCGGGGGAGCGCGCGGGCGGACGGGCGAATGGGCAGGAAGTTAGCCGTGGGTGGTGGGAGCAGGAGGGGGAGCGGCTGGCCGGGGAGACTGGCGTTCGGGAAGGACGGAAGGGTGGACTGTTCGAGGGGTAGACGCTCGGAGGGTTCGCCAGACGGATAGGTGGATGGACGGATGGGAACGAACGGACGGTCGCAAGCAGGGATGGTTACGAACGGACGGACGGACGGCGGGTGGAAAGGGTGGAGGCGGACGAAGAGAGGGACGGAGCCAGACGGAATGACAGTCGGTCAGTCGGTCGGTCGGTCGGTCGGTCGGTCGGTCGGTAGGAGTGATTGACGAACGGGATTGATGGCTGAACGGGAATGACGGACGGGAGCGGTTGGATGGACGGAGCGGTGGTGGGAGGGGAGCGGTGGCTTGCGGAGCGGGAGCGGTGGGACGGGCAGCGGTGGGTGGGAGGGAGGAGCTGGTGGGTGGACAGGGGAGCGGTGGTGGGAGGGGAGCGGTGGTGCGGACGGAAGCGTGGTGGCGACGGGGCGGTGGTGGACGGGGAGCGGTGGTTTGGACGGGAGCGGTGGTGGAGGGGAGCGGTGGTGGGACGGGAGCGGTGGTGGGAGGGGACGGTGGTGGGACCGGGAGCGGTTGGTGGGACGGGAAGCGTGGTGGGACGGGACGGTGGTGGAGGAGCGGTGGTGGGACTGGGAGCGGTGGTGGGACGGGAGCGGTGGTGGAGGGGAGCGTGTGGACGGAGCGGTGGTGGGACGGGAGCGTGTGGAGGGAGCGGTGGTCGGACGGAGCGGTGGTGGCGACGGGAGCGGTGGTGGACGGGAGCGGTCGGTGGGAGGGGAGCGGTGGTCGGGAGGGAGCGTGGGTGGGACGGGAGCGGTGGTGGACGGAGCGGTGGTGACGGGGAGCGGTGGTGGGACGGGAGCGGTGCGTGGTTGACGGAGCGGTGGTGCGGACGGTAGCGGTGGTGGACGGGAGCGGTGGTGGGACGGGAGCGGGTGGTGGGACGGGAGCTGGTCGGTGGACGGAGCGTGCTGTACCTGGGAGCGGTGCTGTGACGGGAGCAGTGGTTGGGGACGGGGAGCGATGGTCGACGGGAGGATAGGGAACGGTGGTCGGACGAGTGAAGGGTGGTCCGCTGCGGGACGGATGGTCAGATGATAGGGGAGGCGGCGGCGCGGACCGCAGAGCGCGGGGCGGGCGGGGCGCTTCCGTGTGGCGGGGGCGATCCGCCCCGGGGCGGCGCTCCCCTCGCGGCCGAGGGACGTGTCACTCGTAATAAGGCGCTGATTGCCGCGCGGCGGCGCGGCGCGGCGCGGCGCGGCGCTCCCCCTGGGGCGATGCGGCCTCAGGCCACCGCCGCCGCGTCGGATGCGGCCGCTGAAGAGGGTTCGTTTCTCCGAGTGGGGCGCGTTTACGGAGGGGATGGACTGTGATTGTGCGGGCGGTGGCGTGCTTAAGGCGATTTGCTGCCTTATTATATTACGTCTAGATATCGTCGGCTGTTCGTGTGCTAGAGCGGCGGTGCAGTCAGGGGCGGCGGAAACCACTCTGAGGTATTGATTCGAAACCGCGTTAAGGTATCAAGGATTTAATTTTGTGATGGACGTTGCTGTAGCTAGGCAGTAACGGACATCTCTTTACCTCGTGCTATCATTTCACCTAAATTATTCAATATTTTATGATCACATGCTAAGGCAATATATCGTTTGTTCGTAATATGTCACTGACACGATATTAACAGAATGATAGTTGAATCGCGTAAAAACGCACTTTGAAGACGAAACTTTCCTCTCCAATCGCAGGGGAAACGAATTCTTCAACTCTCCGGGTGTGGCTTTATGGCGATGCAACGGGCGAGTGATGCCATGCAGTGTTTATACTAAAGCACTGCAGATCTAATTCTCCTTTGCCGACAGCGAGATATCCACAAGCTGTAAATCTTTAATGGAAACATGTGACATGTAGATTATATCGTCTTGTTTTGTTGTTTTTCACTATTTTCTGTTGGTTTTTCACACCTAACACTTGCTAAAATTGTTAAATGTTTGTTCTGCTTTTAAGTACTGTCTTCTTTATATTTTTGTCACTACATGTCACTACAAGTGAGAAAGATAATTTCACATTTCAGGACATATTGCTCTGAACTACAAAAAAATCTTTAGTTATCCTAATTCTTGTATAATTAAGTTATCATGCCGCATGCTAATGAACTACTGCAGTTTATACCGATATCTAAAGACTAGCAAATTCAATGAGAATATATCATTTTTGTGTTAAGCGATTTTTATATAGTAGTTACCAACCAGTTTCTGTAAATGGTATATTTGTTTCACTGCTTGTGGGAAAGGTGGTGACTACAAAATAACGTTTAGTATCCCTTATTGCACGTATCCTTGCCCAAAGCAAGCGAGCGACCCATCTCTAGGGACACGTCTCTCGTAATCAGGTGCTGATTGGCGGGACAAAATGCATCCCATGGGGCTGGTGGCTCTCTGGTCTGCCGGTAACAATCACGAGCACACCCTCCTCCACGAGGTAATTGTTACTCTACTTAATTAGTCATTTGAGTACTCTAATGCTCACTTAATTTCGCATTCAGCCACTCAACACTTATTTCGTCGTGTATGCACTTTCACAAGTCGAAAAATAAACCTATAAGCGGTATTACGTAAAACAAACGTTTCCGTAAATAAGGAACGCATGAAGCAAAAATCTAAAACCTTTGAAACCTGCATTTAATGGAAATGAAAATCTTAATTAAGATGTGACTAACATAATGAAGTTGTTTGTTTCCGGTCATTTTAAACGCTCATTTTGTATTTGGAGATATGTTACGTATTCTGTTACATGTTACAACCGACTTCTATTGCACGTCCGTCATTTTTAAATACTCGATTAATCTAAGCTTTCAAATCAATCGAAGTGTTCCAAGTCGAATTATGACCAGCAAATTCTTCGCTTTTCAGACTCCTATACAAACTTTTGGAAGCACTTCCGAGACGTCCCTGTGCGCCCTCGGTATCACCCGTCCTTTGTTGTGAACCTTCATTCGACGCGAGACAACGGGCTTGAGAGACGGAGGCCCAAAGTGTGCAAAGTCGTGGCGTCGGAAAAAGTTTGATTGATCGTAATATATCCCATGCGTGTGAGGTTGCAACGAGTGCGGCGGCGGAAGAGGGGCGGGGGCGGTGACGCCAAGGCACGCGGCAGAGACGAGAGCGAGAGAGCCATCGCGGGAATCACCTGCGGTGGAGTGTGAGGGAGGAGGAGCGAGGGAAGTGGAGGGGGTAGCGGCAGTCGGTTCTCGATAAATCGCGTTGGTAACCGTTGCTTTACACGAAAGCCGATAATTTTGGCACTTGACGCCTCACGCGGACATGGCGCGCAGAAATAACAGCTGATAGATGATACGGGAACACGGGCCGCATGCAAAGCGCTGGGTGACGCGCCGTGGGGAGGCGCATAATGGGACGACGCGGGGGGGACGGCGCAGGGGGGACGGCGCGGGTGGGACGGTGCGGTGTGGACGCGCGGGGTTAGGACGGTGCGGAATGGGGGCCGGCGCGGGTGTTCTTCCTGGGCGGGACGGCGCGGGTGGACGGCACTTGTTGGACAAGCGCTGATTCGATTTGCGCAGGGTGGGGACGGTCGAGGTGGGAGGCGCGAGTTGCGACGGCGCGGTGGGACGGCCGCGGGTGGGGATTGTGCGGGTAGGAGCGCGGGGCGGACTGTCGCGAGGGAGCGCGCTGACAGCACGGGGTGGATCGGTGTTAGGTGGACGGCGCGGGTGGAACGGCGCGGGGTGGCCGGCGCGGGGCGGGCCGGCGCGGTGAAGGACGGCGCTTTGCGGCGAGTTGGGCGGGGCGGCGTGGAGTCGAGTGGCGCAGGAACGGGTGTGGGGGGACGGGCAGTGCGGGGAGTCGCGGGGCGGCTCGCAACCCCCATCGGAAAAGTGGTAATCGATGATGCGTCGTTTGGAAGAGGTTGGCGTCAACGCTCCGCCAAATAGACGGTGTGGTCTAGGGATGGCGTGCTCGTCGCGCCTGAAACGATAGATTCCGCATTTGCAAGTTTATGAGGATAGAAGTTCACTGCAGTACGCGAGATTTTACACGTTGCAGATTTCAGCATTTCCTTTTTCATGTCCTTTGCTGTAATATTGAAGTACAACAGATGCGCACTTTACCAATGTGACCCTGTAGGACAGGGCAGGGCAGAAGAGGACAGGACAGGCAACACCGGGGTAAGGACAGGACAGGACAGGATAGGGCAGGACAGGGCAGTTAGAGCACGGCGTTGAGGGTATTAGAGGGCAGGGTGGGACAGGGCAGTGCGGGGCAAAGAAGAGCAGGGCGAGGCTGGGTGGGCAGATGAGTTGGGGCGGCGCGGCGCTGCGAGGCACGCCAGCCGCCTGGCGACACGACACGGCGCGCGCGGCACGCGCAATTAATAGGGCCGAGTTAACCTTAATGACCCATCATTATTATCTCCCGGTACCTCATTCCGGCCGCTTTCGCCCTCTGCCCAAAAACCGCGTTGACGAGCCGCCACGCCACGCCCCCCTCAGGAGCACAGCGGCCACAACGGGTACTCCGAAACACTGAGAAGCGCCCTTACACCGAAAACATTTTTACAGTAAAGCGAATAAAATGTGCAGATGCGAACGTAAAGCAGAGTGTTGCAGAACTGAAACAGATCTATGAAGCTGTACCTCTAACAATTATAAATAAGGATCAAAGGTTAACAAGTTTCTCAAGGCCTGACATCTTACAAGACCGAGGAATAAATTACTAAAGAACCAGCTACGTTGGCAAAATAAATTATTGAAGAGGTCTTTTAAAAAAATATTAAAGCAGTATTGTGGGAATGAAGATACACATAGAACAAAGATCAAAGACGATGGTGCAGTAAGTGTACAAGCTGAATATTACTGTTACCACCGCTGAATTAATATAAAGCAAAGAGAAATACACAAAGAGGGAAAAGGACTGGAGTGGACAAGAGCAAAAGAACACCAAGGCGACTTCGGAAGAAAGCGAATGGTAAGAGCGCTACCGTTGGCACAACGCCGCGGGGGTCCTGGCACCGGTTTGCGATAGCTTTAATGGGCAGAAAGAAGATGCGCCGTGCTGACTGAGGAGAACAGTGATGAGGCGGGTTTCAACAAGTTTGAAGGGAGATATTTCTCTTGGAAAAAAAAGGTGAATGGAAAGAAATATCGCTGTGCTACTTGACATAGTTGTGCATATTTATTATCTTTTCAGTTGCTGAAATGAAATAGGCTATTTATTTTTAAATTTAACGTATGCATATCACAAAGAAAATCAACACCGTATGTTCCCTATAACACTTAGGCATTTTTTGTTTGTTGGTTTGTATTGCATTGCCGCGAAAATTCCCAGTAGTATGAAATAATTCTACTGCTAATACGTCATAATTGTTACATTTAGTTATAACTGGGTTAGGAGAAGTTCTTTTCCCGTTCAATAAACTTTTCCGACACAATTTTTTGCTCTATAGAGAAAAGGGCGTTCGGTTGGCTAATTCGGACACCGAGGCATGGACCGCCTCCTCCAAAGAACAACAGGCGTCCCGGTGCCGTCCCGGGCGGCGTGAGGGCGGCGCGGGCGGGCGGTCGTGCGCACGGGGGTGTTACCGGAGTCGCACGTGACTCGCATGCGACTGCGGCGGAGGCGACTCCCGGCTCCACGCGAACAAGGTGGCAGGGAACCCTTCCGGGCTGTACGCTACGCTAGCGACCAGTAAGAGAGAACTCGAGCACGTGACGGGGATGACCCGATGTAGGAGATTAGTTTGTGGCTGTGTTGGGGCAAGATGATAAGTGTATCGTTGTTTTCGCCTGTTTACACTTGCCTGCCTCTATAAAGAACCGTAAGCGTTCGGGTGGGCTGCCGCGCATCTGGCGGTTTTTTTGCACGAGAGCGGTACATGAGTCGCACGTGCATCCCATGGGGCTGCACATTGTCACGTTGCCACGAGAAGAGAGGTGCATCGCCGCACCATGTACCAAAGAATCCGACCGGATGCGCAACGACTGGTCGCACAACCTTTCTGGCGCGTCAAGTTAGTCCAGTAAGTGTAGTGCTGCTTTTTGTCGTCTACGATGGTGATGGTCCGTTGTGGAGTGACGAAATCCGGCGCCGATCTATTCCTAGGCTTAGGGGAGATTCATCAGCCAGGTACTTATACCCGCGAGACTTTGCCCCTGACGAGACAACCTCTAAGCTCCCGCCTGGTCTTCCGGCATGTGTGGCAGTGTAGTATATATAATGTGTGTGTGAGTAAGGGTTCAAGATAGAACAAGGAAGAGAAAGGAAAGTTCGCGTATGGTTACGAGATTACTAGGTGACTAAAAGTGGGTCCAGTTCTTCCACCTGTCGTTACTTGCTAGTCTTTTCTAAAGAGCAGTAGGCGTTTAGGTGCCCTAGTACGGCATCTGCCAGACCTGTTCGCGAAAGCTGCAGGAGTCGAACGTGCGTCGCATGCGATTGAAAGCGGAGGCGTTTCATGACGATAAGCGTAAAGGCACAACAACGTTCGGTAGAGAGCTCTGCGAATAGGCTACAACATCGACCGGCAAAACGACGAGGGCGTTGCCACGAAGGGGCATGTGACGGACCTCGCAGCTGAGAGTTCGCTTGATTTATTAATGTTTCTGGACTCGTCTGTTGAAGTCATTAGTCCTGTTCGTTTAGTGAATGTTTTATCGCAGGAAGTGGAAGTATTCCGCCTCCACTTCGTGGTGAAATCCGGCGCCTTCCAGGAGATCTTCCCAATCAAGTATCTCCCCCGGTGAGGCATCGCATGAAAAAAGTAAAAGATCTAAATTCCCAACCGGTCTGCGAACATGTGTGGTAAAGCAGTAAATGTAAGTGTGTGTGTGTGTGTGTGTGTGTGTGTGTGTGTATGAGGAGAGGATAGGATAGAGAAGAGTAAGGAAATATAGCGCGCGTTCTATGGCCCAATTGTTGACGCCTAGGGATAATCAGAGAATCCACGGAAAATTACCGATTAGAGTAGCTGGCCGCTATTGGACATGGGAACATAGCTAGTGTCGAAAATCCTCCACCTTCGGGACTCGAACCCTAGGACATCCCGTTTAGAGTTGCCGCAGGGTCAGCGACACTGATTGAGTTAACTCCGGCGGTGTGAGTGTTGGGGCCAAGTAATGTGACGTGATGTGGGTCATCTTCGCCTACGCCTGCACTCATCGCTGCCTCGAATGCGACTTCCTGTGTCAGCTCCCGGCGCGGAGCCAAACAACAGGTGGAACGCCGCCCCATTCCACTCTAACACGAGAAACGGATCTTCTCATCGGTATAAACTTCGTAAGGAGGACATATGAGGCCAATGTATGGCCCTTTATGAGATGATGTACCACACTTTCCTTGTAGGCACACTTTCAAGCAAGTGTGCATGTTTATTGAAGGCCTGTTGTATGCTGTTTTCGAAGTTCAGCTTTTCTGAAGTACGACAATTACCAGCCACAAGCCTTTGATTTGTATTTTTGGATAACTTTCAGGTAAAGTGAATAACGATCTACTCATATGATATCATTTCCTCTTGGGTCATTCTTATTTTTGTCATGTTAGTACCTTCTTTTTTTCTTTTCTTTAGATTTTGATTTTGTTAAATTTTGATTAACAAATTAAAAAATTTGAATAAAAAATTTGATTAAAATTTGATTTTTTTATTTGTAATTCATCGCTTTGTTCGTGTTTGCTTCGTCCCCTTCAGGTATTTCTCCGCTTTTTCCGAGTCCGTTTCCCTTTCTTGTGGATTAACAAAACAACGTGAATGTGAGTTTCCCGCTTGCCAATCCTAAGAGCAGAAAAGTATTGAAACCAATACGACATCTCGTATCCCGACATCCAAGCTATCATTAGAATTTGCGATTGCATTTTTTAATTTTTTAATGTATTTTGTTTGTTTTAATTTGGAAAAGCGTCTCGTTATATTAATTTTCATTTTCAAACTAAAAGTAAATGCTGAAATATATTTCCAGGACTTCACTCTCGACGTCATTGCTTGCCAAGGCACAAAGTAGGCTCCAGAAGAGTAAGGGAAAGAGATTAATATAATTAGTGCCCTATCTTCCATGACAAAAAAATATATTAACGTGAAATTTTGATACTTTTTCTGAACAAGGCAGAATTAACGTTCTTTGTATACTGATGAAAATGCAATAAAACATTGAGTGTGTCATGAAAGTATTACGCAGTGTAATCTTCACAAGGATTCTCTCTCCGGCCCCAAATCTCCTTAAGAGGCGTCTCCCGTCTCCCCTCGGACCGCGATCCAGATGCGCGTGGGCGTATCTGCGTGGGCGGGCGGCGGCCGCGCGCCCCCTTGATGAAATGGCCTAATGCTGCACCGCGCTGATACGATCCACAAGGCGCGTCCGCCCCCTCCACTTTCCTCTCTCTGCCTCTTTCCTTCTCCTTCCGCCTCCTGGCTTCCTCCGCTCCATCCGCCTCCCCTCCCCCATCCCCGGATGGCCTCGCCCTCTACAGTAATTTCCCGATTATTATTATTATTATTATTATTATTATTATTATTATTATTATTATTATTATTATTATACTGGTCGGAAGTGAATCGTCTGCTGAAATCTGAAACATCTGCCCAAGGGCAAAGGTTCGTTAACTATAACAGCAAGTAAAATAACATGTTATAATCGCTTCTTATCGCTTATATCTTTGTAACTACACTATATTCTTCCATTATGTAACGCTTATCTTCGTGTTGTATTTTAGATAAAAGAAACCTTTATCAGTGTTGCGCTTTGACACTCCGGCAAAAATGAACAAAAACGGTACATCACTCCTATCAGTTTACGTATACTATTCACTTCACTCGTCATCCCTGATATAAAAACATTCCATATCCATTTTTGTCTATACATAAACTTTCTGAGCGAAAGATGTAACGTCACTAATCGCGCCGGTCTAGGAGGCAGCAATCGTTGATAACTCCAATATCACTACACTGATCCAACTAAAACTAAAGAAATTTAATTCTATTGTTTGTGAGAAGATACTGTAATCATGTGATTCCGATGGTCAAATATTTAAAAGGAATAAAATAATAATTTCGTGCGAATTCATAGCCCTCGCACGTGTGTACCGTTGAACAAAACGGCATCATTTTAACTTTTTAATTTGAAAGTGCCTGTCTGTGATTTTTTTCATAACTGGTTGCTTTTTTCTCGTATTTTTCGTCTGCTCTTATGAAGAAACATTGTGATACTGTTTTCGTCGCACTCTCTGGGACACACAAGGGTATCCGTTTTCACCAACTGAATTCCAGTCCCTTCTAATTTCTCAGTAAGACTAACTGCTCTTACAGCCAAGTTTCTTACCAACTTTCATCGCCATGGAATCTTGCCATCATTTGTCTTCAGTTGTACTGCTGTAGTGATCGACAACAAAATAACGATGTTTCCAAACATCCATGCTCAAAATTAAAACATCTATGTTAATAATACATCGATCAAAAACCATAGTTGTTTTTAAACATTGAAAGCTGGTTTCGAAAACACCAACATTTAATTTCTGTGCAAACTTTAGTTTGACAACGGCCAACAACATTAATTTCTAATTAAAATTTAACTCAGAATAAATTTAGAAAACGTGTCTCCATGGAAATACGATAAAAAAGAGTGAAATTTCAGGATATCAGCATTATCTCGGGCCAGGGAAAGCGTAAATTCTCGGCTATCCGGGAGACGCTGCGTCGTTGGCTGGGGTGCCGACGTTTCGCCTGACATGTCGCCCGCTCAGCCAACGACGCGGCGTCTCCCGGATAGCCGAGAATTTATGGATTCGAGCCGCGGAAGCTTACGTATACAAAGGAAAGCGTGTTCGATGAAAGTAGTTTGTCAGTTATTGTATCATATTTAAACTTTTATAAAATTATTTGGCAAATTTTCATCCATCAACAAAACATTGACGATAAAATAAATCGAGTACAAAACATCAATAATTAGAAATCATCGAATTCAATCAATCGATGTTTAAAATATGTGTTTATAGGAACATGGATGTTTTGAAAATAGCGACATTGATGTCGTATCTACCCACTTCCCCCTGCCCTTGGGCCTGTCCCTGCCTTTGTTGGCGGTTGGAGGCGGTCGCCGCACCCATTGGCCTGCCATCGCGCGTCGTCCAACCTTTTTTCATTGGGGAGAGGACGTCGTCCTTCTTGCGTGCGGCCCAGGGAGGAGATTGGATCCAAATGGAGAGGCAGAGGGTGGGTCTACCATTGGAGCTTCAAAGGCGTCCAAAAGATTGCCAATGTCCGCCATTCGATTGCTTTATCACACTTCGTGTTTACGGGTATTTCTTAGTTTTACATAAATCTTGCAAATTCCGATGGCAACTTACATACTTGTACATAACGTGTAACAATGTAACGTATAACTTGGTACAATGCTCTCCAACTTTTGAGTCATAAACATTGTAATACTAATAAGTATTATCTCTGTTTGGCCCAAGATACAAAAGCAGTGAGAGCAAATGGTTATGATTTTTTTTTACTTTCAGATTATGCTGGAAAGTAAAAGTTATGACAATTGTACTTACTTTATCAAAAAATATTATCCCTATGCTGCTATTTATTCTTGGCTTTCATGTTTTATCTTTTTCAGAAAGATGAAAGATTATTCTGTTGATGCAACATTTTGAATATGTATTTAGGTTTTGCCTTCAAAATTCAGTTTGTTCGTGCAATATAATGAATGTTAGCGATTTTGATGCATTACGCATTAATAATTCAAAATATGAGAGCACATATGATGGCGGGAGATTAATTTATGCATTTATCATCTTGGTTTTCCCTATTGCAATTCTATATGGGGTTGAACTTTACTGATCTCTTTCTGTGAATACTATCTACAAATTTAATGGTATTGAAAAGGTGAATGGCGGGATGATACCTATATAATGAATGCCATGAAGATCAGGATGTGGTAATATTTATAAAATGTCTGAAACTAATTGGATAAAGTATTTAAAATGAAAAATAATTATCTTCCTCTTTGTAAAACAGGAGGGGAGGCAAAACACTTTGAGAAAAAACGTTGAAAACCTGCTTATTGAGGATGTATAATATAATACTGTATAATATAAAATACTGTATAATGTAAAATAATCCGATTTCAGAACAAAGGAATATTTTGTAGTCTGGAGTAGCACGATTGTGCAATACAGAACTAAATACATTAATTTCTCGCGCTTAAGAAGAGTTATTATTTTTACTAACGCCTGCATCGTTTTTTAATAACATTTTGTTGGTGGGTAACGTTTAAGAAAATGGTGCAAGTCTCGTGTGGTTGAAAACTCTGATTTTTCGAAAATTGAAAAAAATCAAAATTTGTTCGGCGTCTTCCTACAACTACAATTATGAAGATACATTTTTTCTTAATGAAAGGTGTTTATCAAAAACAGATTTTCAAATAAGGTCATGTTTAATTTTTCAAAAATATGAGTATTTAGAGTAATGGGGTGTGAAAAATAGTCACCCCCTTTGAAAATACTGTTTTTCGTGATCGTAATTTTAGAGCTGTTTTGAAGCAGTTGGAGGCTACGTAAGTTAGAATGTGTATAATTTTTCATATTTCTTTGTTTTTTTACTTTGGAGCTTTTATTATACGTTTACAAACAAATATTTTAGAAATTATTTAAAACCTATTTGAAATAAAAATGAAATAAAGATAAGTAGACTTCAGCCATCGCTCCCAATTTACGCAGTTGGATGCTACGTAAGTTAGAATTAATAGGAAATTATTTCTTATATCCATTTTAATATTATTTGTTTTATATGTATGTTACTTCATTATAAATTGCGTTCTTTAATTGTGTTAAATGTGAAAAGGAGGAAATGAGCGGTCATTGTTGGTTGTTACCCAGTGTTGTATCGCCGCGTAGATACCAAGGCGATAATGACGGCTTCTCCCCAATCACAGTAATAAAAACGAATCCTTTTATAGATTTGTAGAATTTTACAATACCATTGGGTTAAATAATTACTATTATATATATTTTTCGATTTATTTGTTTGCTAACGCTATCGGTATCCTATTATTTATTAACGTTTTATTATTTTACTTTCTCGCATTCGATTTCAAATGAGTTTTACAAAAAATAATTCGCAGAGAAGTAGTATTACATATCTATTACTAATGGCGAGAAAGTACATGCTGTTTTAGCACCACTAGTTTATTTAGTAAATGTTAGAAGAAACTGTAGCAGCTATAAGCTGTCAAAACGTAGAATGAATCTCATTGTTGGAAGTTCTGGTTGGGCCTAGAAATTGAAGTGCAGAATCCAACGCCCGAACCGGCTGAGGTGTCTGCGGGCATCTGCTGATGGTCCCTGTAGTGCTTTTGATCAGGAGGTCCTAAGGTTCGAGTCCCGACGGTGGCAGGGTTTCCGACACGGAGAACAATTGAAGCGATTTATTTTATTCGCAGTACCTTGAACCAAAATAATGGCGTTTTACAGTCAGGTGGTGCAGACAGTGTTTGAGAGTTAAAAGCATAATATTTAATGACGTATAACAATATTATAAGTAAGTAATTTAATTGGAGTAATTAATAAGTTATTGAATTAATAGATTTCGCAAATTCTCCTTATATTGTTGCAATCCATACCCAGTAATGTTTATTAAGACATAAGACATAACGAAAAGTAGCAAGTGTTTATTGAAAAAAATGAATTGCTTTGAGGCGTAAGGCAGCGTGATGTGAACTGTATTTCAAGCATACAGTAAGGTAGAATTATTTTGAAGTTAAGAGGAAGTTTTTCAAGCTTTGAGCCATACATCAAAGCTAATCTTACCAAAGGGCATTAACAAACATTAATTCTGAGTGAGTATTTTCTCAAACTTTTCTATTAACTTTTTTCGACAAAGCCGTCGATGGTACATTAGTGTGCTGAGGCACGCCGCTTCAAACCACTCCGGAAACCTATTGGTACCCACGAGACGCGTTGACGAGCTCGCAAACTGGGGCTCCCTGCGTTTGCTCCTTAAGGTGCAAAGTTTCTTAACGCCTTCCTTCCGCTGGCCCTCCGTCGAACCACCCCCACCCCCTCCCCCTTCCCTCGGCCCCGTTGGCCCTCTCACGGCGACGAAGGAGCTGAAGGTGCCATCGTCGGCCACCCCCAGTGGGCCGAAATTACATCAAAATCCTGCATAAGACTAACGCAGCGGATTACCGTTGTCATTTGTCTTCTCCTTGCGACGATTTAAGACCCTAAAATAACAAGAAAAATGCTTTGCGAGGTCGTGGAGACGTTTAAGATGTAACAGACCTTTCTAAGAACTGTAAGGGAACAATTCAACCATGGGTGTCGCCAATATTGATGTTAATGTCCATGTTAGTGGTGACGCAAGGCATAGTAAGCAGAGTGACATAACTTCGCCGGGAACCACTATGATGGCGTGTTTGCAGGCAACGTTTTCCAAATATTGGCTTAACTGAACAAACAATTAAAGGAAGACTAAAGAAACATTCACGATTTTAAAGACAGGAACGCCAAACGCTTGGCCGTAGCTTGTGTGGGAAACAGAAAAATACTCTCTAATTGAAGAGACAAAGATTATCTAGAAGTAGTTTCATTGTGACAGAAGACAATAAAATAGGTTTGGACATAGGTAGACACCCCGAGAATCTGCAAGCAGATGTTACGCCTACATGAAGCTTGACGACCTGTAGGTTGAAGAACGAACATATGAGGGCCCGCTCGCTAAGACTGAGCTAACTCCGTCTCTCCTCTGCAACACGTTCTTGGTGATGAGTCTAGGCATATAACCATCGTGTGTCTTGAAAAATAACAAGAAATAAAGTGTGTGACCGAACGAAGGAACCGACTTCCGCAAAAAATGGAATATTTGTTGGACATCAAGATTTAGAACTTATTGTCTCGTGGTATGTTTCATCCAAAAAGGTTTAGAACACGTGGAATGATCCATTTTATTGAAGCTGAGTGTCTCTCATGAAACAACGGTATATTGTAAAGATCATTCATTATGTTCGTCTCTTTTTTCTCTTGTGACATACATGTTTGCCTTTGGTACAAAACTGACGATTCTTGATTAAAAATATTTTATTAATAATTACAATGTTAAGTGATGTGTTATGTCATTTACGACGAACAGATTCTCACTTATTATTGGAACTTTCCTGGATGCGCAGTTCATAGAGCAACAGGACTCGGGTACGGGAGATGCGGCAGGATCTAAAATTTTCTTTCATTGCTTCTCTTACACAATTTGCTCAGTCGTGAGTGTCCTGCTGTTTTGCCTTACACTTCACATGTTGGCGCGCCATGTTCACATGTTGCCTTCGCATGTTGGCGCGACTCGACGTGGGCAAGCCAGGCAAGAGCATCATGAGATTGACCGCGGTTGCCCACCACTTCACATTTTTCGTCATGCGTGTCACATTGTTTTCTCGTTTTGTTTATTTTTACCTCACCGGTTCTATACAGGTTTATTTGATAAACTATTAAAGCTTCGTTTGATTTGTGATTGATGTTTTCGGTCGCGTCAAGTAGTATGATCAGTAGTCCTAGTAGTGTAGTTTGTTTTTTTTGGATGGTGATATCCGGCGCCTACATGGAGGATTTCCTTCTCCATTCTGCTTAGGCACCTGTTCAGTCGAGACAAGCTTTAAGCTCTGGACTGGACTCGCGACATGCGTGATAGAGTAATGTATGTATGTGTGTGTGTGTGTGGGGGGGGGGTAAAAAAAAAGGTTGAACAAGGAAGCGGAAGGAAAGGTCTCGTGATCCGCGGCACGTTTGTTGGGGTACTGCCCCCGAAATTTGCCGTTGATCGGTGAAACCATGCAGTTGTACCGTTCAGAGCAGCGACTAAGTAGAATTCTTCTCTAGACAGCAGCTGAATTTGATCCAGCTCTATAGGTAGTGTCGAAAATCCTGCCACCGTCGGTTCTTGACGTCTAGGACGTCCCGATCGGATTTACTGGCGAGTTAGCTGGCTCTGAGGAAAATTCATGCGGATCAAACCGATCAACAGTGAAATACCAAGAAAATCCATCTAGATGGCTATGCATTTCATCGTTGGTAGTTACGAATGGAGCGTTTGTTTGTAGACATGGCACTCTATTTTGAATTTTTTGTAGCCAACCGACATCGTGCCTCGTTCGGGCCCACTGTCTCGTCGTCGGCGGCGCCGCGGCGGCGCCGGGCGCAAGTGGCGGAAGCCATCGTGTGCACGCGCTCCCAGGTGATTTGGGCGCCTCCGATAATTCAATTCCAACTTTTGGCCCCTCGGCGGCGACAGCGGCGGCGGTGGCTGGGGAGGGGGTGTCGTCGAGCGATGACGGGGCGTGCCGCTCGGGGAAGAGCACCGGCGAGAGGCGAGGGGAGGGGAGGGGAGGGCAAGGGATGGGGGAAGGTGGCGCGGGCGGGCGTTCGCGTAGAAACGAGGGAGCGATCAATCAGCGACCCCGCTGTGGAGCACGTGTCGCGATCGCTCCCGACAGCCGGGGATCCACTCCGCCCACGTCCCTCTCTTCGCTGGGGCAGCCCGAGGGGCCCGGAGCGCGAGGGAGGGGCTTGGCTGCAAGTGGCGTAGAATAACAGACCTGTTCATTCGCCTTGCCTTTTATTTCCAAATAAGCTATTTGTAAGAGATAAGCTATTAATAAGCTATTTGTAAGAGGAACATACATCTGGATTTTGCCGACGATAATTCATTCTTCTTCTCTATTATACTTTGTATTGTTTTTCTCCTTCTCATTATCCTTTTATTTCTCCTCTTTAAAACTTTCTATACTTCGTCAGTCATTTCTTTCTCATTGTTTTGTGCGTCCTTCTCTTGTTTCTTCTCCTCTTTCTCATTGTTCTTGTTGTGGACTTCGTCCTTCTCTTTCTTCTTGTTGTCTGTCATTTGTGGATGTTATTGTTGAATAGTGAAGTTTGAACTTCATTTTTAAGAAAACGATTGCAGAAATTTACTCATCTTCAAAATAGATGAATAAAGACGCGCAATATTGTCAATTCGCGACTATTTAATTTTTGAACAGGTTATAGTTTTCTAAGTGAATTTTGATAGATATTATAAACGATTTTGTATTTTCAGAATTATGTAACGTTGAAATTTTGTTTCAAAATGGCAATGGCCGCTTTTTAAACTTAATATTTTATATTTTTCAATATTATTTAAATTTTAAAAACTCGTTGCAATAACAGAGTGACATTTTCAAATACTGATTTACGGCAAGTTTTACAATAGTTACGAAAAAGTTAGTAAGAGTTGTATTTTTTAATGTGTTTTAATTCGTTCATGGTCCTGGGGAACGTGATTTACTGGCGAGTAACAAAAATAAGAACAATTTTGGTACTACGTTTGGAAATGGAAAGAATGACATGAAGGAGGATAAAGTTCGCAAAGTAGTACACTTGTGACACAAGAAGCATACTTTAATGGCTTGACTGACCTGGGCTGTTACATTCTTTTTTCGTAACAACGTGGAACAAAGTTTGTACATTTGGCTAAAAAACAAACCAGTTAAAAAAATTACTTTTAAATTTCACGTACTTTTAATACATGCCAATACGAATGAATGTGGCTGCCTCTCTCTCTCTCTCTCTCTCTGTCTCTCTCTGTCTCTCTTTGTGTCTCTATCCCTATTTAACTTTCTCGGTCTCTCTCTTCCTCTTTTTCAATTCGTGACGTCGCGTGTCATGTGGTAAAATTGGACAGCATTTGGTTTGTAAATATTTCCGATCGATGCGGTCCTGGAATAAGCTATGACTAACGCTAGATCGTGGCGTCAAGAGACACGTAGTAAAGTTGCATAGGTTGTTTGCACCAAACTGAAGGAGTCGTCGGAAACTGGCGTGCTAAGTACGGAGGTTCCAGGAGGCGTGTTTGCATCTGCCGGCGTGAGACGCCAGGGCGGGGGGGAGGAGGAGCCACTTCACGGCGCTCCCCTCCGGCGCCGCGGGGCGCCACGAGGGGCGACGCGCGCCACGTCACGCCCCCGGCGACGCTCATTCCGGGGGTCAACGACGCGTTTACGGCCGTCCCTCCGCCCCCGACACCCGCCGCACCCCTCGCGCGGGAGTAGACTGGCCTTATCCTTGCTCGCTCGTCCTAACAATCCACCCTATCCGCCTCGCTTGTTGATCCTACCTCGCTTCAGTTACTTTGCTGAGGAAGGTCCCGCCCGCGCTGCCCGTCCTTGTCCCGTCCCGTGCGGCCCGTCTGTACTGTCTGTTCGTGTCCCGCGCGTCCGGCTGCTCCGGCTGTAGGAGCTCCCTGAGTGCTTGCCGCTCTGCCTTTGCCATTCCGCCCATTCCACCCGACCGTCCGGTACCGTTCCGACCACGTCCCCGCCCCCCGCCCCCGCCCCGCCCGCCCCGCCCGCCCCGCCCGTCCATCCCGCCCCATCCGCTCGCCCGGCCCCCGTCTCCCCAAGCGTCCCTCACCGCCACCTCATCTTCTACCCCGCCCTCCACCTCCTCCCGCTGATCCGTCCGAACGACCCTCTCGTCGTCACGCTCCCGTCCATTCCATTCCCCCATTCCGCTCCGACTGTGCTTCAACCGGCCCCGCCCGTCCAGTTCCACCGTGCCCGCACCGCCCATACGGGCCCCATTCCACCTGCACCCTTTCCCCTTGGCCGCTTCTCCATCCTTCTTCGCCCCCCTCCCCCCCCCCACACACAATACTCGTGCACTGCCACCTTCACCACCACTGCTTCGCCCAACTTCTCGGCTTCTCTTCGCACCCGCGCCCCAGCGGGCGTCCCTCCGCATCATTTGCTCTCCTCACGCGACTCGTACTCACGCTAAGCCTGCATCCTCAGCGCTACGGTCATTCGCCTTTGCTCCCCCCTCTGCCCGCCACCACCCTCCGCCGCCCATTCACTGCAGCCTCCGTCCCCGTCACGTGGCGCGCCGCCCAGCACTCCGCCCCCGGGAGGCGACTCCCCCGCTGGTCGTTTCCCCGCGCACTGTCCGTCACAGCTGCGACCGACGACGCGACGCGACGCCTCGCGCGCGGCGACGGGGCTGCGGTTGCCCCCCCCCCCCTCCGTTCGCAGCGCGGCGACACCTCGGTCGCTTGTCGTCAACGCGCTTGTCTGCCCCCTGCGACGCGCCCTCTAGGCGGCGGCCTGGTCACAGCTGCTCTCCCCCCTACGCTTCCACTCCAATATACTGCAATTCCCCCCACCCAAGAAAGTGTAAGGGACGTTAATCAAAGATACTATTTTGGAGAAAAAAAATATTTGTGGAAAACATCTCTGTATTTAAAATTGTAATGGTAGGAAGACGCCGAAAAAAATTCAAATTCTTTTAATTTCAGTCTTAACTATTAAAATTGAACCTACGCCACCTTTAGAAATGTCTTCGTAGGCTTGCGCGGCCGGAGTCGATGCATTCTTGGCTACCCGGGATGAGCCGCGTCTCGGTCAATTGTGCTGACGGTTCGGCCATCTTGCTGTGGCCTTTTTCAGAGCTATACTGATGCAGTATAGTATAGACGCGGCTCATCCCGGATAGCCAAGAATTCATCTTTAGAAATGTATTTCACTCTATTCTTACAAGTCATTTAAAGAAACAAATTGGAGCCATTATACAGAAAATTGTGAAAATGTCTCAGGGTTTCATGTAAATTACATCCATATTTTAAAGACTGTTTTTCAAAATCCCAAAGCTTTGAGTCGTGCCAAATGAACCGGGGAATACGCCATCCGTGGTTTCGTCTATATCTGCTCTTGCAATTTGTAACACCAATATGTGTCCTCTATCTTTCAAAATCATCACGTCCTCACTAATTTCTTGTTCTTCTGCAACTTACTTACAATGTTCTAAAAGTCAAAATAACGCCATTCGCTGTTTATGTTAATACATTTTGTTCAATTGCATATTTTCACAGAATTTCATACTTATATTTGAAGATTGTAAATAGAATGATACGATGACTCAACACGAGCTGTTCTCTCTTGCGAATGCTCGATTCATTTTTGTATAATGTACCCATTGCCGTTTGTTATTTTACGAAACAACAAATTTCACTTTCATGAAATTTTTTTAAATGTTCATTTGTGAATCAAGTGTAATTTTTATTTCTCGAAAATCGTTTTTGCTTATCCTAAGAATTTGTTTCGCAGAATATGACACGCTATTTCCTGAAGTACACATGCAGAGTCAAATCGATGAGGCAATAAATTTGTTAATGGTTACATTCCTGGTATCAGTCAGCCATGAACGACACAATATATCAGCTACGATAAGCTTTTCGCAATACGGCGGAGACAGTGTAGAGCGGTGGTTCAAGTATCCTCTATAAAAACTACCGCTAGTGATACCTAACCTTTGCTGCGATGTTTTACAGCATTTTTAAAATTCAAGAACATCAAGCTACGTAGAATAAAGTTTGGAATAAAAAAAATGATTGCGTGTTAACTAATTAATACTGTTAGAGATGAATTATTTATAGAAAATATCGCGGGAAAGAATTGTTTAAGGAAAGGTTAGATTACAGATGCAATAAAATATTACCTTTTACAAAGCTTCACAAACATAGAAGAAAATGACAAATAAAAATCGAAACGACAATTCGGTTTTTCTAATTTTTGAACACTTTGAAACTGTAGAAAATTGGATTTGAGCCTCTCTCCGATGGTAATTGATTATCTGAACCGCACTATGTGAATATTTTTGTTACTCTTGAATTCTTTAATTTGCTATGCGATTTACATTTTCTAACTCTAAAGCAACTATGAATTGTTGCATATTTCTGCGTATTTTTCTCCCACGTACGTCACTAAATCTCTGTATATTTCTATCCCTACATTTTTGTTCTTCTTTGTTTTAGGTCCTATTTCATATTTGTTATTTTCCAACTTCGCCCAGTGCAGTTGTTCTGTTCCAGATTATTTTCTTCTCTTCTCATTTATTTTCCTTTCTCCTACATGTATTCGTTTGTTTCGGCTCCCCGGCTCTCACCTGTCTACCTCTCCCTTGTTCGACCTCTCTCTCACCTCGTGTCTTTAATGTTTCCTCTCGCTCCCATTTAACAGCTCCCATTTCCCCTTTTCGTTTGCGTCTCGTCCCACAGGGCAGGCCGGCGCGGCGCGTGGTCTGATAGTCGCGTAACGACGCTTCATTTCCACCCGTCGCTTCCTTCGGCCTCGCCACGGCGCGCGCAAGCCGCGATCGTGTGTCGGAGCGCCGACAGCGGTGACGCACTGGCGACCGCAGCTGCCTGGCCCCACGACTTCCCGTCTCCCTAGCTTCCCGCTTTTTCACATCCCACTTCCCCATCCCCGCCTCCTCACTTCACCTTCTCCCCGACACTTCTTCTCCACCTTCTCTCCTCCGTCTTATTCCTCTTCGCCGCCTTCCAGCCCCCCCTCTCTCCTCCTCTCCGCCTCTGCAGCTCCCTGCCTTTCCTCCTTCCTGCATTTCCTCCACTCTGCCCCTTCGCATCTCCTTCACCCCGTCTCTCCTCCACCACGCCTCTTGTCCTCCTATCCTCCTCATCTTCTCACCTCACTGCGTCTCCACTTTTCCGGTTTTTCACTTCCTCACCTCTTCTCCACATATCTTTCTTCCACCCCGTTGCGCAGTGATTTGTCGAAGGCGTGCAGGCGTCACGTCAGTTAACAAGATCGCAAGATCAGTTCACAATGCCTCACGTAACTAATGCACTTGTGATAAGCAAAATGTTGCTGTGCAATTTCGTACCATCTTGATGAAACGTCTGTTTAAAGACTTTCATGTTATCATATAATCGGAGTCTAGACTATACTACGCTGACTAACTAACGCCCTTACTAGAAGAAATATTCCTTTAATCGGATGTCTTAAGTGTTGCTCAAGAAAATATGTTGAGATTTACTTTAAGAAAAGCTGTTGGAAATAAAGAAACTATCGGAAATGTGTTGCATATCTAATTTCATCGCAGGTTTTCAGTGTAACTTATTTTTAATGTGAACGAATTGGTTCGTCACTCCCCAGTGCGTCTGCTTTGCAGTAAGTTTTTCGAAAATAAAATATGCAGAATTCTCCGTGTATGTCAAAGCTTATGTTTTTAATCTTTCTAATTTCGATCAATAACATTTTTAGTCACATTTTTCGGAAATTGTTTTGATGCTTTGTTCCGATGTGCCTTCCAAGAACCCGCATTGAATGAAGCAGGCGTGTCACCTTGAGCCGACGGCCATGGCGTCGCGCGGCCGTATACGTCTAGCGTGCCAGTGTGCGTCCATATACAGCGCAGGCCGCCCCTCGGCATACGGAGCGCCCGCGCTGCGCCGGCCCCTTGGCACGCGCTGGGCGTCACGGCCTGCGGGGATGGCCCGACCCAATCGCCCGACCCCGTCCTCGCCCTCGCCCTCGCCCTCGCCCTCCCTCCCGCGCCCGCGCCCTCGCCCTCGCCCTCGCCCTCGCCCTCGCCCTCCCTCCCGCGCCCGC
>BOPP01000056.1:6297526-6352119 GCA_017312745.1 Gryllus bimaculatus
AATTACTGCCCCCCCCCCCCCCCTCACGACCGTAACTGCATCGCCGCGTGAATACCGTTTGGCACACGGCGAGAAGTTCGCGCCTGACGCCGACATGATTCCAGTTTAGGGCGCGGATGAGGGAAGGGTGTGCGTGAAAGCGTGTTCAAGCAGAGAGACAACAGCGAATGCTAGGTTGGTACTTTGATATTTCACAGAATTCTGCGAACGAAACTGTGGCAGTAGAACCTACGCTATTCCCGAACCCGAATTTCGCGATATTACGGAACAAAATTCGGAGATGGGAGTAAAATAAATAAAAAGCTTACGTCTAGTGTAAAGAAGGAATTTTTAATTCACTGGTACACTCAACAAGTAATTCATTGTAAAACACCAAGTTGGTCAGAAATTAAACTTGGTTATCTGCTCTGAAGTAACCATATGCGTGTTTATCACCAGTTTTATAGTATCGTAATTTTGACTGTGCAAAATCGGTAATCTCCTTTTGCCGTAAGGAAACTGAATCTGCTATGATGATCGCTATCGCTTACGCTTACAGTTGGCCATTTTCTCACTCGAAAATAATGGCGCGGCATTGTCGGGTAATTTCATAGGATGTTGTGTATGTGTACAGCACAAGTTTCGGAAATCCGAACAGTTTCTCACTCCGCCAATTAGTTCGGAACAAACCTAGGCTTCACTGTAATTAAATTAGGTCAGAACATGAAAATCATTTTGATTGACGTACAGGAACGTATGTAAAATGTATAAAATTTGTATGAAAATAGGCAACATACCTAGCTAATCGCTGCTAAGTCAAAGAAGAAGAAGTGAGGCAAAGTCTTATTCTTCATTGCTCACTCTCTTTCCGAAGAAAATAATTAAAATTTTGTACTACTATTTTGTATATCGATTCACCATATTCATATTATCCATCGAATTAAAAACTCTTTTGAGGAAGAGAGCCGTATTTATATTCAACCATTTTGTATTCTCCCTTTGTGTTTTAATTTTCACCGTGAAGGTAAAGGCAAATACGTCAAAAAGTATGATTATTCATTCTCGAAACTTCCACTCTTAGAATTTTCAACTGACAATTGTCTAAAGAAAATAAATAATTTGAAGTATTCAGAAGACAAAAGCTTAAATCAAATGGACTACCCCAGGTTCAATTACATGAAGAGCTCTGATGACCTTGCCTACACAAATGAATTTACATATCATCTATCAACATATACATAATTTGCTCTGAAATGCTTCACTTTAGTAGTGCAATTTATTTATATTCCGTCTCTGTGGTTACCCACAGTGATAATCTTTATGTAACCACGTTGGTTCCGAGTTCGCTTTTTCATGTGAAATTTGAAATACATGCCATTTCGAGCTGCGAATTGCTTTTCCATCTCTCCGGCCACGCAAGCACTGATATTTATTATTCCCCGTTACAACTGTATCGTCTCTTCTCCGCAGAAAGACAGACAGAAATAACGAAGTTTCGCAGTTTTAATGCGCATCCACGCAGCTCACAGCGGGCCGCGCCAGGACGAAAACCTGGTCAAGGGGCCAGTGTGCGCTTGAGCGCTTGTTTCCCAGCCGCGCTGCACGCCCCGCCGCCGTCCGCCCCTGTGACTCCACTGCACCCGCCACAGCCAACCTCACCCAGGCGACAGAACTCATCCACCCCTCCATTTTCCACCACTCTACAGCCCACCCCCCTCCAACCCACCTCCTCACCAACCCCCACCCCCCACCTCCATTTCCTGCCACCTCACCTCCCCGTCCACCGAGCTCCCCACCACTCCGTTCTCCCGTGCCACCACTTCTCCGCCGTGACTCCCCGCGCCACCACCTCCACGCCACCCCATTCCCCTCCACCGCTTCTCCCTTCGACACCCTAATCTAACCCACCACCCCGCTTCCCCTTCGTTTTTAGTCGCCTAGCTCACTCCGATCACCATCACCTTCCCACCCCCGCCGACTCGTACCCACTACCTTGCCACCCCATCCTCGCCAACCCCACCTCCTCCGCCACAACCTACCTCCTCACACCCGCCATCCGCCTCCTTATGCAATCCTGCCGCTCGCCGACCCACTGCCCTTCTTCATGTTCCTGGCTGTTTCGTTTCCTCCCCAGCCACATTGCATGCTTCTCCGCCACTGCGCCTTGTTCCTATCGTCCCTTTCCTTCTGCCTCATGCAACCATTCCTTCCGCGTGCCCCATCTCTTATGTACTTCGCCTCCCCTCTTACCTCCCTACCTACGAATTCCCTCCCTTCATTCCAATCTACTCCACAGTCCTCTCGCCACTTCGCCGGCTCCAATTGCTACCATCTCTTCGATCACGCTGCCTCCCCGGCTTCACTGCCATGTCCCATCCTCCCTCCGCCTCCTCAGACGACACCCTCTCGATCTGCGCTACTTCCTCACTGCTCACCCTGACGACCCTGCCACGCTGCACATCTCTGCAACGCCCGCAGTTCCACAATACCCCTACCGCCGCTGGCTCTCCCTTTCATTACTATCAGGCCACCCCCGTTGCCCAGCAACTTCCATCACCCTGTCCTCACCTCTCCGCCCGACCATTCCGCCACTTTGCCTCGATGTCACTCATCATGCCCTGTCTGCTCCTTCTCCTTCTCCGCCGCCGCCACCTTGCCGTCACGCCCGCCACAACGGCGCTCCCTTCGCAATTTACGGCTTGGTGCGGCGACGCGCGTCAGCCCCTTGGCCGCGTTGGATTTTACGAGGCGGCGCTCCGCCACGCAATGCAGTAATGGGAATTGCGTCGCTCAGCGATTTGTTTCGCGTCGTCGCGAGCCGACGCGCTGCTGCCATTCTGCCCCGCCCCGCAGCCGTCGCGCCCCACCGCGCCGCCCAGTCGCTGTCGCTGCTGCGCTGTCTCGACTGCACTGCAGATGTCTCTGCTTATTCCAACGTGTTTGCGGAACCTCCGCGCGTTGGTAATTCTGACAGCAGGTTTTCTATTTTAACATTGCTTTTAAGATAAATGGTGATTTTCATCATATCATCGGTAATCCTTGTCACTTTCGATGACTCACGCCGGCTCGCCCTATCGCAACAGATTTTAGTTGTATTTTGTATTTTTAAATTCTTTTCACTGCACGAAAGTTTGGTTTGTCTTTTTCAAGGAGTTTTTTTCCCTTTCGGTTGTATGCTACTGCTCGTTCACTCCCAATCCATTGCAGCTTCTTCCGTTCTGACAATCAACAACTTGCCAGTCCGATATTGCCTCTTTCGACGCCGTCACGCGCGCTTCATTTTCACACGGTAGTAGATGCATTACCTTTCCTCTAGACTTGTTATCCTGGTTCCGCAAGCCAACTTTCCACCCGGCTGCTGTCTAACTGCTCCTCAATGACCTTCCCCGGAGCACTCTGCGGCTTCCATCGCACTGCTGGAATGCCCAATCCAGAGTAAAGCCCACTTGATCCCCGGGACATGGCGCTGAATTAGTCCAAGCGCTGATGCTTCGCGTGGTAGTATTCATTGCTATTGATTGTGACGTGGAGCTGGCGTTTCAGTGTGCCCGTTCGTGCTGGTAGAATGCAATCTTGAGAATGATCCACGGTCGCGGCCTCGGCCTCGGGGACTTCCAGCATAATTTTTTCAACCAAATTTATTCTTTAGATTCCATTTTTAATTCTTTTAATTTGTGAACATTTAGTCGTGTCTTTTATATTCAATTTCGCGTATTTTAAAAAATACATGATTACTCTTTCTGTAACATAGTGATCAACACACCAGGGCCTTCACAATTATTATATCTGAGGCGCATAATTCTCCTGACCCTATTTTGAATTTCTGACGGGCATAACGATTCCACTTCTATTCCCGAGCCTCCTTCCATCATAGCCATCTGCAGGCCCACATACTGCCTCGTGCATCAGTTTCCTTTGGTCACCGCTCTGGTAAGGCCGCCAGCGTTGACGTGTTACGGACCCTCGGGCGTTATTTCCGCAAACCGTTCCAATGTGAAGTAAATGAACCGCAGAAGCAGTTGGTCGCGTCCCGGCGCTTGGAGGCGGTGGCGGGCGGCTGCGGCGACGTTGCTGCGGCGACGTTGCTCGGGGCTTCAGAGGTCGAGGCAGCCGGCACAAGTGGATTGATTGATTGTTTTCTAGCCCTGAACCGCTATGTTTATGAGGAATATAGGTGTAGCGATTTTTTTAATGTCTAGACATGTCTGTTACTGCCTCTGTGATGACGGAGATCCAGCGCCTACGTATTCGACGTGCTTTCGGGGTATTTCCCCCTCCAGGAAATTCTCCATCCGGGAGAAGCACTAGACACAAGACTAGTGTCCCGACATGTGTGCTAGTGTATTGAATGTAAGTGTGTGTCTAAGTTAGGAGAGGATAGAACAAGGAAGAGGAAGAAAATCTCGCGACCTTTTTGTTTGTGACCTGTCTAGGCATTCCTTCGGTATTGATAGGAAAAACCTCTGAAACCAAACGATCAGAGCAGCCGGCCGGTAAAATACTCCTCCAGACTCCGGCTATATCCGACCTAACATCCCTTGCCGGGATTCGAACCCTATGATGTTCAGGTCAGAGTCTCTGCAGTGAGAACACGAGGTATGGAAGCATGGGAGGTGGCAACGAAAATGGCGGCGGGCAGTGGGACCGTCGAGAGAGAAACGACGCCTTTGGGGGGGGGCGGTGTCGGGGTCAGCGAGGGCGGAGGGGAGTAGCTGAGAGGGAGTGGAGGGGCGCCACGCAATAAAACGGATCGTCCGTCGACCGACCGAGCGAGCGAGTGAGTGAGTGAGTGAGTGAGTGAGTGAGCGTGCGGGCGGGTGGGTGGACGGATGGGCTCGCGGCGGGGGTGGCTGCCTGCGGTTTTTCCGAAGACAGCGCCGCGTCCAGCTGACGGATGGCGCGTCCGCCGTCTGCTCCCCTCTGGCGCTCCCTCTCTTTCCTTGGTCGCCCGCCTTCTCCCTCTCACATCATCTCTCAACGCATCTCGCCCCTTCTCACCCTCTTTCGCGACCCTCTCGTCATCTCTCTCCCTCCTCTCAGCCACGCTCACCCTCTCTTGCCTCGTCTCTCTCCTCTTTTCTCGTTTCCTCTCACCCCCTTTCGCCCCCCTTCGTTCCCTCTCGCTCCCTCTCATTCCCTCGCTCCCTCTCGCCCCTCCTCACCTTGGCGTGACACCTCGGCCGTGTGACTCCTCTTCTCCTTCTCACCCTTTCTCGCTCTCTTTCGCCCCCTCTCATCCCCTTGACCCGTGTACCGCTTGGGTTTTTTGACTTTAGCGACGTATGTTGATATAGATACAAGTGTAAGTAATATATTCTGAAATAATGAAATAAATTGTAAAGGAAATTTAAGATATTTATTAAAAGAATGATAAGGAAAACAATGAATAACTTATAAAACATCGCACCCTCCTTTAAATACCCTCTCATCTCAACCTTTCCCCAGCTATTGACTCTACCTCGCCTGCCTGTTCATCGATTTCGTTTAGCATCCGTTTGCATCGTAAGCTACAATTTGTTAAAGAATTATTCTGATATTATTATTATTATTATTATTATTATTATTATTATTATGTAGATATGATTCTTCTTTCATAGTATTATTTCAAATACGCAAATGCAAATCGTATGCACGTACTAATATCTACAATATTATGATTAAATTCTTCAAAGGATTATTGAAGGTTAGATAACTGTAATACTGTGCTTTAATGAACAAAAAGAAGAAACCGTCAATTTTCAATTTTTTATGATGTTCACTTCAAAGAAAAATATAGTAGTTGTGTTTAAGTATTTAATGAGTCTGAAAAGTCATTAATAAATCAATCTGTATTAAAAGTTAAATTTCATGAAGCATTGAGAAAGTCTATATTATTAAATTTCTATTATCCTTTTCCTTCAAGCAAACCATACATACATTGTTAAATTTAAAATCAGTTGCCTTCAAATTCAGCCCCTCGTTCATCTACTCCGCTAACAAAACGCGATCGTCTACTCTACTCCATTTCTTGCAATCTAGTTTTACTTCACTTTTTGACGTACAAAAAATAAAAAAAAAACTCCTGGCAATAATGTCAGCACTGGCTGGAGAAAAGACACAGCAAGAGTTTGCCCTGCGTGTTCAAATACTCGCCCGCAATTTCTTGGGCGGTAATAAAAAAAGCGTAGAGGAAAAATCACCTCCATCAATCATAGTCAATCTTAAAAACTAAAGTGCGCCGTAGTCGTCTGGACGGAATTTCAACCCTGCACGTTTCATTGTAATCCCTGGTGTAGCCCGCAGCCCTAAATTCACATGCCCTGACGGCGATCGAATCAGTGCCAGCCCGTCCCCTCCCGCCCCCCTCACGCAACCGCTAGCGCTGGCCGTGGTGTCGCGGCGGGCCGTCGCGTGCGCGCGGCACGCATTCACGCCCCCCGCCCATCACGCCTCCCCCGCCCGAGGCCACGCGCCTGCGCGTAATCGCAGCGTGTGCGGCGGCGGCGGCGCCTCTGGAGGTCAACGCCCGCGCCCGCCGCCGCCGCCGCCGCCGCCGCCGGACAGTGGTCGGAAAAGGATCGAAATGCGCGGGTGCGGTAAAAAGTTAACAGTCCGAGTGCAGGCGCTTGGTGACCGGTTTTGGTTTCCTCAACTCGGGGTAGTTAGAGATATTTTAAGTGACATCAGTAGTTTGTTTGGTGAAATAAATGCATAAACATTTACTATTTTTAGAAATTTTAGCTCCTTTTATTTGAAAAAAATGGCAAATATGTAAAAAAAGGCTAATTTTTTTATTGATCTTCTTGAATACATTACGAAAGTCGGACAGATGTCTGGAGATCGTAGGGGCAGTAGTGGCGTAGCGGTCTCTGACCAGAAAACCGCGTGTTCGAGCCCCGCCTTGGTTTCCTGAACTCGGGGTATTTAGAGATATTTTAAGTGACATCAGTAATTTGTTTGGTGAAATAAATGTATAAACATTTACTATTTTTAGAAAATTTAGCTCCTGTTATTTGAAAAAAAGCAAATATATAAAAAAAGCTAATTTTTATATTTTATTGGTCTTCTTGAATACATTACGAAAGTCGGTCAGATATCCGAAGATCGTTGGAGCAGTAAGGCCGTAGCGGTCTCAGACTAGACAGACCGCGTGTTCGAGCCCCGCCTTGGGCATGTGTGTAATTGTGTACGTTTATATATGTGTGCCGTCCTTTCATCCCTCATCACCACCATCATCATTATCATCATCTCATCGTCCATACCCTCTAACGTTTTGGGGGCTAACAACTTTGGAGGATAAAATCGGAATTCATCTAAAACGCTGATCCCCCTTCCCAGAATGGTACTTGCACCTGCTGAAGCAGGATGCTCTGCATGCGTGGTCCGAGTTGGTCTACACGCAAACAAAAAAATGGAGCATAAAAAATCTGCGCAACAATATATATGTTTGAGAATCAGGATTGGCACATATCATACTAAGCATTTTCCCGAAATTTTCCGAAATTAATTTCCGAATGATTTTCTAAGAAGTCAATTTTGTGACATGCTCTACGTTCAATACTCAAAACAACACACACGTCACAGTAAGGAACTCAGCCTGTCACTGCAAAAAGCAAATGACATTACCGCCTTGCATTTCGCGAAATAGTCTCAAATTGGCCAACTGATGGCAGCACAATCCAGCCACATCAATGGAGACACCACCTCAGTGCCTAGAATCGATGTACACTTAGGCACGTGAGCGAAAGACAAGGAAACGCGCGACTGAGCTATGCTCAGACTTGACACTCTCGATGATTAAGCTAAGTCCGAGTATATGTCGCGCTTGAGTTTCAATGTGTTGAATAACTAATTTCATACACTTTGGCCATCTAAGTGGAACGTTACGAAATTTGGATGTATCTGATAGATAGTTCTGAATATACAATAGGTGTAGTTATGTTTTGAAAGCTCGTTGTCCCCGCCATTGTGTATTTGTTCATAACTCGCATAGCCTATGGATCAGTGCTTCAAGGCAAAGCAAACATTTTGCTCCAATAATTTAATTCTTTAAGCCAATTATATACTTTGGGAGTGTGAAAGAAAGACACATATGGCTAACTTCTAACACTCTTTTAGTAATGTAACAAAACACGAAGTCCTATCTTGGTTTATGTTTTAATCAATGAAGAAGGGAGAAAACCCAATCATGTGAAGTAAAATAGATATCTTTGGAATTGAATACATGATTGAATTGATTACAATTGCATTTATGCAATGGGATACATATAATTTATGAAATTTTTTCAGAACATGAACCTAATTACTTTTCATATTTAGATAATACACCAATAACTCAAAAGTGCTTTTTTTACTTTCATTGTGGAGGCCAGTTTTTTAAAAACCGCTTTTATTGTTAGACTCGGTTAAAATGAATGTCACCGCTGCGCTGTTGCCGCACGTGTTGTCACTGAGCTCGTTTACGTCGCCTGCCTGCCGCTGTCTCGTGACCGCATTTGGTCGTTCGGAGGGCTTCGACGGACAGGCGAGGACGCTGCCGCCCTGCCCGCTTGCAATCCGTCAATGTGCACACGCTCTACTCTTCGTATCTGGGCGAGCGACGCCGCTTCGGAGCCTGTTTGGCCATCTGGACCATTCTATACTGCCGCGAGGGGCATTTCAGATTGAAGAAGGCTCCCAAGTTGTCGGTTTCCGCGACAGCTGTCACTTACTTGCGGTTACCTGGGCGATATGTATCGCTAGGCAATCATTTTGGTCATTTACACGACCCAGAGGACTTTTCAGGCCTTTGTATTACCACGGTACAAAACTTTCAAATAATCACGGTTGACAAAGTGACGCCATATTTGAGACTGGTCACCGTTTGGGCAAACCTGTCACACCTTTTGGGTATTTCAGTGTTGAAAGTCTTCGCGTCGTCGACTTCAGCGGCTATTCATTGGAATCCCCACGACTTCTCGAGTGATGCGTCGTACGTTGTTGCGAATGTTTTTTGTCTCCGTGTCTGGGCTAAAATCACTGCCTCTTCAGGACTGAAATGCTATATGAGATGACCTTTACATAGGAGCAGGCTGAAATTCTGGTCTATTGTTACCGCTTTCGCTGTCTCGTTTTCACATCTAGACGATTGTGAGATTACGGCAGTCTGGCGATGACATCATATTTTCCAGAGTAGAGACCATACACATTCAGCGTTTTGCGACATTTTGTTTTACTCGTCTGAGCAAACAATTATCTGTGACCTCTACTTGCAGGTAAAACTTTCGAAAGAAACGTGTGGGCTCCTGCTTTTCTTCTCGATGTCATTGTCATGATATTTCACGTGTTTTAATTGTACAGCGTACTACATCGGGAGAAGATCATACTTCTAAATCTCTGAAGGTTGTTTCATTAAAACGACGCTGCGGTTGACCCAAAGGGGAAGAAGTGGGGGCTGTTGCTCGGCGTCATCGAGATAGTAAAATATAAGCTAGATGTGGAAATCCAGACGAGCAAGGGTTCTTTGTTTTTTTCCTGAACAGACGCATTCTTTCGTGAATGGACGGGCGCTAATGGCTGTTCGGGCCGCACCGCGTCACAAAGTATTTTCCCAATAATTCGGCTATCTTGCCGTTACCTCCTTCAGGGCTGAAATACCACTTGCAGACCAAATTGTCATCAGAAGTACTTGGTACAGCTTATTTTTTTATTTGGTCATTTTACTTAGAATTTGCATCGTTGGTATCGTGTTTGCAGTTGTTGATTTAAAATTTATGCAACTGTGTTTCCAACGAGTCACGTATTTAACGAGTCAAATATTTAATCTCACGTTTTTGCGTACTCGTCATCTTTTTTTTCAGTCTAAGGTGTAAGAGCCATATCATGCCCGTAATTTGTTTTTCATTATTTTCTTAAACATATACACATATCTAGTCGTGTCTTTCTATAATTTGTTTTGAATATTTGATAGATATTTATTTCTTTCCTGTTTCATTTATTCAAGAAACTGTTAACATGTTGTAATCCACTCTTTCAGTACTCTTCCTTACTTGCTTTTGAAGACGTTATTCCACTCACGTTTTATGATCTCTTTCATTTATTTAATAATCACAAAGTAATTTTCAAAATCCTTTTATTGGTTTCTTTTTTGGTCAAATATAATTACTACTGTGATGCTACAATTATTCCAACTGTCCATTGTGCTATAGTCTACAACTAAACGACTTCCCTTTGTACAAGAAAGGAGACACAGGGTTTTCTGCTCTTCAGAACTGTGATTCGTTTTCTTTTCATTATCTTTCTCTTCGGTAACACACACACACACACATACGTAATAAACGAATATATATATATATATATATATATATATATATATATATATATATATATATAATCAGTTTATTGTTCACATGGAATGATTATTTAAGTATGAACCTATCATTATATCATTATTTATTCAATCTCTCCATCCATTTACTAAATTCAATTAAACCAATTAACTCCTTCGCTCTCTTCTAAAAGACGTATTTAACTTTTCTAAATGCCACATTGACGAATTGCTTTGTATTGCAACACGCATAACGCATGAAATACTATACTTTACAATAAAGTCACGTTGCTAGTAGACCTCTCAATAACTGTATTGTTATGTCTTGTTGAATGCTTTAGAATTTAAAATATTTTCTAATTGGTTAAAGTAATTTCATCTAATTGGATAAATCTGATTGTCTGTGGTACGAAATATGTGAACAAACTAGCAGATAATACTCTGTATTTAGTTGTCATATGCAAAAATAATATTGTTGATTTATAATAATGTTTAGTCTAGTGCGCCAATGAAAACGGAACACGTGCCGTGGAACCGACAAACGTTTATCTTGTCCGCTCTTTTTGTGAATCTCTTCACGCGTGTGAAATGTGTACTCTAGAACTGCTACGAAGTATTTCGCATGGTCACATAACTCAGCACGTGCGAAATATGTCTCTGTTTGTATATGACGTATTCCGTCTTTGCTGAATCATGATTTCCAGAACATGTGTTAGCATTCGTCGCAAAGGACTTCAAACATTTTTTGGGAATAGGGTTTTGCTCATTACAACCTAGCCTAGCTGTACAGATGTATTTACTATAGATTTATAGTTTTCTCTGCAATGTATTCTTAAGTTGAAAGTTTGTCCTTAGAAAAAAGATGAGGCAAAGAAAATGTATCAATTAATTTAATTCCATAACATTTTATCTCCACTATTTTATTTATGCCTCTGCTATTATATTTTCCAAGACGCTTTCTTCAAGTAATGTTTAAATAGTATTTATATTAATATAATCGTTTTACTTAAAATTATAAAAGACTACGTTTCTCACTTCCCTCTCGAATTTTCCTCTCCGCCGATTTTGATTTTCCGAAACTGCTTTTGTTCTTTAACTTATTAGATCTTTGATTAGAAATAATATATTTTGATAAGATACCTTCATGTCAGCGCTCATTAATTTGCTTCCATACCGAAGTTAGAATGAAAGACATGAAAGAAAAAGTAGAGCGAAGAGAGATGTTCACGGTCATAGCAAAAGCATAGGAACAGCTACGCAAGCCCTGAGATGCAACAGAAAACGAACAGAACGTCAATTTGATATGTGATCTTATTTGTGGGGCGCTGATGCGACGATTGCAATTTCCGTTTAGGAACTGAACGAAGGACAGAAGAAGAAGCTTTCCGCATCACATTCTTCTAACGGAAATTTTAGTCTTTCCGGCCACCGACACCGACACCGATACCACTCTGCCGGCACCACTAAAAACGCCATCGACACCGACTCTACAACAGACTACCGTCTCCGTCTCCATCGTCTCCATCTCCGTGTCCGTGTCCGTGTCCGACTCCACCTCCGCCTCCGACACCGACACCGACACCGACACCGACACTGACACCGACACCGACACCGACACCGACACCGACACCGACACCGACACCGACACCGACACCGACACCGACACCGACACCGACACCACCATTACCGCTGTCACCACCGATGTTCCTCCTGCCTCCGCCATCGCCAGCGACGTCGCTGTTGCCATCGCTCTTGCCTCCGCCAACACAATTGCTCACGCCATCTCCTCCACTTTGCTGTCGTCTTGCGTGTACCAAATCCATCGTCAGCGGTGCGAACTCAGCTCTATCTTACTCGACATAACTCTTTGCAAAACAGTTTGCTCCTTGAATCCTACTCTAAGGGTGTTGGAATATATAGTTTACTACGGAATATTTCTGTACAATTCCTGGGCTTCATGTTTACAATTTATTGACTTTTTATGTTAACTGGTCTGATTGGATTATTAGTTAGATATGAGCAAAAAAAAATTACGTGATGATGAATTCAATACTTTACTAATAGTTTACTTGATTACTTTGATTACTTTGCTAATAGTTTTCCTTTTTCAATTTCTGCAGGGAAATAGAAAGGTGGTATTATTCAGAAATGATTAATTTTATTTAGGAAGCCATAGGGTTATTCAAATGTAGTTTATATAAAATTTTCATATGAATTTTATAAAAGATGTTGTGAACGTGTGTAAATCTATGACCAAAACTATGGAGTGAACAATTATTTCAAATTTAATTGAGATGTCGTTTGTTATAGAGGAAATTTGCTGTGAACAAACATTCAGACAATGAAAATTAATCTTTGGGTCTGCAAATAATTCACAGATACTCGGCAAACTGACCACCGAGAAATATCGTTATAATGGACTTCATAATATAAAGCATGCTCTGCGTGCTTGACAATGAGTACATGAGCAGCGGTTACACATCAAACATTCTGTGGCGCGCCAGACATTCGACGCTAATTAATGGTTGGTATTGTAGACAAAGCCAGTAATTTGACAAGGTACTTGCCACTGTCCATATTGTGTTTCATCGTACAATGCTACTTGGTAAATACGTACTCACGTGTGAACAAACAGTGTAAATGGATCGGACTTTATTTCGGAGGAGGAGTGAGTCAGTATGGACTATATTCATCAGAAAGAAGATTATAAACAGTTCGACATTTAAATTTTTCCCAAACTGACAATGTGTGTTTTTTCTTGCAAATTATTGGAGAATCTTGCAATGTCCTGAGCAACTGCAAGATTAGTAAGTAAACAGTACGTAATATTAAAAACACGGTACAAACATTCATTTAAATGTGCATTTGAAAGTTCGATTACTCAGTCGGCATATGTATAGTTTTAATGATTATTGTTTTACCATTCAGTTGGTAGATTTGAATTTGAATCATCTGATGAAATTGTTGAGCAGTCGGATAGATGAGATTCAAGTGTCTGAGTGAACGTTCATAGGGATTATCGTTTCATTGGTGCTTCACATCAATGATCATACATTGTTTAAGAAAATAACGAAGCTATTAGTAATTGTAAAATTTAGTAATCGGTCAAATTAATGATCTCTAATACACAGTTTAGGAGAAAAGTTTCCATTGGAAGTTAAAGCATGGCTACAAATTTTGTGAAACGATCATTGGTAAAGATTGTAGGCTTCGCGAGAGATGCCATGTAAGTCAAAAAACATTGTTTATTTTAAAATACTACCATTTTTATCAGATGCATGTCAGAAGTTCTACACTGCGCTAATTGAGGCACAAAACATTAAGCAGGCTAATTGTTTGCCTTGCATCACATTAACGCAACAATGATTTTCACGATACCGAATATACCTATTGTATGTGTAGAGAAAAAGTTGGAACTACACAACCTGCGTCATAGAGATAATGTGAATGTCCAGAGAATCAAGTTTGAAAATTCATATGTAGCAGTTTTCCAAAGCCAAATATCTTGATAGCAAAATTGGTGGCTTCTGACTTAAAATTCTCCATCGATTACGTGACAAGCTCCATTCTTTCATAATATACTTTACATTCAAGAGAAAAAGGTAGTGAATGCTCCACCATTATGTGTTATTCTAGTGAGCGGGACCCAAGTAAACGAGCGCTTTTCGCGTGGAAGATTGGGGCGTTACTGGGTCACTGTGACCGCCCAATATCCCGCTCCTAGGGACGGCTTTTACTGCCCCCGTGATGTAGTGTTATTGCCACAGCCTAAAGTCGGACTCTCTTGTGTAGCTGCCACTTCAAAAGAGGCGTTTTTTTATTCCGTGGAGGTTCCCTTCTCGCGACTATATTGCGTGGCGGAAAATGGCTCACGCGGGCGAAGGCGATTTGGTTAAAAAAGCTGAATAACAAATGCCGTACGCCAATTCGGAATTCTAAGACCCTTGCCAAGAAAATTGTTTCTTCTGTTTAATATTAAAGGATTCGTGTTTGTGAGGCACAAAAGGGAGAAATATCTTGATGAATGTAATTGTAAATCGTCTGGGGTGAACGAATAGAATAATTAATATCTAATATTTATTATTTGATTTGGTCTGGTCTGCGTCAAAGTTTAACAGTTGCGTCATTCAAAGTGCATAATGATTGGTAACATTGCTGTTTGCTGTAAACCTTCACTCTGAAGTGGCAACTCGTTTGCTTTCGTATTGATTGCGAGTTATTTCGTTATAATGAGTGGCCAGATTGCAGTGAATTTTTTGCCCGTGGTTTTGATGACTAATATCTTGGATATGTTCAAAGAAAATGATAACGTTTTTTAGACACGGAAGAAAAGAACCATTGAAACGCAAACACAAACGCAACAAACATTCACAAACGCTTTCATAAACTTCTTCTTCTTCCTCTTTGGTCATAAACGTCTGCCCTTTGCATTTGAACTTTTGTTTAGTAATCTTGCGTACGTGATTCCTTTTGTACCGCAGGCCTTCACCTTATTGGGTAGACAAATACGTGGGTATGTAAAGTTTGCACGGCATGATGAATATCGCCCTTAATGTAATCAACTCGTAGAACCACTCAGTAAGCACTGGATTTATTAGATGACATTGTTCAATGTATTGGGACTAGTAAGCTGACACTTTGAACAATTTGAATTCTTTAATTGACATTGTTATTATATTTTAGGGGAAAAAATCTTTAATGAAAAGCTAATCCTTTTGTTGAATTCACAAGAACACTAGTTTAAATGCTTCGAATATCGTGTCGTTTACTGCATACTGTGGAGTAATGGTTCCTATCTGATTGAAGAACTGGCATCCTCAAACACAACTTGGCCGAAGTTGAAGTGTATCCGCCTACATCCGCGTGTGGAGAGACATAACTGACCCTAAGATGCGCCGGCGCCGCCGAACGGGAGACTTCAGTCCGCGCTCAGTCCATCCGCAACCGAACCAGTTTGGAGGCAGCCTCGCTTCACGCCCACCCCTGATACCCTCCCCTCCCCTCCCTCACCTCTTCTCGAAGCGACTTGCGAGCCGCGCGAGTTCAAGTTCGAGGGAAACTCTGGCTGAGAGGAAACGGCGATGGAAACGATGCGGTATACGGTGGCGAGTGAGGTCGAGGAGCGTGTGTTCATGATGAGTGGAACAAAGGCTAACGACGGGGGGGGGCAGGGACTACAAGGCGAAGCATGGTGGTGAAGGCTTGGCGGTGATGGTGCCTAGCGGTGAAGGCGGCGGAAGTGACGATCGAGGCGGCGGAAAGGGTGGCGCTGTCGGTGTGCGGCGACGCTGATGGCGAAGTGCAGGGCTCCCCCGCGGCTGCGCTCTCAGAGAAGAAGTTTCTGCGAAACGGCGCTTTTTACTTCGCGATGCCTGTGGCGCCGTCGTCGCCCACAGCCACCGCGCATCACTTGCCGACTGGCGCTTTTGCCATAGTGGAACGCTTCGCCTTCTCTCCAACCCCACCTACCTCTCTCTGTTGCTTTCTCCCTTCTCCCCGCTTCGACCCCGCCGCTTCCCAACTTCTATCCCTACCTCCCACTGCCAGGCCTCGTTGCCTTGGCTACTGCTTTTCTGTCGGTGGTAAACCACCATTCTTACATCCTCATTCCACCTCTGAGCCCCATGCTCCACCTCCTTTGACGTTCTCGTAGCCTCGGCATCTCTTGTTCGGTCTCTTCCAGTCCTCCGTTTTCTCTGCGTTCGTCACATCGTATCCAATCGTCCTTTTCTCTCCCTCTCTTCTACCATTTCACCTATGTACACCTGACTATTTGTCGCTTCTGCCTCTCTCTTAGTCCACTCCCATTTCATCTCTTTCGCGGTTATTTCTCTCACACCTCTCATTGCGTCTACACAACTCCCTCTATTACCTGTCAGTGGCCGTTTCGGTACCCGCTTCTTGCACGTTTTGCTAGTCCCTCTGTCGTCCGAAGTCTCCTCTTATTGTCCGCCATCCCTATTCTATTCAACGCGCTATCCCAAACTCGAGGGAGGAAGGGACTCGAAGATATCACTTTTGGCAAAACTGCTCGGCGATAGCAACTGCTACGGCTGGGAAGTAACAGTTTCTGCAATCGCGCTATCGATTAGTCGACGAGTGAAGCAGAAGACAGCAACCCTAATTCCTTACAGTACAGACCATGAACAGACCATGGTTTCTCAACAGCTCTTGCAAGTTGCTAATGAGAGAGTGAGATGTAGGAACAATCTGCCGCGTTATTGGGATATCTTCATCGCAAGTACGGATAACCTCTTGAGAGAGAATTCGGAATTGCAATACTATTGAATTGAGTTGTGATTTGATTACATTTCAAATATACCTGGCGTGGTAATGACGTGAAAAAAGTAGTTGCCTTACATTATGGGAAGGTGATTGTGGGCCAGTCGATTATTCATTTGGCTGTGGTGAGAAAGTTAGCTTTCGACCCTTCGATTATCCGTCGCTGAGCTTTGATCCTCGGGGTAAAATGTTCAGTCGATCAGAGAGAGATTCGTGGTTGTCAAATTGATTTTGCAGTAGACTTCCTGTGATATTTCATTTCCCCTTTTTCTTATACCATCTCTGCTACGTCGACATTTATTCCAATACCTTCAATGGGAATACTGTGCTTGACATTTTTATCAGTTTGATATATTATGGAACTATTTATATACAGCAAGAATACCATTTTTATAATAGTTCTCGTCTTTCGTGTTGTACTCGTTTTCATGTCATTAAAGGATTTTACAATGTCATGATTGCATATGTGTAACAGAATGTATATCCTTTGAAATCAGTAATTTATTGGTTTATTTGATGAATTTCTCTTCTAATGTATTTAATTTGAAGTTTGAAAATTTTCACCTTAAGTGCCTCAAAAACCACAAACGTGCTTAAAGATGCTGGTTGAAATTAAGTTTGTAATATATCTTCTTTCCTATTTAGTTGTAGCAACTCCTTAAAGCTATTAATTAATTGTTCATTTCATCAACACCCTATTTACAATGTATTTTCGAAGGATGTTTTAAATTTTGAGAAACAATAAATTTATTGAAAATGTACTGCTAACGTGATCGACGCAATACGATTAACCGAACATATGGTTGTCAGCTCCTACTTCACATTAAGCAGCATTATACGTGTGCTGATCCGCAGCAATAGTCCCGCATGTTAGAGCAGCACGCGCGTTTTCACCTGCCCTGTAGCCCTGTCATGGCCGATCGCCACCCGCCGCGTCCACTTGTTCGCCGGCGCTGTTCGCTTCATTTTTAACGCCGCCCGGCCGGCCGAGCGCTCTGCTAGCCGCGTGCGCGTTAGCTCGTGATAATATGAAGTGACTAGGTGTACGCTGGCGCATCGACACAGGCATCGCTTCCTGATCTGCTGTGCTCATGCCGCCGCGCCGGCCTCCCCCCACGCCGCCCACGCGTCGACCACGCCGCAAGCAGTTTCGCACTCGCCCCGGCCCGCCCTGCTGCAACCACTCACCGAACAGGCGCGCCCCCGCGCGCCCGCCGCCGCCCTTTCGCCACCGCCTCTGCCGCTCCCCGCGCCGCCTCCCCCGCCGCCTCCCCCGCCGCCTCCCCCGCCGCTATCCCGCCGCCTCCTCCTCCGCCTCCCTCTCCCTCCGCGCCCGCACGCAATTGCTCCGACTGTCGCAGCCTGACGCTTGGGAGGCTGCGTCCACTCCTGTTCGCCGCTCCCTTCACGCCCCTGCCTCCGCCGGCCTCGCTTCCCACACACTACGCCCATCGTCACTTCGCCCCAACTTACCTTGCGATGGGTTTAATAAGCATGCCCGCCCCACATAGCGCCCACGCATGCAACTCCATGCCCCAAGACTATACCATCGGGGCCTCCTCCACTATCACCGCCCCCCGACCACCAGCTACCACCACCTACATCCAACTAACACAATCTACCACCACCCATTCCTACCGCCACCGCCACTGATCCAGAGGGAGCGGTGGCGGCGGCCATTCCCACACCCACCTCCACCACTTACCCTTGCCACATGCGGTCGCCTCCCAGTACACCGCCCAGCTGCCGCTTGCCACTTGCCACACGCGGCTGCTCGCTACGCCACTCTTTCATCATCTGTCACGACCTGCCGCCGGGCGCGGACAAAGCTGCCGTGCTGTCCGGTCGTCGTTGGTCGCGAGATAGTCTTTCGGGCGCTGGCACCGACGCTTCATTTGACTTGCATATTGCAAAAAATGCAGGTATGGAAACTCCTATGAGTCCTTGGTATTGTAACTTAAATTGTTATCGTCGTACACTAAAATTTTTACATACTTATCATTCACAACATTCGCATTCTTTAAGGACTCCAGAATGAATGGGAAGAATGAATGGTTATGTATATAATGAAACTAGTATGAATGATGTGTGAATGTAGAAAAAAAATTATAATAATTTACCAACCTATATAATAACTATTTACGTAGAATATATAACATAGTATTACAAAACTGATTGTAGTGTAAGTTAGTAATGCCAAAGTGCAAGTAAGTTAACTTTAGGCCTAAATTAGTTATAAGAAAAAACCCCGCCTCTAGCTGCTTAAGTCGCAAGACTGCAGCAAAACTGTATAAACATTTATAGATAATAAATGCCCCTTCTTCACAGGGTTACTGTGGAGGGGCAAAAGAGAAGGGCTCCATCTACTGTGGAAGATGTGGACTGTTTTATCTTCAGTGGAAGCACAACTCGGCTCCCGACTGAGAATCGGAATCGTGACCTATCTAATGATGCTAACACTAACCACGGGAAGCCACTTGATGGTTTAGCCTCTTGCTGCATGCGTCTCCTCGATACTAAGCTCGTTCATTATATCACGACCTACAGTTGGACGCGAACAGGGTTGCTGTCTCATGGACCCTGGTCGTTTGTGGTTGGTCGCTGGATGCGTTCTGTGGCGAAGTATCTTAGCGTTATGTTGCTGTCATTTGACATGCATATCGCTGCTGCTAGTAGACAAATCGACCTTATTGATTGAATGCTTATTGATGTACAGGGGAGGTGTCGATGGGATTGTATGAATCACATTGGTTCATTGTCTTACCAACACCCTGCTTAGCAATAATTGTAATCGAATAGAAGTCATCTCTTGCCATTTTGACTCTTCGGAATAACAACATGAACCAAACTGCGACAGATCTAATGGTAGCCATTTCAATCTTTCACTTTCTCTTAAATGCTCCCTTAGAGAATTTTAATTTTTTGACCTAATGTAGACGTGACTCTTACCGCGAGTTTTATATATTTATTACCTGTACCTGTACTGTAGCTATGTTAAACACAATTAATTTTTGATACATAGTTCTCATGAATCAAAACATCTAAAATATTTTGACAAATATGACTAGTGGTATCGTTTGTTAACCTGCAATGATAAAAATAAAACGTTGGCCTTGCGAGACTCAATTCCTTTGAATAGGTTAATGCAATATTCCAACTTCAGTGCCTCAAGAGAAATTATTTCTTGAATGAGAAGTCTCGGAGAAGTTTCTTGAAATTGATCCATCGCGGAGTCGCGTCGTATCTGAAACACAATCTTCTCGATGGTCGGTCTACTTGGAAATTTAATTTCGGTGGTTTGAATAAGGTTCTCATATTCGATTTCCTTGGAGTTGCCTTCCGAGGTCTTATCATCTCTTTTGTTACATCATCCCTGACGCCCCCATGCTGCTCAATTTCGCGTCTGGGGACAAACACAATACTCGAAGGGTTGTCCATACGTCCGATGTTTCAAAAAGTATGTCACACTCTCGATTCATCTAAAATATCGTTGCTTTCCGTATAATAACAGAAGAAACACTTTTATACAACTCCTGCGATGAAGTAGTTTTCGTAATGAAGTACTTATGCGAATATTTCTTTTACTATTAGTGTCTTACTGTTTTTTCTGAACAGATGAAACATATTTACATTGATTGAATGCTGACGATTTAGAGTCGTGAACAAGATACAACAAATACGATCATATGAAAAGATAATTGGACCAATCCACTGCGAATCAATGTGATATGCAGAGGACGAAGTTGGGTTCTCAACATATCTTCTTGAGTTTGTCCCGTTTCCTCTGCCTCTAATTGCATCACTTCTCCACCATCATCCACCTCATTATTATCTCTATTGCTCGGTAGACCTCAGTGTTCAGCATTTGAAGGTTCTGAACTCCAGGAAATAAACAAACAAATAAATAAAAAACGATCTTAGAAATAAAACGGACTTTAATGGACATTTGTGTATATTACTATTCATATCTGTGATGAATGAATATTTAATTTAGCATTCTATACAATTCTTGGAAGAGTTACTGGAGTTTACGAAAATCTGTTGGTGTATTGAAATAGCTTTGAAAACTAGCTACGAACTCTTTGTGTATTGAAAAGGTATTATTCCGTTTCTTACTTGATACAATTCTTAATCTAAAAATGAATATTATAAAATACTTTGATCCAGCAGTTTTCAACTTATGAAATTCACATTCCATTAATTAGTTAGTATTTTTAGCAGTATTTAAAAAAAATCGTCATTTTGAAATATGTATTTTGTTTTTTGTTACAGGTAAGTGAATGGACAATTCCCTTCGTATCCGTGAGCAAGTTCTGAAAATGTGAGTATTCTGGTAAAATAGGACTTAGTACTGTATATACTTCTTCGAATGTTAATACACGGTGATCAGTAATTAATAAATTAAAAATATTGCAGTGGTTTATATATTTTGTCATTAAATACGTAACATATTGCTGCTCATCAGACCAATATTGGCAATTTTCTTGTGGATTTCTCTTTATAAGAACCAACGGAAAGCAGGCTGTTGATTTCGTATGAGAGTACGATATCAAAATTAACGAAATCTTTGGAAATAATGTTCATTCTCTCCTTTATTAGCTTATTTATTTATTGAGATTAGAGTTTTTTTTCTCTCTAAACGATACCTAATTCAATTAACTCAAACTCAAACTAATGTCTCAAACATTAATGAACAAAGTAATCTAATGAACTCCTGTCCTTGATTTTTATGCTATAAATAATTATATTAAATACAGAAAATCATTTTTAACATAAAACTGGGGAAACTATTTTGTATCGTGTGCGAAACATCTAAAAGCAGAAAAGATACGTTTTGGAGCTATAGAACACAATTATTGCCGTATATTCCCATTTGCAGCGTTGATAGTTTTGAGTATTTACCGAGTGTCCCTTGCCGTCGTCGTCGTGCCTTTGCGCCCCCAGGGCTCCTCCGTGTGTGAGCGCCCATCGAGCGGGGCAGCGCAGGGGCGGGCAGTGCCCCCGCCTTCTAATTTAACCGGGGTTACTTTAACAAGCTGGGGCGGCGGCGGCAGGTTCAACCTAAATGCATATTTATGGGCTGCGGTCCGCGGGGTGGCCGCCGCGAGCACAAAGCCGACACCTCCCATAGCGCGCCGCTGCTGCCCGCCCCCCGGCCCAACCGACGCCGACGCCTCGTTCGCGCCGCGCCGCAGCCACGAGCGTGTGTTTGGCGGCGCTGGCGGCGCAGCGGACCGAACTCGCCCTGGGCTGCTCGTTCGTCTTGTCCACTACCCCATCGCCCTTTCGCCCGCCCCTCGCCCACGCACCTTATTCGCCCCCCTAGTCCCGCTTACGCTTTGACCTCCCTGTCGTTTTTCACTCGCGTGTTGTTTCTGCCTCAACCCCCTCGTTCCTCTCGCTGTGCACTGTTTCTGTTTTCAACTTGCGTTTAACGATTCTAATACCTACCTTGATGACAGCTGCATAACTGTTACCATTAGGGTCGGAACAATAGGCGCACATTTATTATTATTATTACTATTTTTATTATTATTATTATTATTATTATTATTATTATTATTATTATTATCATCCCCAATAGCCACTACAGACGCCTAATATCTTTTCGTTCGACGTCCTACACCATTATCTTATTTCATTACGAGAGGTCAAGTGATTCTCAAACTTCCCACCACATTTCCATCATGTACTTATACAATAGATATTACTTTGATTTCACATTCACACAGGTATCAATAGCGATGATATCGTCAAAAACGCTACGAATACTTTTACTGCATTTACATCCATCCTACATACTCTTTCTGAAACACTATTCACCATCCTGTTGCAAAATTTGAGTCTTCTCCGACTCTTCCATTGCCTGACATCGGCTATTCAGAAAAACGCAATGCTCAAAAGTAATCGATTGCAAATCTTGTTGGCAGTCTGCCACTATCCTGTTGTGGGGTGGGATGAAAGAATGAGAAACAAAATAACATAACAAAGAAGAGAGCCCTAGGACGGCTATTATTCATTGGACAGAAAATTCATCAATCTCTCTTCACCTCCTTGGCAAAGTTGGCATCAGAAAATTTTCATAGCAGAGCCATTTTAAAAACAGCAAACTTTTTTAATTCATAAAATTGACTACTTAATATTGATCAATTTTGATTTTTAATTAATTAACAAGTTGAAAATCTAAAAGATACTTTTATAAATGTTTCTTTAGTAATGTTTGTTCTACAAGAAATAGTTTGAATTCAAATTCGGAGTCAACCATTCCAACTAATGTTTTGCTGAATTGTAAATTAATTAAAAACGTGTGTAGTGTATATGAATTTTATATAAATAACTTTATAAGTCCGAGATAACGCTGAAGTCAATTTATAATTGTATAAAATATTTCCAAATATGTTCCTTGGAAGCGGATCATAGCTTCTCACGGGCGTCCCCCAAGGTCCATCGCCACCTCCGTCGTCGCTTTCCTCTCGCGAGCCCCGCGGCGCGCGCTTCTGACGACGCAATTTATTACGCCGCTTTATTGCTTCAAAGTGTTGCGTCGTTATTAAATCAAGTGCGGAGGGCGCGTGTGAGCTTCGCCTGCAGACCGCGGGGCCCTGCGAATGCCGCTGCGCTCAAAGCTTTGAGGTCGAGCGCCCTCCGCCTCGCCCCGCCCCGCCTCGCTCCGCGGCGCGATCGGGGCGCGTCGCCGCTGCTGCAACCTCTGCCTGCGTCCGTTCGCGGGCTGTCACGAGGCGCGGTGAAGGTTCTCGATTTGTGAGACGGCTGGCAAAAAATATTGTTGCTCTTACTCTGCTTCTTCTCCTGCCCCTCCTTTTTCTTTTTCTTATCTTTCTCCCTCTCCTTTGTCGACTTTTCTTATCCTCATCACCTTCTTCTCTTTCCCCTTCAACTTCTTCTCCTTCAACTTCTTCTCCCTCTTCTTCTTGTTCTTCTTATTTTATTTTACCTCATTTTCCCTTCTACGCCTTCTTTTTCTTCCTCCTCTTCTTTTCCTTCTCATCTTCTTCTCTACATTGTGCTTCTCCTCCTTTTCGTTACCCTTCTTCTTGTTCTCCTCCTCCTTTTACTTGTCCTAGTTGCTTCTTTTACGTCTTCTTCTTCTTCTTCTTCTTCTTCTTCTTCTTCTTCTTCTTCTTCTTCGTATTTTCCATGTCTTTAAGCGTTTCATCAGTTTGATATGTCGCTATTGCTCCAAAAAGTGATCGAAATAACTATTTTTAATGTCAAATGAACGAAGAGCTCCTTCTTCTTTATCAATTTTTCAAATCTCCTTCAGTTTCCAGGTTCGCCAGCTGTGCATTGATTTTGTAATTGTTTCGTCGCTAAACCAAACCTAATATTCGAAATATTTTAATGAATTGTAAAACCAGTACAAATAACACAAGAAATCTTTCTGGACTCATCGTTTGTTCGTGACCAGTTCTATGTTGCACTGCTCGAAATGAACTGATCTCAACAGCGGTTTTTTGTTACTATTAATTTATTCAAACCTCTTCACCATTGTTTTTAATAGTTTAAACATAAATTGTTGTTACACATTAAGTTAAAACGACCATGTAAATAATAAATGTTATCGAGGAATAATACTGGTACTTCGGTATTATAAATCTCTTCGAAAAAAAATTAGGCGCCCGTATGCAACCCGCATTACTTAGATGTCTGACGTATTTGTAACTTACATGGCGCACTACCTAGTAATCTGGTATCAGCGTGGTGGATAGTTTTTTTCTGTCGTTGTATGAAAATAAGTAATATGCAAAGAGTTATTAGGAGGAAAAATCCCTTCTGTGATCAGATCCGAAGCCACCCTGGGAGTACGTTCTTCTAACATTTAAACTAGAAAATTCAAAACCAAATCCAGAAACATTTTATATATAATTAAGCAATTGTATTTTACGTCAAACAGTAGGAAATTGACACTTCTTTCTAATTCGAAACGAGACACCACGTGGGAATGAATAAAGCTATCCCTGCATGCTGGAGTTACCGCCACATGGCATGCACTTGGGTATTAGCTTCACTCACCCGTCGTCGCCCGGCCGTGTCCATTCCCCCGTCGCGGTCACGCGCTCTCCGTCGGGTCAAAGATGCGGCCACGCGCGTCGTTCCCCGCGCCCGAGTGCTTTGAACCGGAGTGACGGCGTGCGGTCATCCAGTCACGGTGACGACGCTTTTGACGCGGACGGGACCCGGCTGCTAGCGACACCGAGCACTGATGCAACTGTGCTAGCGGTGACGAAACTTTATTATAGAAATGATCAGGAAAAGGGATGTACGATAGATTGGAATGGAACTCTACGTGAGAAAATGTCTGAAAGTAGGATTCGGAAATGTAGATATGGCAATTACACGAGGAAGAAAAGAAACTAGAGCTGGGCAAGTTTTTAAAACTTAGATTTAATGTTGGAAAAGAGTTTTTGATGATTCAGATTCTGAACTTCTAGCAAGACCAAACTTTATATTAAAGAAAGGAATATCTTCTGAGTCTTGAATAAACATTGTTGACAAAATGCTGACACGAACAATAAGCTCAATGTTAGTTTTGGCAGTAAGGGAGAATAACTCTAAAGAAAGCTTGAAATATTTTAAGGAATGTGTTAGGGAATCATAGAATTATCAAGTGTATTTTTGGTGCAGATGGAAAGTGATGCAAATGGACTAGTGAAGAAGCAAATGTGTAGATGCAAAGAAAGTAGCGAAGTATTTGAGAATACTGAACGCATGGTTTGCGTGTTTTAGATCATTGCATTTGGTGAATATCCAATCTTAGAGATGCCACGAGAGTTAAAAGACAAATTCAAAGATATTGTAGCAAAAACCAACCACTGTAAAAAATGTTCTGGCTGGTTTGTAATGATAGAAAGGCGGCAATGTAAGTGGCACACCTATCAAAATACCATTGCTTCATCCGTCGATTTCTTCACTGTTCCCAGCACCTTTACATCGCTATTTCCTCTCCTTCTCCTCTCTAGTTTCAGCTTTGGCTCCGTTTCCCCCTCCGCCTCCTCTGCCCGCCGCCTCCATTTCCACAACCACCGCCATCACAACCTCAACACTACCACCACCACTACCACCACCACCAAAACCAATACACCACCACCATGACAACCATCACCACCACCACCGCCACCACCAATAACTCCACCACCGTCAACACCACCACCGTCAACACCACCACCGTCAACACCATCACTGTCAACACCACCACCGTCACCACCACCACCGTCACCACCACCACCGTCACCACCACCACCGTCACCACCACCACCGTCAACACCACCACCGTCAACACCATCATCACCACCACCACCACTACTACTACTACCACCAGTACCACCACCACTACTACTACCGCCACCACGACCACCACCGAAACCGCCCGCACCCCCCCGCTGTCTCCCGATGTAGTCCTCGTCCGTCCGAGCGTCTCCATTATGCATGTGCGATCCGGAATTAGCATGCCAAAGGCAGACAGCTCGACGGTAATATCTCACAAATGACATAATAGCCGTCCGCCGCGGTGCCTGCTCGCAGCCCGCTCCGCTGCCTCTACTCTTCCCGCCCATCGTCGGCCTTCTGACGCGACGACGCGCGACGACGCGCGACGGCGCCTCGTCTAGTTGGCTTCGGACTCGCAGTCTCGTGGCCGTGGCAGGCTGCTGGGTGTTGGACCTCGCCTCGCGCGCCTATCTGCGAACTTGCTATTCATTGGTGGGTTCTCAAGCTTGATTTACGTGGAAGATGGTCGATTTAAGTGGAATGCCTAGTGCAAGGAACAGTTTCACTGCAGTTATTCTCATCTTACTCCATTTTCAGAAACGCCACGGTCCATAATCAATTCATTAATTTTTTTCTCGATTCATTTCGGCAAGCGAGCGCTCGAGATGGGAGCTTGGACCATGCACTGTCGCCTCCCGTCTTTGAGGTTTCCATGAAACAATATTCGCTATTGCAAACTTATGAATTGGCCGCTTATGAATATTTTGCATGTGGCTGAAAAGAGTCGATGTCTGTTTCGTATTAGTACTTGGGAACACAATATTTGTCTGACGTACTTAAAAACGTACAAAAGTCTCATGCACACATGTACAAGAGGTACATTCACAACAGAAAAATGTTTTACATACAATACGGGTTTTACATAAGATTGACATAGTACAAGGAATAATAGAAATGTGCGATATAGGAAATTATATATTACCCTTCTTAAAGAATTCATTTTCCTCTTGTGTCAGAATAATATTTCTAATCGCTGAAAAAATTAGGTTTTTGAAATTCTTAGAAAATGACTTATATTATCCTTTCGTTAATCATTCCTTAAAATTAATTAAGTGGTATTTACCGCAAGTCACAGTGGATTTAAAAACAATTTCCTATGTGAATGCGTGAGTTTTACAATCGTCAAATAAATAGTGTTAAATGTTTGGACCTTTCCTTCAAGAAATAGTCGACGGAAATAGCTATTTTTATGTTCATGTGATCCCGTCTATCCAAGTTTCGCTAACCTCAGGGACGGTTATCGTCTTGCTAAGTGGACTTTAAAAAGTATATTGGCTGAAAGTAACAGTGGTGTAAAGGGAGACAAGATAATCCGTAGTGTCCCTGTTTATTCAGTATGCTTACTCACCTGCTTATTCACATTCAGCTCAGGTATGACTTGAACTGGGATGTGAATTTCAAATTCCGCAGGTGAAGATCCCCTATGCTGGTCTCGTACACAAAAACTTTTTTCTTCCAGTTTTTGCACGTGACTCCCTGTGCCTGTACAGCTCCTACCAGGGATGGAGAATACGAAAAATGTATTGAAGATGTTGGTTGGCGGAATAGTGGTAGAGTGATTGGAAAGAGAAGTAAGGAAAACAGGGTGAGACCCGTTGAAAGCCTCTCACAAGCTTGCTTTGCCCACGATAAATTGTGCATGCATCGACCAGAATTTGAAGCGCACCACAAAGATTTTATTTATCGTGAATATCGAAAATGGCCGAACGTCCGCAGTTTTGACTCCAGTGTTTCAACACTGTCACGTGTCGGTTCCATGTCGTAATGCCATTCTATTTATATATAATGATTTAGATGTTTTCCAAGCAATTTTACCGACCCTAAAATGGAACCCGGATCATATGATGCACGCCTAGGTACACTAACCACTTGAGCTGCCGCACATCTTCAAACAGTATTTCGATGTTAAGATCCTCTCTGATATCATTTTACGTTACACTACTTGGGCACAATGTTAAGTTTTTAAAAATATTTGGAAATAGAATTCCAAGAAATAACACATAAATAATTGTACATAAAATGTAAACACACCTACCACATTCAGTGCCTGTCATCCAGCTCAGCGAAATCAAGATAGACTTATCAGCCTACATCCCTAATTGTTTTCTTCGCTTCTACCAACCCTGGCACTTTGCATGAACACGACAACCATTGTCAAATATCCGTCAAATACAAAATGAATGATTCACTATATTTTACAGTCTTAGAGTGAGACATTACTATGCTAATAGAATAGTAGTTTATGCAATTAGTTTATAATGATAAGCTTTATTGCATGAATACATGTTTTGAAAAAGAGCGACTTTATGGGCGAGATTTCAAATTTGTACGAATGTAGTAAACAACGTTATAAACGAGTTGCATACTATATTTTTTTTGTTTAACAGCATTATACATTTATAAGAGAATCGAACTTAAGTTTGCGAAACAACTACCATGTGACGACTCGGGTATTTGACATCGTGCGAGTAAACGGTGGTCGGCTGTTCCGTTTAGCTCTACCTCCCCCCGATTCTCTCGCTACGATTGGCTGAATGTGTGATGACGCAATCATTCCTGACGTATTATCTAATACGTCATCATCTCCGCCGTAAAATTCCCGATTATGAACTTCTTGCTACAGAAAAGGTTCTTTTGTAATGCTGGAATACAAAAAAATAAATAATATGTCTAGGGGTCGTTACATCGGGTGACCTGCGTGTCCGTCCATTACTCACAGTTAAACATGGTCCGGTCCACCTTTCGAGGCTAATGAAATGTCAATCGACATGCCTTAATATACCAGTGTGGAACTTCCAGTTGTTCTCGAGTGGGAAGATGGTCGAGCCAGACAACCGGATAGGTTTGCAATTTCCTATATAACAATTTTGCATAGAACATGTAAAAATGTTAATATGTAACAATCAATGTTTGTTTATTTTTTCGTATTTTTTGCGCTGTGATAAAACTTTGAGTATTTCCTGCACGTACGTGAATAGAATAGGTATAATACAAAGGGAATGTGCGTATGTTTCTCGCCCATAGACGCGCATTGATGATTTTATGCGTTGAAGCTGACTCAAGCGCCCCTGAAAAGAAGCTCTATGCAACCCGACGCACTATCAAGTATTAAGCGTGACTTGACTTCTTATTCTGCCCCTGCAATTGTGAACTATCGGCCGTAATTATTTCTTGAACATTTTCATGACTATGTAAATCAAATTTCTTCAAGACAGTATCGTAGCATATGCATGCCTAAACTCGAGGGAGAACGTTTTAACAACAGGATACTTGACAACGATCTCCAAAGCAGGACATAGAACAAGCCCATACTCGCAATAAAGCCTTTCAGCTATTAAGAAGTTATGCAAAGCGTAGCGTAAAACATTCACAATCACTTGAGTTGCCTGTGGAGTGTAACACATTACAATCGCGAACGGTTGCCGTGTCCACTAGTATTAACATTAAGATACCTGCCGGTAGCGCCATGCAAAGCTAGTACTCAAGTATTGTCGATGAAGTATGGCAGGGAGACACTTGTCGTGGTGCATCCACTTCCTCGACATTCACTTGCCGTCGCCGCCGCCTCCTCGCCCCCAGAGCCGTGATAACCAGCGTCGACGACGCTCGGATGTCGCCCAGGCGCCGCGCCGCCGGCGAAAGTTCACCCGAGCTGCCGAATTTTCCAACGACGCGACTTGCAGTCATTCCGTACGTCATCGTCCTTTCCGGCCCAGCTCTTCCCACTGCCCGCCGCCCACCCCGCCCGCCCGCCCGCTCCTTTCCATGACTATTAGCCAAGTTCTCGACGGGGTGAGTTTCTGCTACTAGTCCCGTGTTCGTTTTCTCACGGAGTTCGCCCGAGATTGTTTGATAATCTGCAAGTACGTTCTCCAAGCCGACGCCCATTTCCTGCCTCCTCCTCCTTCCCCTCGCGCGCTAAGTGAAGACGTGGAGCAGGCAGGGCACGCCCCCTCCCCCCTCCGCCCGCTCGCCTTGCGCCACCCTGCAATTAGCCGCACACGCCGAGCGCAATTCGAGGGAGGTCGATAAGGCCCTTACTCGCCGAAGGAAAGGCGCCTCTTTGCCGTAGAGCGGGCTCTCAGACGGCGGTAATAAGGCTGGGCGGGTCATTGCTTCCGACCGGCGCGTTGCTTCGCCTTGCCCCCCCCCCAGGCCCCCAGTTCTCTTTTCGTAACGACGCCCTCAACCGCTGCATAGAGTGGATTACGGCGCGGCGGAATCGGTGGAAGGGGGTTGGTTGAAGGGGCGGCGAGTAGGTAGCTGATCGGAGGTGCGTCCGAGGCAGAAGGGTGTGGGATCAACAGAGAAGTCAGGTGGGGTGGGGATGAAGGGAGGAACTCGAGAGAGTGGTCGGACTCTGAGAGCGGAATCTGAGATTTCGATCTGCGTGCGAGGAGGGGAAATGGGGATGCTCGAGTGGACTTGCTGAATTATTATTTGCGGTTGGCTGAGTTAAGGTGTGGGTGGCGGAGGTTTTCGTGATACTGATCTTGAGTGTTTGCAGAAGATAATGGGATTTTTAAGTGGGCTTCATTATTTTATTTTTTGTCGAAATATCCTTTTTAAGAAATGTAACCATTATCATTTTCGCTGGATTTTCGGAAAAAACAATATGGTGGGATGAAGAAGTAACAATGCTTTCAGCGAAGGCACATTTCGAACATACCTCATCAGGCGACAAAGTTTAAAAGGAATTACCAAACGTTACGTATACCCTAAACTTTTGGACAAATAACTTTCAATAATCAAATATACTGGATTGTTTTGGTAAATTTTGAGACAGATTGTTGGTTCAATTTCAGGTGTTTCTATATAAAAGAGTGAAAACAGCATAATAAAATTCGGATATTGGTTTTTAACGGAGGCTTGTCCATTATCTACAGTCTCTCTTCAAGCTGCGGTATAGGGTTGCAAAACCGGACAAATGTGGCTACTTTTCTCCAGAAATAAAATAACCAATACGTCGCGTACGTTTGTGAAGAATGCATTTCATTCGTTTTATTTAATGGCTTGCTTGGAGAGAAAATACGGAGTCGCTGCTCACGGCCTTCTCAGTGCCGAGGTAGCACGAACGCCGCTTCGTGAATGCGCGAGTGGAGGGCGAGGAGTGTGCGAGGAGTGTGCGAGTGCGGCGGAAGGGGCGGTCGGGGCGAGATAGCAGGTAATTGGGTCTGTGGGCTTGCGCTAGGGCGCCTCTCCTCAGCAGGTGATTCGTCTGTAAGGAGGCCTTCCCTCGCGCCTCCCCCGCCCCCCCCCCGCTACCTCCTTCGCGACTCTGCAGCCATTGCCTTCCTCTGCCGTCATCCACGCCCCCATGCCTGATGTCGCTCCCTTCCCCGCTTCACTTCGCGTCTCTTCACAGCTCTCACCCGCGCTCACGAGCCGCTCACGTCTGTGCTCATGTCGGTTTTGTTTCTGCTCACGCCCTCTCTAACATTTTCCATCAGGTACTCTCGCGTCTCTTGTCCCGGAACATCTCACGTTCTGCTCGCGTCCCCTTTCGTCTATCTCACGACTCCTCTCACATCTTATCTAGTATCATCTCTCACGTCTACTGTCGCTTTACCACTCGCCTCGTCCCATCTCGCGTCTCCTCTTCCGTCTCTCCTCTCGCGTTTTCTCGCGTGTCGCATCTTCTCTCGCGTATCCTCTTGCTTCTTTCGAGACCCCTGTCCCGTCTCCTCACGACTCTTCTCCCGTCCCCTGCCACGTCTCCTCATAACTGTCGAGTCTCCTGTCACGTCTCCTCTCGCATTATCACGTTTCCTCACGTCTTCTCTCGCGTCCCCTGTCACGTCGTCTCTCAAGCGTGCTCGCATGCCCCGTGGCCTTGATTACTTTACCATGTCCCCGCAATTACAACTGCTTGACAGAGACTTTTGGCCCTGAAATGTTGGCTGTATACTGCACTGTATTGCGAGGGGAAGTAGTGAACACGAGGGGCAGCATTAAGGCAGATGCCGGATCAACGTCGACGTATGCAGATGAAGAAGCGCATTGGGAAACGAGACTCTCCCTCGTCACTGATCCCAGCTCTGCCCCCGCGCCGCCCCCTCCGTTTCCGCCGCCGTTCTTCCCGCCCTTCTGACGGCAGCAGCTGTGCGCCCACCCCTTCCCACGACGGTTGCGCTGGCAGCGACCTCTGACGCAGGTAGCGCTCGAAGCCTTACTCCCGGCTTACCTCACACTTGAAGGGAAGGCGGCGCTTCTGCGTGGCTGGGGGAAATCGGAGGAGGAAGCGACTGATTCTGTTTGATTTTATTTATCGCATTGGGGAAGTTCAAGCTGTAAGAGGATTACTGAGGTACCGAAATGTCGGACTCGTTTACGTTGCTCCATGTTAGGCATTCGAGTTGTAATATTTCAAATAATCCATTCCATAAAAAGTAATTAAATAACTATTCCATAACCAAAATACCTACCGTTGAGTAAAGTACATTATTAGAGGAAAGCAATGATTGTGCCGTAGGTAAAATATAAATATTTTCAAATATTTTTTATTTCGTAGTTCTGTTTTGGTCCCAATAAATTCAAAATTGATATACCGTTGATTCATTATTTTCATGTTTATTAATATATTGATAAGTTTAATAATTGATTGCTATATTCTATCTCGAGTCATGAGACTCGGGTTGTAGACATTTGTTTTAGCTGAGCAAAATTGTGTATTCAAGAAGACTTTATCGCAGCTTTAAGAAGCATTATCATCTGAGATAACTACACATTTTAACAAAGTTTAAATTGTTATACTATTGAAATATGTAATGATATGTTATGTATTTGAGAAAACCCTTACAGTTCATTAATCCATTATACCAAATAACGGCCGTGGTTGGAGTTTGCAAACCGAGGCGATATCCGATAATTCTATCTCGATAGAATAAAAATAAGAAACACCTTTTATTTGAGAAGAAGCTTTCGTGCGCCATCTTCGTTCACAACTCGTCGGTTTAGATTGTCCTTAACAAACGGTGGAGCGTTGAAAGCTCCTCGAATGAAAGACGCAGACCGTTAAAGTCTCACTTTTCGTTCGTCTGCTTGGTACTTGATCGGAGAAACCACAGAAAACTACCGAATACAACAGCTGGCCACTTAAATGCTCCTCCAGACAGCGACTGAATTCGACCTTTGCTATCTATCCAATGTCGAAAATCGGCCACCGTTGGGACCCAAATTTAAGGACTTTACTGTCATAGTCACTGCAGTGTTAGATCTGAGCTAAATTCAACCGGTTCCGTATTGTGACCCATGATAATCTATCAGTACAATATCCATTGAAAACTTCCTTCCTGGCCGCGTTGAGTGGGCGTCCATCTCCTTCAAGCACGGAGGGGGTGCTATGTCCTCGCGAGCGCTCGCGTCGCTTGGGCTCCTCGCAGGGCGATTGGCGCAGGGCGATTGGCGGGGGCGAGGGGCGGGAGGCGGGATCATCCGCTTAGGGCGCCCTCTGCCCGATCAGACTGAATGCCCGCCCGCGCTTACCCCCGCTTTCCCCGCCGGCCCTGCCTCCACAGGCCCCGCCAATGCCACCACCAGGGCAGCATCTGCACATGCAGTCATGCATCCTACGCCGAACCGGCGCTTCGGCAGCACTCGCTTTCCATGCGGAATCTCTTGTTAATTCGTATGGTAAGGGGGAGGAGTATCACAGTTGCCGCCTCTGTGGCACGTGTCATCCTCACCCTCATTGTTTTTTGGTTCCTTACATTATTAAATAATTTTTATACTACATTTATCTTCGCCGTTTCTTTCTTGGTACTTAATCGATGTAGGTCGGTGAGGCCTAGCACGATTTCGGAGTTCCAAATCATCCCCAGGGTGTTCGATACGATTCATGTCAACACTCTGTGCAGGCCAGAGCATTACAGGGATGTTATTGTCGTGTAACTACTCCGCCACAGACCGTGCAGTTTGAACAGATGCTCGATCGCGTTGAAAGATACAATCTCCATTCCCAAATTGCTCTTCAACAGTGGGAAGCAAGAAGGTGTTTAAACCATCGACGCAAGCCTGTGCCTTGAGAGTGCCTTACAAAACAAGGGGACGCAAGCCCCCTCCATAAAAAAACACGACTACACCATAACATCATTTTGGACGTGTCTGGATACTTTTGATCGCATAGTGTACATGGTGGGCGATTTATGGGAGCTTTCGCCCATCGAAGGGTGCAGTCTGCACATCGCCGTTTCCCTCCCCGCCCCGGCGCGTGTCTGTGCACTGTAACGCTCGTCCGCGAGGGTTCGGCGCGAAAGGCGGCGCCAACCCAAAACGCGACGCCCGCCCGCGCGCGCGCGTAACTCAACGCAGACTTCCTCCCCCGCAGCTGTACATTATTGAGACCATATTCCTGTCGGCAGCCGGGGCGCGTTAATTTGTGACGGCGGGGCGCGGGGATGAGGCAGAGGCTGGGCGGGGAGGGGGCGGGGGCGGGACGGAGGTGAAATATGCCCGGGTCTGCCGCTCGCGTGGTGCGCGCCTCTGGGTTCGCTATTCGTCCTCACCTCTGCAGCCTGTTCCCGACAACCCGCCTGTTCCCTTTGCTGCGCTTCGTCATACTAGATTGTCTTGCCGCTTGTACACCGTGGTCTATCTCGTTTTTGGTGGTCTCACTGGCAATGGTGGTTCACGGCATCAACCGATGTCACTGTAGTGCCTCCTCCGACCGAGAGATTGAATGGTTCGAGTCGCGACGCCAGCAGGATTTTCCAGACTAGCTGGATAGCTAGGTCAAATGCCGTCGCTGGCTGGAGGAGAATTCTAGTGGTCGGCTACGCTGATCGGTAGTTTTGCGTCGTTTCTCCTATCAACTCCAAGCGAATGCTGGAGCAGAATCCTATCAAACAGGCCACGGACTACGCGCGATCTATCTTTCCTCTTCCTTTACCACACTCCGCTACCGCACTAATAGGGAGTCCACTCGGGTGCTCAGAGCCTGTCGCGGCTGAGGCGGTGCCACGCTTGTGGGAGATGGCTGGGGAATGTTCTCGCAAGCTGACATAGGTCAGCGCCAGATCTCGCCAAGTTGAAATAGAAGACCGCCAAATCTGATACTGAACATGCACTTTACTTACGGGATCAATGACTTTAGCAGTTTACGTACCCGGAATCGACAATCAATTTTGATGTCTTTGTAACTCCTGTGATATTCGAGTTTCTTGCGGTTTGTGGCCCCTTCAGTGTGCATCGTGAATATGTCATCTTTATAGTTTCTATCGGTTCGGTATTCTGCATCGCGTTTTGTAAAGTTGATTCTCCATTCTGAAATACACAAATATATAAACAGTAATTCGACTCTTCGCTATCGTGTTGGTCTGGGATCTGAGGGAGAGAACGAGATAAGGTTACTGACGTTTTCACTATCGCCTTGCGTCTTCTGTCACCAATTTCCTGCCGCTTTCTCCCTTTGCAGATTGAATATAGCATCATGTTCTCTGAAAAAGATGCAAGACTGCGTGACGGCAACATTGCCACGTCCATTAATCAGCCGAGAGCTCACGGTTTCGACTTCAGTAAATTTCGTTACAAAGCTCATTTAAGACATTGCCGTGGTATCTAAAACTATATTTATTTACATGTGTCGTTTCAGTCTTGAGTATTTTCAACTGTTGAATATTACGTGGAATATCACAAACGCAAAATTTTTAAATGCAAGTTTTTCTCCACATGTAGAAGGCATATATTAATTTTCAAACGTATTTTCAGAAAAAAAGGGTTTTTATTTTTGTGGTTTCTCAATAAATTGATAACAGGTTTGAATCCTCAAAAAAAACGACTTTATGATGCGTGAATCATGATGCAGTGTATTAAAAGACCTCCTAGCATTCAACGACATAGTAAATACACTAAATCAACATACGCCTTATGTCGGCTTCAAACCAACGAGGTTGTTTTCCCACGGCCAGGGATCAATCGTTCAATATCTTGGGATTTCGTTTCTTCAGAGGCGAGCAAATGAGTTATGAAAAACCGGGTGAACTTAGCTCAAAAGCTAGCACTGGCGCTGTTGCCAAACCTCCTGTGACCGTAAGACCCTAGTGTTCGTGGTCCGCAGGTTGATTTTCGACTCTAGTTTGATATCTCGGTCTGATTCAGACGCTGTGTGGAGAAGAATTCTAGCCTCCCGTTGTTCTTATCGATAGTTTTTCGTTGTTTCTTCCAACTATACCAGTAAAATGCTGGGTCAGTGTCAAAACAAACGGGACACAGACCGCTTTCCTCTTACTCGCCCTTCCATCCCCTCTTACGTACTCTTTCACTTACATGTGCTATATTACCACACATGTGGGGAGACCAATCGGGACGGTGTGTCCCGTGGTGGTAGACACCTTGAGGGGGAAAGCAAGCGGACGCGTAGGTTGCCCACTGGTTCCTTATCCATCGGCGAAGGAATCACCGCCACTTCGCGAGAAACATTTACTGCACTAACGGGAATAATGGCAATAGCAATTGATGTGCCCCGTAACATCAGTCAATGAGGAAAATGTGTACAGCGACTTCTTTCGGATGGCGGATGAACCGGAACTAATCGTTTCTGTGCCTTCAATCGAAACAGTCGTAGATTATGAAATAAAAACTGGCATATCAAATGTCCTTCTTCTTGCAGAGTTTTCATTAAAGATTGTAAGAACATTATCTTTTCTTTTTTATTCTTATTTTTATTAAATTCTTGCGTTTAAATAGCGCTTACATATAATGAATTTTAACAACTTCCAACTGTATTATAGTGAGAATTACATTTGCTGTAATGTAGAGGGCCAAAGTCATAGACGTTAAGAACATTCGTATTACCTTACATCTGAAATGAAGTCTGATCGTGAACTGTTAAGCAACGCACTTGTAACCTGACAGTAAAAATAATAATAATAACAGTATAATATTGTATACCAAGTAAATTTTACTAATATTTTTGAAGTTTTCGTTTTTTTCGTATCAATCAATATTTCCGTTGTCTTCAACTACCAAGTTCCTAACAAGACGTACATAGAACTATATCCCAGCAGAATTTCATCTTCGTTAGTGCTTCTTCCGTATCGACGTCCTCGCTGCTGCGCCATTTGTATCGCTCTCCACCTCCACCAGCCCTCAGCGCGCCCTTTCACGCACGCGCCCGCCCTCGCAACGACGCGCTCGATCGCCGGGCCCTTTCGATCGCAGAGGGCTGCTTCTCTGCGCCCTTTTGTCTTCCGCCTTCCCCCTTTCGGCGCTGCCCTTCCGTCTTTGTGTCTGGAGCCTCCCGGCTTTTCCGTGCAGCTGTAGAGGTTTACACCGCGCCCGTGCTAGGAAATAAAAGTATAAATTTCTCGGGCCGCGTTTCAGACTCGGTTTTCTGGGTAGGCGATGGGGCCATTGTAAATAAGGGATTGTTGGAAATTCGAGGTCATGTAGAGCGCGTTCACTATCCTAATAAATTTTACCTTTACATTCATAGGATCCAAGTCGTTCAAAATAAATGCATTTGCTGAGTTCTTAACGCACTATGGTTTGTTCATAACATTAAAATATGGACTATTTAAAAAAAACTATGAATTCTAGTTTCTTCTTCCATCCTGTTCAAGCGCTGCTCTCTTTCACCTCGTCCAATATTCCCAATAGAATAATATCTCAAATCACGAAAAATATTTTAAAACTATCCTGAACCAAATTTCCCCACATTTCCCCTCACTGATGTCCTATTCACTCCTTACTACATCTATACACCGCCCTTCTGGCCCCTCCAACTACGCCGCTGAACAGATAGTAATACATAAAAAAAATTTGATACATATATTTCTCGAGACTATTGCAAAGAGAATTGCAAAATCATCTCCATTTGAAATAGTAATGATCTATAGCCATTAAAATAAGAATATGATAATATTAGTTCTTATTTCAATTTTTCTGAAGAAAAAACTCAGTATGTATTCTACTGAAACATATTTTTATTCTATTTGTAAATGCATCTATGTTATCAAATAATAATTTCAATAACACCTGTGTGAATAGTAATGTGCGAATTTAATTTTGCCGCTGTATCAGTTGCAGTGAATTGTCTACCAAAGTCTCTGATAATTTGCATAAATTATTCCCCGAAATTCATTTGCTATGCTTTCATGATGCTCATTGATTATTGTGTTTTGAATAAATTATTCGCAACATGGCCGTTTTAAATTTTGTTAATTTGCACTTGTTAGGAAATAATTTGAACCTATTTTGTAATCTCTGTCCTGATTAATTTTTCTAAGCCACATTAAGAGACTTCAATAAAAAAGTTCAATATTCATTGCAACGGCGACTAAATGAGAACAATTATCTTGCTCTAGCTTAAATCGTTCGGGTTTTGGAATTTATTCTCCATTTTTTTGTGGTTATGTTCTCTCATTTCATGTATTCCGTTATGTGGATTCTTTTTGCCTTTCCTTCACCTATATATTTAATAATTGAATTACCTTATGACACACGTTTTCTTCCGAGGTCAATTATTTTTCTCGAGATTGATTGTCAGACTTTATTTAATACTTTTATTTCGAATATGATGATTAACGATTATGAAGGAATTTTGATCTAACCTTGGGATGGCACTGTTCAATCGATGACGACGGAGTAGTCATGTATGAAGCAAGCAATTTCCGATTCTTTGGTGCATGAAATTTTAGATTTGCATGCGTGTTGTCATAAAATAGTAACAGTATTGGGAACATACATCAGGATATGAATTTAGCAACTCTTCATTTGAAGTGATGCAATGCATATGAGACATTAATATTTCTCTGTATACAATTTATGTAATAGATGAAGTACATATAATTAGTTAATATTTGTAAAAAAGTATTTCTTCTCGCCAGCTCTAGTTCCGCGTTGCTTCACAGTATGCAAGGGCTCTCCACCGGTATATATCAGTTATGGTGGGTTATGTTTGGGTCGGCACGTACTCCGCCTAGGCGCTTTATTACAATCTGGAAGATCTGATGAAATGAAGATTCTGATGGGAAGGGAAGATCGCACGTTGTCCGTTGCGTAGAGTGCTTTCCAGGCATTTGCCTGGAAGTGATAGAGAATCCATGAAAACCCCTGATTTAGAGCAGTCTGTCCACGAATTGGATTCCGGCAGGCACCACAAACTCATCGGTATTAAATGCATCAAGAACATTTCTGGCCCTTGCGGGGTTCGAACCCGCTACATCTGTCGCGCCACCTGTGCAAACGCCCTGACGCTAATGTTGGGAGTTATTTTTGCTTTTTTGAGAACAGGGGCAAGACATTACGTTCTGCATTCCGATGTTACTAAATATATCTTAGAAAAGTAATTTTCAATTTTTATATATATACATTTTGTATTCTTTGGTTGGGTGGAGGAGTGGCCTTTATGGACCTAGTCTCCCCACGTTTATAACGCTAATAGAATTATTATTATTATTATTATTATTATTATTATTATTATTATTATTATTATTATTAAAATATTCGCTGTGTTTAAACTTATTCACACTTGCGTCTTCCTGTGTTGGTTAATTGAAACAAAGCAAACATTGTAAATTTTAGAATTGCATATTAACTCACATAATAAGGTATTATGTACAATTAATTTTAAAACATGAATGCAAATCCTTATTAAATTGCGAACTTTTTGTGAATTGCTTATTAACCACTTCAAGAACGTTTGCTGGCACATTTGCAACTACGGCTTCTCCTTACTAGTAAACTTTTATTAAACCCATCAAAAACAAACTTCAACATTTACAGAAGTATCGTATTAACTGGCTCAATGACATCCGGTACACCAATAAGTAAGGCGAAAATTAAGGGTTCAAGTAGTACGCTATGCAGCAAATTGTGCTTGAGTCAGTGGAGTCCCCAGAGTTCGCTGCGCTGCCCGAAGGGGCGGAGCGGGGCTGGGCGGGGCGGGCGGGGCGGGGCGGGGCGGGGCGGGTCGCGGGCGGGCGGCGTCGGGCGATAAGCGCCGAGGGCGTTGCGAGGGCCGGGCGGATTAGGACGCCGGGGCCAGCATTCCCCCAATCGCCATTTCCAACCCTCGCCTCACCCTTTCAACAACTCGCTCTGCTACACTTGTATCGCTGCGCATCATTGCCCCGTCTCCTCCTGGCCATTCGTTGACCCCAGTCACACCGCCGCCGTCCCAATTGTGTTTCAGATGCCCGAGCCTCACTGACGTCTCCTGATCTGCCCGTCCTGTTCTGCCCCACCTTTACCCTTCTTTCTCCCCCTCTCTTTAGCTGTATCGTCCAATCCGAATTCAGTCATTCCATGGCCCGTTTTCTTTCAGTATGTCTCATCTCATCGCCCCTGCACCTATCATCGTGATGCTCAAGTTCATCCCTACTCTTCCTCGCTGGCCACCGTCTCTCTACCTCGCTCGGCACCATCCGAACTCCAACCCAAACTCCGTTCGATGGTCCGCCCATTCTCCCGACCGTAGTGATATTAATTTGGGGCGAGTTCAAGTTGGGTTGGGGAGAGGGGTTAGGGGGGTTAAGATCGCATGGAGTAGAGGCGGGGGGGGCGGAGAGGGCGGGGCGGAGAGGGACGGGCGGAGGGAGCGGGGCGGAGGGAGCGGGCAGCGGGGAGAGGGCGAGGAGAGAGGGGCGTGGCGGCATAGGCGGGAGCGCATTGCAGGCAGGACAGTGGCGGGGGGGGGGGAGAAAGGCAGGGCTGGGCGCGGGGTAGGGGGGAGCAGGCTCGGCGCGCTGGCACGTGCGTCCGTCGCATACGCACGCACGAGCGCGTGTCGCCGCGCACGCGACGCAGCGATCGTCCCCTAATGCCCTGTCGGTGCGTGTGCTACGATGCGGCGGTCGATTCCTGCGGCTCCGGGTTTCCGGGTGACGCCGTCTTAGTTCTGGGTGATCTGGGCTGTCGGGGTGGCGCCGCGTCGAAGGCTGGTCACCCGGACAGCACAGATCACCCACATGACTCTGGCCGCTAAGACTTCGTCTTAGTTCTGGACTCCCTTCCGCCTTGTGCCGTTGATCGTGCCATTAACTCGACATTGTAGAATCTTGCATTTTTGTGACAATGGAATTTTGATGACGGAAGTGTTGAGAATCGATATTCACCTTCAAACTTAAAACATAACATACTTGAAAAGTAATGACCGTATATTTTGTCAGTTGATTGGTGACTTTGAAGAGTCCAATAACTACACGTTAAATCAGTGGACTTTATTTAACAATTTAGAATGTTATTACATACTGAACCAATAATTTGTTAACCATTTTCTCAATAGCTGAAATTCCGATCTCATTATTGAAGGAAAAAAATATATTATGAGTAATAATGACGAAGTAAGAGAATTAGTAAGAATTAGTTAAATTTTGCTAAACAATTACTTGAATAGGAGTTATGAACTTTTTGTGAATTAGTCCATTGTGGGGGAAGTTTTGAAACATGGCCAGTATTTAATTAAATATAACAGTAAAGAAAAATAAATTAGTCATGGATATCATGGAACCTTGCTTATGGAAACACGACTTCTTTGCAGGCGAACTGTTTGTGAGGTGCAGTCTGTAGGTAAAGCAACAATCTCGTAGAACGCGCGTTTTGTAAGTACGTGGCGAATGGTATCGTGTGAATCTTTCTTGACCGGGGAGTCTAACGAGAAGCGGCTATCTCCAGCGCCACAAGGTTGCGCGAAGCGTGCCTTTCGCGAAGCTCGCCACGCCCCAGACCTCTTTCCAGCTGTCTACTACTTCTCCTTCTTCTCGTCTCGTTCTTTCTCTTAATACTTATCGGCCACCACCGCCGCTGCCGTCGTCACAGTCACTATTGCCACCTCATATAACTCTTCCTGCGCCCCTTCCCCAACTAGCACCCCCTCTACCATTGCCACCGCCACCACCACATGCATTACCTATCACCTCCATGATTTCGTTCACAACACTGTCTTCACCATCACCGCAATCTTCATTGCCCCATCACTGCACACACTACTGCCTCTGCCGCCTGAACTAGCCATACCACCAGTGCTGATTTCAATTTTCATATCCTAATCTCTCGTACTATCTCTTTCTCATTCTTCCCTGACCTCGTCATCATTTCTACCTGCGTGCATTTTGTGTGTTTTAATACATATCTCGCCATCATTTCACCACTCTGTCTTTTCATCAAATGATTCTTTACATCGCTTCTAGACTTTCCAGCGCTGCTCTTGGGCGTCACACTTACGCACATTTCTGTTTCCTGAGCCTGCTATACGTGTTTGCTTACAGACTGTTTCTTTTTTTATTTTTTTGTCTATTGGAGATCTCTATCCTCGCTCTAGTCTAGCTTTCGTTCCTTACTTTCTCATCTTTTTTCTTCGATCATCAAAACTTGCATTCCAAGTCTCATTTCTTTTCCCCTTGACAGTGACCAACGTATGCTTTTATCTCTGATCGAGCCAGGAACACATTTCATTGACCCGTGTAAAAGGCGCTTATGTACTCGTATATATGGTTCATCATTTCTCATTCATTGCGTATTATTAATGTATCATATTTCCTTCCTCACAAATTTGAAGTTATATTTATTATTTTTACATGAATACTTCATCGCTCTTTTGCATTACAATAACTTTTACAACTCATAACTTCCCCTCCGCCTCCACCACAGTCTTCGCTTCCGCCTTCGCCTTCACCTCCGCCTTTCTTTCGTCTCCGCCCCGCCTCCGCCTCTACCTCTACCTCCCCTTCCGCCTTCGCCACAGGCACCGCCTCCACCTTTGCCTGAGCCTCCGCCTCCACCTCCGCATTCCCCTCGACCTCCGCCACAGTCTTCGCCTCCGCATATCATTCGCCTCCGACCCGACTCCGTCTCTACCTCTACCTCCCCCTCCGCCCTCGGTTCCACCTCCGCCTTCGTCTTCGCCTTGGCCTCCGCCTCCGCCCCGCCCGCGCCGTCGCCCGGAGGGGGCGTCGAGGTGGGCGGCGCCGGGGCGGCCGCCTCAATATTCATGAGCGGTGGACCGGGCGCGGCCTCGCCCAACCTGCGGCCGCTTGCGCCGCCCGCACCTGCGCCCACACACGCCCACACACACACACACACACACACACACACACACACACACACTTAAACGCCTCCGCCTCGCTGTGCCTCCGCTCGGTCGCCGCGCGCTCTCCCAGGGTGGAGTGCTGGCTAATGTAGATTGCTCCGCCCAGCAGTGGAACATGTTGTCTGCCTTTGAGAGTAATACGTTTTCGAACAATCATACATTTGGGCTGTATAATGATTACGTGAACAAAAAATAGAAGAATGCTGAGAAATTTTGAAAGACACTTTGCAGATGTACACGTTCACAATGGTTTGGAATGCTGGATGTGAAGACAAGGAAGATCGTGTTAAGATAGTTCCATCTCGGTTGTGGAACTTATAGGATTTCTTAAACTGGTGCTAAGGTTGAGACAGGGTGCTTCTTGATACTAAATGTAACTTGACATGGAACTCATGTCCATGACAACTACATTGACGTGGGCATGAGCCATTGTCGTAATGAGCTGAAGACACGAGCCGTACTGGGCAAGATGAATAATGAAAATATTCTTTATAAATTGCATTGAATCTACAACGTGATAGAAAATTAAGTCTAAAGAACATGAGTCTAGAGTTATCTGATTTTTCTGTTCGAGAGTTTCATCAACTCAATAATAATTGTGTTTGATGGGATTCCGAGGTCTGTCGTTCAACAGGCTCCCTACACCTTCGTCTTGACTTCGTTATTTTTTTGTTATTCTAGACTGCTGGGAGAAGACCGTTCATCACCCAAGTATCTACTTTATGTTAATGGACATAACAGTAACCTTCCTGTAAATGAATAAATAAATTTTTACGACCAAATAATCTATACGTTTTCAACAGACCTAGTGCTATTAAATCAAAATATCTATGTGCAATATGTTCGACAAAGATCATCAATATTTTCTCGACTTTTGCAACATACTCGTATTGACTGGTAATATCAACTTTGGTGATGTACAAACACGTTAGTTCTGCGATTTGTGATGGTCCTTAAATAGTTTTGTTAGAAACCCACTATATTTTTTTAATTATTAATAATTCTGCAATTAAGTGTGAGAACTTGGTGGCAGAATACACTAACTTAACATTACAGAACTTAACAACTATACAAACTCTACAAACGTTACAAAATCACAGGAACATTTCACCGTGCAATCTTTCATTGAACTCCACTTCACCGAACTTCACTTCACCACACTTCACCGCACTGCGATACAGATGCACAACGTCACTGCACTTCACGCCACTGCACTGCACATAATAATAATAAAAATAATAATAACATTAATAATAATAACAATAATAACATTAATAATAATAATAATAACAATAATAATACTTAATTACAAAGAAGACATAGGTAATTGCACTGAATTTTATTAAATATATTTATAACATATCCACATTCAAGAAACTATATATGATCGTTTTCAAAAGTTTAATATATCAGAAATTATAATAAAATGTGGTTTTTGTGCAGATTACATCAAATATATCCTGTAAGAATTTTAAAAAAAAATCCCTTTTGTGGCTTTTACATTATTTCAGGATAAAACTATAGCGGATGTATTTATAGAAAATAAAATTACGCAGGTAATTGCGCTGAATGCTCCACGCGTAACAATGCATTTTTAATATCCACGGGGTGAGCTCTTGCGTATTATCAATTATTTATTATTTTTAATGAGTTTTAAATTTCCCACGATTTCGCTTTAATGAATTCGGTTGAACGGTTCGTATGAAATGTTCAATCGTCGTTGCGAATGGACTGGAGCAGTTTCGAAGATTACTTACGAGACAACGCCCAGGTGAATTCAATGCCAAACGCGCACTTGTAGATAAATAGGCTCTCACAAGATCCCATCGAACGAGACTTGCGAAAGAATCCGGACGCACCGGTTTATGGCAGTCGGTTGTTTTATTCCTCTCTTCGGTGAAAAGATGACGACGACGCTCTTTTGTTGTCACTCGCTGATCCGAGGGACGCCATGGAAAGGAATGTTAGGGTTCGAACAAGTACGTTACAGCTCAAGATTCCCGAAGACAAATTCACCTTAAAAAATATAAATATAACTATCACCCTCGAAATAAATCAGAATATTAACCCCGATACTTTTTGGGAAAAATATAATATTAAACAAAGAAGTGACTAAAAAAGAAAATTCCGAATTATTGTAAATTGAAATGCTTTCTAAATTTACAGAAATTGTGTTTATAACATCTGAAAAATGACCAAGGAGCAATGAATTAAAGAGTTTGATATTACCATCGTTCTTTACACAGGAATAATGCATTGAGTAAACACAATTTTAAACTCATTATCTACGATAGTCATTATAAGCAGTAGTTCAATCTAAATGTTTTTCTTTAATTGCAAATAATTCTCGTTGAGAGTTAATATATTTTTAGGACTTTAAATTTCGTCTCGAACTAACGTATTTAGTGAAGTAACGACAGTCTGTTGCGACACGTAACCATATATTAATACTCGCCTTGTATGTAGATAGTATGCCAATACCGGCTGCTAGTCAAAATGTGAAACAAAATGCATACTGCTAGTACTGAAAGTAAAAATCTTAATAATATGCTGGTCATAATATCATTGGTCGTAAGACTTCTACATGACAGCAAAATCCTCTCAAAATGCTTGAGAGAATGTACAAAGTTAAAAGTGAAATCACGATCTTTGATATGCAAACGAGAAATTAGATTGTATCTGTACCACATGCGTCAAAGCTGAATAGCTCAGAGTGGAAAGTAAAGCTCTTTCTCAGACTTTTTAAAACGAAAAAAAAGAATTGTAAGATGAAAAATTAGAATTAAATCTCATATTCTTTTTTATATATCGGAGCACGCTTGTCGAACATAGTTTTGCATATGTCGTTCTCACATACTGTATTTTATTGCATTGCTTTTGCACCTATTATTATTATTATTATTATTATTATTATTGTTATTATTATTCTTTCTTCTTTCTTTCCTCTTTCTCGCGAATGAGACCACGCTGAAAAGAACACGAAAAAGGGCAAAATACTAAGGAGCGTTTATTTTTGGGCCCAAATTTCCTTCGCTATTTTGTTGTTTCTTTTACGTGTTTCTGTATTATTTTATTGTGATTTATATATATAATTTTGTTTCTTTGCTATAATTACCATTATTATTTGCTTTATTATTCATAATATTAATAATAATAATAATAATAATAATAATAATAATAATAATAATAATAATAATAATAATAGTTATAGCATACTAAGAAATTACATAGAAATAAAGCGTAAACATGGTGTCGTAGAATAATCTTATTCACTAGAAATTATTTCAGTCAGTTCCGTACATTTATTGATATCTTATTTTTAGTCTACTATGTAGGTATTTTAGTGTAAGTAATTTAATTTCGGATGTTTTCCTGTTGATGCAATCTCTCGTCTTTTTACATAATGACTGGCATGTAAATTAAATTAATTTAATATATTTTATCATTAGAGACAAAATTGTAACGTCTCTGCAAAACCCTTTGAAATAAATATTCTGATATTTTTCAAGTAAAAATGACTTATTATATTGACTAACACATTGAATAGTAACAACTGAATTGTTTCACCTTATAATTTGTAGTAGGGGGTCATTTGTATCTCCAAACGGCGAGTATAGCGTTAACTCGTAGCGTCACTACCAACGTCTATTACGAATGAATAAATTAACTCTCCTAATACCAACCTTTGTTTCTCCACCAGGAGTATCAGGGAAAAAATGATATTTTACTCACGGAGTTAATTAATATAATCATTGTTGTTATTAATACCGCTTTTGATACATTCATACAAATGTAACATTGCTACATTTTGAAACAAATACTAGTTCATTAAATCAAAATTTTAATTTAAAAGTGAATAGATATTCTTTATAATTGCAATAAAGTATCGTGTGGACAAAAAATCCCTCCAAATAGAGAAAACATCAAAAAGAACAAATAATGGTAGAAATGTGAAATGTATTTGTTAATGCAGTTGGTGTAAACTCTTCACAACAGCTTTAGTAGCAGTGATCTGTGAAGTTATTTTAATTTCTACTACTAAAAACTGAATTTTTGTGGAAAAATTTGCCCCCTCCTTCCTTGTGCTCCAAGGATGAAATTCTAGGTCAATGTAGTAAATCTACAATAGTTAAATCTTTGTAAATGTAGCATGTGGAGTTCTTCAAAAAAACAAACTTTAGTATCACTGATCTGTGAAGTTATTTGAATTACTAATAATAACAATAAAAAATTATGGTAGAATTTGCCCCCTTTCTCCTCGTGCTACAAGGATTAAATTCGAAGTCAATGAAGTAAGTCTAGTAATATCTTTGTAAATGTAGTTTGTGGAGTTCTTCAAAAAACAAACTTTAGTATCACTGATCTGTGAAGTTATTTCAATTACTAATAATAAAAAAAATAATGATTATGGGAGAATGTGTCTTCTCCTCCTTATGCTACAAGGGCTAAATTCTAGGAGAGCCATGTCTTTGTCGCAATTTCGGGCGAAGCGAAGTGGCGGCGGCGGCGACTGCAATCTCGGGCGCGCGTTCTCCGCGCCCGCGCGGGAACTTCGCCCGCCGGCTGCTATCGCCCCATCTCAACGAGCCGCTGGGCGAAGCACGCGTTGCCGTACGCGGCGACACGCAACGGCGGCGCGTGCGCGCGGCCACGCGGTCGCCTCGCGAAGTGTGTGGCCGATGTGTCAGATGCGTGCGTTTCGTGTAAAAATCGACCTGCGTGCTCCTTGATGTTGCGCTGACACGAAAGTAGTGGAAACTGAAAAGACGTACACGGGAGGAGTTGGTGGTAGGCACGCTCCACTGTTCTTTAAAGTGAGATGCAAACTTTTGGAACTTAGTAAAAGGTTTTTTGTGTCTTTCGATCCAAACTATTTGCAACTTTAATATAATAGGAAGATATACATTGCGTGGAACTTTTACATGACATTCCTTCCTAAGAATGTTTTATAACGTAACATACAAAATGATGTATTAACCACATAGTGAAACGTGTAAGTAAAATAGTATTAATATATTATTATAAATAGCTTATATCAAATTGTTCTGTTGAAACCATGGTTTCTTTCTCAGGTGCTTTTTAGTACTTATTAAACATTCCAATGCTAATTAATTTATAACAAACTACGAAACCATTTGCGTTTCTAATTCTGTATGAGACGTAATTTTAATTTTTGTAGTCCTGCACTTTTACGTAAGACAACGTAATTAATGCACTATAACAAAACTATTTTATTTGTTAATCTTTGAATAATACGATACTTCAGTGAGTTCAATTTTGGTCTTTGTTATACAATTTGAAAAGAGAGGTGAATATTTCTTAAGAAATGTAATTTTTCAAAGACATAATTGTGTACTTCTCTTCTCTATTTCTGCGTAATACGACTTCACAATTGCTCAACTGTACAACCTCAATACTCCCGAAGAAATAATCCGGCCATCTGCATGTGGTCGATGGTCTGAGGAAGAAAGGGGGCGCCAGAGAAGAGCCTGGGAAATGAATGCAAGATAGCCAGCAGAGACGCCCGTACACTGAGAAATGAAAGCGACTGCGCGATATAAAAAGAATGGGCCCCGAGGAGAACACTTCGACGCGCGCGTTCCGTAACAAATGAACAGCGAGGCGCGCGCGCTTGTGGCAGGGTCGGCTGCGGCGGCGGCGGCGGTGGTGCAACGGAGGTCTGGGCTTCATTAGAGCCGGCCTTCCTTCCTGCTCTTACTCCGCGCTTCTTCCGCTGTGGCGCCGGCGAGTCCTGTCGTTAAGCCCGGCCGCTCGTCTCTGCCGCTGTGCATTCACTCGCGCTGCCTTGCAAACGTCTTGGCTCCTTGCTTGCTTTTGCCTACCCCCTCCCCCCCGCAAACGGCTCGTTTTCTTCTTTGGTGCTGTTGTTCTCTGCATCATCCCGCGATCTGGCGTCCAGAGATACTGTTCGCCTTGCGAGGTAAAACTTTAAGTGGATGTAATGAGTTCAACGTATGCAAGCACAATTGAAATGTACTAATGTATTTACTCGGGAGAAATATCTGATTGTAGAGCATCGAGCTGACATGATGATGAGTTTTGTGGAAAGAATCTGGGCGTTTTTCAAATTATTGTTAATCGCTTAATGAGCGAATTATTTAATTGGCAGTTATAGTCTTTAATATATTGTATCTTCTCTGTCACCGTTCAGTTATCCACACTTACCTGTTCTTACCTCTCATCTGCAAATTTTTGTCTATCATCTCCTAATCAGAACCATTTTCGTTGCAGTGAGTCGTCATCGCAACGTATCTCTTTCACCACCAAAACCCGTAGATCTCAACAAGACTCAACCACCACTGCCACGATTACCAATAATTCTGCCATTCCTGCTGCGACGTTCTATTATTAATACCGACTGTCACTATTCTTGTCATGAACTAATATTATTTACAATATCACTAGTATTTCTAATCCCACACCCACGATTTCTACTACTTCCTAAAACTTGTACCATCATTACCACTGCCCCCACGTATTTCAAACAACAACATGAAGCCTTCTGAAGTCTGTCACACCCCATCCGTCCCTCCAATTTGTCCACTAATACATGTATCGTTTCTAAAACTTCTACCTCCACTACCACCCTTACCACTGCCATTGCCTCTGCAGCTTTTTCGTCCGCCGCCAAGAAGCCCAGTCGCCTTCTCTCGAGGCTGCACCCCGTCTAAGCCGCCTGAAACCGCGCGCGCCGCTTCTTGGTCTGTTCTCTGTCGGCGTCGAAGCCCCGTCTGCGTTGCGTGTCAACGTTTTTCCTTCCGACCGCCCTCCGTCACTGCCGCCGCCATCGCCGCCATCTCTTTCGGGGGCGGATTGCCTCCGCGCAGAAAAACCCCTTCAGGGCTGCCTTCGCCGTTCACTCCGCGCCAGCCCCCACCTAAAAACGTTAAGGTAACAAATTAGTGGATTCAGTTAAACTCTAACGTTCAACTTGCAATTTTAAGTCCATTACTTCAAAGGACCTCCAACTCGTTTAATAAAAGCACAATGTATGTGGGTTGTTAAGGGGGCGGGGCACTTGTTTAACTCTCGTCGTGTCTCCACAGGGCGAGTATCGCGATTATAAACTTTCCGCCCCCGCTCTCTCTTTGCCCGAGTAAAATACAAGTTAGCTATTATTCTACAGTAATAATAACCGCTCGTAATTTAATAACGTCGCTCGGATATGTCGGAGGGTTTACAGCCTCCCGCGTCGCCTCGTCGTCGGCGGAGGCGGCGGAGGCGGCGCCACCGGCACAGACGGGCGCAACGGCGTCGTTCCGGCTTCATTTGGCAATTTGGGCCGCGTGACGGCGCGACGCCGGGAGAAGGTGTGGGTGAGTGGCGGTGGAGAGGGCAGCGGGGACAGCAGTGGGGGGGCGGTGGGGACACAGCAGCGGGGACTCCGTTGGCGGAAGTGGGGAAGGCGGTTGAGGTGGTGCTAGCGGCGACGAAGGCGACTATCAAGAGTGTGAGGGTAGGGGCGGTTGTGGCGGGTCGGGGAATTGGAGCAGGCGGAAGCGGGGAGGGCGGTGGCGGTTGGGCCGCGGGGCGGCGCGGGGGCAGAGACATCGGCGGGAGAGAGGTCGCCGGCAGGGATCAATGGAGAAGCGGATTTTTGGAAGGGGCCGGAAACGGGGGCGGGTGACGTTGGAGCACGGTTGACGCCTTGGGGGGGGGGGGTATTCTGGGATGGCAGGAGGCGGGCGAACGGCAGAGCAGCGACTTTGACGGCGCTAGCGAGAAACATCAGTGGGAGCGTGAGGTCGACGGCGAGAGCGGGGGCGGCGCGGGTCGGAGTGGGGATGATGGTGTTTGGCGGGGGTTGCGGCGGCGAGGAGCCGACGGCGACTAGTTGCGGAGAGCAGAGCAACGGCAGGGGCGCGGGGGCGAGGGCGGCCTGTGGTAACGCGGAAGGCCAAGGCCGCGGGGCCGAGGGGTGGGCGGGTGCTGGGGCGGCTGCCGCGGACGCAAACAAGAGATTTTCAAAGCGGCTCCGGCAGATGCCTTCATTAAGGCGACAAAGCCTCGACAAAGCCCCAGGCCGCGCGGATCTTGTGCGCGCAGCCCGCCTTCCGCCTTCCGCCCCGGAAGACGCCGCGGCCGTCGTTGCGGCTGGGGACGGCGCGGCCGACCGGCGTCTGGAGGTGAAGCCACGAGCTGCAAACTCAATATTGGTGATGATTTTTGCGCCGCAAGATATAGGGATTATGATGTGAGATTGTATATTCCGGTGACTGGTGGGGAAGGCGTTTAGGTTGACGTGACAAAAATAAAATGTCTGTGTGCTGAAGTGTTTCAATAATGTTTTTTGCGCATTCCGGATTGCACACAAAACATGGTTGTGACGGTGCAATCAATGTAGTACTCGGAAATGGGATGAAATTCGAAACAGTGATTCTTTAGTGATAACTCCTGCATCTCTAAAACTGAATGGTACCATCAAACAACTGAAGCGTAATGCATGAAAAGCAGCTTTGAAGCCCTAATTCTGAAAGAAGCAGTCGGAGAAACGAAGAGACTGGCCATTGCTAATTCTCATCAAGATCCCCCACTTGTCTTTGCAGAGCTCTGTAAAGCGCGCGTGGAATGTGCCCTTGCAAAGGACTAAAAACCGTGACCTGTTCCCTGGGAATCCTTTGCTGCTTCAGAAGAGAAATACCTCAACCGAGTGGTTTTCTAAAATCGAAACTTCGTACCAGTGTTCTTTTACCTCGGAATCTTATCCTTATTACACGTGTTGTATGCGAGGACGCATATTTAGACATCAAATTCTATTGATTGAGTATCCGATTTGGTAAATAGATAAATAAAGTTAATTTCGATTCATATTTCTTCCCAAGAAAATAGCCTCCTTCGTCCATATCCCCGCAGGTTTCTCTTAAAAAGAATCCTGAAGATTGGATGGAATTGTGACGAACCTTGTGGACACTCCCTCTTTAAGCAGGATATTTTTAGCCATCGAGCTACAGTTTGAGTTTATAACTTTTAAAAGTTTGATGTCCTGCCCTTGGGATAGAGATTTAAGAGATGAGGCAATAAATCTGCATTAAATATTGAGATTTTTTGTATTTATGAAATCGTTGTAAATAACTGGTTTTATTGTTATTTTAAGTAACAGGAAAAAAATTGTTTTGAATCAGATCAACAGAAAAAGCATTCACTGTAAAGAAATAGCTTTCCAAGGTCTCTTGGGTTACTTTTTGTGTTTATACGAACAGAATAAGAAACATCAAAAGAAGAAAAACAGATGGAATAAATTTAAACCAATAGGAGATAAATCGGGATGAGAGACCAAAAATCAGGAGAATCCGAAGAGAGAAGCAGAAGGGGTACAGACGAACAACTCAAAATAAGGGCAAAGAGGAAAGAAAAGTCAGAAGGGAACAAGCTGACAAGAGACAGGAGAGAATGTGCAGAGAAAATAAGAGAAAGAAGACAATAAAAGTCGGGTGAAGGATGTGAAAATAAAAGAAGGTGAATAATGAAAATGAAAGAGTAAGAGGAGGATATATAGAGTAAGAGAACGTTAAAGAGAAAGTATAAAGTAGGAGGACGTTAAAAAGAAAAGGCAGGAGAATAAGGAAAAAAAGTGTAGAAATATTGGGATAAACTATGAGGGTAGAATATGGACAAAAGAGAGTAGAAGGAGAAAAAGGAAGGGAAAGAGAAATGAAAGAGTCGAACAAGAAGAAGAATATGAGTAGGTGAGTGAGATCACAGGAAAAATAGGAGAAAAGTAGGAGTAGGTGAGTGAAAAAAAAGCGTAGTAGTAGTAGAAGGAGCACTGTAAAAGCAGAAGAAGGAACACTTTGTCCTGGAGTAAACTCACGGGCAGTGCTCGGAGGTAAGCCGCCCCTGCTGGGCTGCGCTCCACCTGTGCCGCAGCGCGCGGGGCGCCGGCGGACGTGTGGGTGCAGGCGTCCAGCCGCGGCGGCGACGCCAACCTCTGGCTTTTGTCCAACTAATGAGTCTATAAGGCGCAGGCGGCGGCGCGCGCGCCCGTTCTCAGCCGCATTCAGACAACGAAAACTGGGTATTGTACTCGTAGCCGCCGACGGGCTTATTAGGTGTATTGGGTAAACATGGTCTTTGAGGTTCATCTAAAGAATGTATTCTCTCATCTGAGGAGCAAAAAGCTCTCTAACAGAGGAAACAATGGCTGGTGTTGATTGTGTTGATGGGCTGAAAGATTATTATGATTGTTCATTACTAACTTAATTCGCCAAACGTATTTCTCGTGAGTCGTCTATAATTTCATAACGTTTTCTTCACATTTTCTAATCTAAATCTCTTCTATCATTTTTGTTCTGTGTTTTTGTTCTTGCCAAATCATTCAAGCTTTGTATTACCTACAGTATATTATCTTTTAAACCATTTGTCAGGGATATTTACGACTGTGAACAGGGAAGTGATTATTGTATTGTGGTGCTGTTAATACGACGGCGATCACTATGTGATGTATACTACAAAATTGTCCTTACCAAAATGCAAGTAATTTGAAAAAGCGTAGAAAAATGCGTATTTGACGATCAGGCAAGAATAGTTTCAGAAAGTATTTAAATAAGACAGTTTGTGGAAAAAAATATCCAAAATATTCTATAAAGAAAATTTAACTATTTAATTTGTACATTAAATTCAATTTGTTTTTAAGTTGTAAAAAATGTACAAAAATATGTACATTTTTCATTGTTTTTTGTTGTTTGCATTACAACGAAAAAACCTCTTATAGATACATTCAGTTAAATAAAATATGTATTTGTTTTATTAGCACAATAGGTCTCGAGAGTCAGTTTACAATTATCTTACATCAGCTGCAAATTAGATAAGCAGATCTAGCCGCGCGTACACTGTGGGGCGAGTAGTTTGCTCCTGGGAGCCACTCTGTAAAATCGTGGGGGGACAAACAATCCATTTGCTGCGAGCGGGGTGAAGCTGGGCGATCTACGTGTGTTTTATTGTGTTACACCACGTCTCAAAGACCAGTGAAGGAAATCATAGCCGTCTGACCAGAGAACACGCAGATTATCGCCGCATGACTTTCGCATAAGTGGCGTGCTCCTTGGTCGCTGGAAAAAGTGTACCAATATACCACAGAGTATAGACCTACAGTGCTTGGCGTGCGGCAAAGTTCATTGACGGAAAAAACTGGACCGTCCCGCCATTTCTTGAAGCAAGTTTGCTTAATTTTTTGAACCACCATCGTTCACCATCGACACAAGCACTCACTGATATTTTTCTTCATCATTTTACCAGCACTACTAGACTAGACTCGTAACCATATTTAAAATATGAACTATATTTAAAATATTCTTAATATTATTTCATAAATTCAAACATTTTTTTGAAACATATGTGTGATTGTTTTACAATAATTTTAATAATGTTTACGGGTAGGACAAGCCTCTGGGTGAAGTCTCTCTGCAACAGTCCACGAACGCAATAAATGGAAAAAGCCTGTCCTCGAAATAAACTTCTGACGAGACTGTTTGCGAATCTGAAGTTCTAAGAGTGCAGATGCCACCGACAGCGACGAAGAAGTTCTGTGTGGTCCGCAGGAGTCGCGAGGCTGAGGGCCCTGCGAACGCAGGCGCTGCGCCGCTGACGTGTGTCTCATCCGCTCGGAAACGACGCATCGCGCGGGCTCTTAGGCCTCCTCCGGGGCAGCCGCCGAGGGCGCCTTCTAAACGAGCCGCGCGCCCTCGAGAGATGAGTGAGGAGTGGAAGCGTGGG
>BOPP01000056.1:6352144-6417913 GCA_017312745.1 Gryllus bimaculatus
CCCTGCGCCCACACAGCCCACACACACACACACACAAACACACACACACACACACACACTTAAACGCCTCCGCCTCGCTGTGCCTCCGCTCGGTCGCCGCGCCGCTCTCCAGGGTGGATGCTGGCTTAATGTAGAGATTGCTTGCCCAGCAGTGGAACATGTTGTCTGCCTGAGAGTAATACCGTTTTGAACAATCATTACATTTGGGCGTATAATGATTACGTGAACAAAAAAATAGAGAATGCTGAGAAATTTTGAAAGACACTTTGCCAGTATGTACACGTTCACCCAAATGGTTTGGAATGCTGATTGTGAAGACAAGGAAGATCGTGTTAAGATAGTTCCATCTCGGTTGTGGAACTTATAGGATTTCTTAAAACTGGTGCTAAGTTGAGACAGGGTGCTTCTTGATACTAAATGTAACTTGACATGAACTCATGGTCCATGACAACTACATTGACGTGGGCATGAGCCATTTCGTAATTGAGCGAAGACACGACCCGTTACTGCGGCAAGATGGATATGGAAAATATTCTTATAAATTGCATTGAATCTACAACGTGCATAGAAAATTAATCTAAAGAACATGAGTCTAGAGTTATCTGATTTTTCTGGTTCGAGAGTTTCATCAACTCAATATAATTGTGTTTGATGTTGGAATTCCGAGGTCCTGTCGTTCAACAGGTCTCCCTACACCTTCGTCTGTTGACTTCTATTTTATTTGTGTATTTCTAGACTGCTGGAGAAGACCGTTCATCAACCCAAGTAATCTACTTTTATGTTAATGGGACATAACAGTAAAACCTTCCTGTAAATGAATAAATAATTTTTACGACCAAATTATCTATACGTTTTCAACAAAGACCTATGCTATAAATCAAAATATTATGTGCAATTATGTTCGGACAAAGATCATCAATATTTTTCCGACTTTTGCAACATACTTCGTATTGACTGGTAATATCAACTTTGTGATGTACAAACCACGTTAGTGGTGCTGCGATTTGTGATGGGCCTTAAATTATTTTTGTTAGAAACCCACCTATATTTTTTTAATTTATTAATTAATTCTGCAATTAAGTGTGAGACTATGTGGCAGCGAATACACTAACTAACATTACAGACTTAAACAACTATACAAACTCTACAAAACGTTACAAATCACAGGAACATTTCACCGCTGCAATCTTTCATTGAACTCCACTTCACCGAACTTTGTCCCCCCCCCACTTCACCACACTTCACCGCACTGCGATACAGATGCACAACGTCACTGCACTTCACGCCACTAGCACTTGCACATAATAAAATAAAAATAATAATAACATTAATAATAATAAACAAATTTAAAACATTAATAATAATAATAAATAAACAATAATAATACTTTAATTACAAAGAAGGACATAGGTAATTGCACTGAATTTTATTAAATATGATTATAAACATCTTCCACATTCAAGAAAACCTATACTATGATCGTTTTCAAAAAGTTTAATATATCAGAAATTATAATAAAATGGTGGTTTTGTTGCAGATTACATCAAATATATCTGTAAGAATTTTAAAAAAAAATCCCTTTTGTGGCTTTTACATTATTTCAGGATTAAAACTATAGCGGATGTATTTATAGAAACATAAAATTACGCAGGTAATTGCGCCTGAATGCTCCACGCTAACAAGCATTTTTAATATTCCAACGGGGTGAGCTCTTGCCTCGTAATTATCAATTATTTATTATTTTAATGAGTTTTAAATTTCCCACGATTTCGCTTTTAATGATTTTCGGTTGAACCGGTTCGTATGAAATGTATCAATCGTCGTTCGCGAATGCGACTGCGAGCAGTTTCGAAGATTACTTACGAGACAACGCCCAGGTGAATTCAATGCCTAAAACGCGCACTTTTAGCATAAATAGGCTCTCACAAGATTTTCCCATCGAACGAGCCTGCGAAAGAATCCGGGACGCACCGGTTTTATGCAGTCGCCGTTGTTTTATTCTCTCTTCGGTTGAAAAGATGACGACGACGCTCTTTTGTTGCCACTACGCTGATCCGAGGGACGCCATGGAAGGAATGTTAGTTCGAACAAGTACGTTACATCTCAAGATTTCCCGAAGACAAATTTCAACCTTAAAAAATATAAATATAACTATTCACCCTCGAAATAAATCAGAATTATTAACCCCGATACTTTTTGGAAAAATATGGAATATTAAAACAAAGAAGTGACTTAAAAAAGGAAAATTCCGAATTAGTGTAAATGAATATTGCTTATCTAAATTTACAGAAATTGTGTTTTAACATCTGAAAAATGACCAAGGAGCATGAAATTAAAGAGTATTGATATTTACCATTCGTTCTTTTACACAGGAATAATGCATTGATTAAACACAATTTTAAACTCATTATCTACGAATAGTCATTATAAGCAGTAGTTCAATCTAAATGTTTTTCTTTAATTGCAAATAATTCTCGTTGAAGAGTTAATATATTTTTAGGACTTTAAATTCCGTCTTCGAACTAACGTATTTAGTGAAGTAAGACAGTCTGTTGCGACACGTAACCATATATTAATACGTCCGGCCTTGTATGTAGATAGTATAGCCAATACGGCTGCTAGTCAAAATGTGAAAACAATAAAATGCATTACTGCTAGTACTGAAAGTAAAAATCTTAATAATATGCTGGTCATAAATATCATGTCGTAAGACTTCTACATGACCAGCAAAATCTTCTCAAAATGCTTTGAGAGAATGACAAAAGTTAAAAGTTGAAATCACCGACTTTGATATGCAAACGAGAAATTAGATTGTATCTGTACCACCATTTGCGTCAAAGCGAATAGTCAGGTGGAAAGTAAAGCTCTTTCTCAGACTTTTTTAAAAACGAAAAAAAAGAATTGCTTAAGATGAAAATTAGAATTAAAATCTCATATCTTTTTTATATATCGGAGCACGCTTGTCCGAACATAGTTTTGCATATGTCTTTTCTCAATACTGTATTTTATTGCATTGCTTTCTGCACCTATATTATTATATTATTATTATTATTATTGTATTTATTATTCTTTCTTTCTTTCTTTCCTCTTTCTCCCGAATGAGACCCACGCTGAAAGACACGAAAAAAGGGCAAAATACTAAGGAGCGTTTATTTGTTGGGCCCAAATTTTCCTCGCTATTTTGTTGTTTCTTTTTACCTGTTTCTGTATTATTTTATTGTGATTTATATATATAATTTTGTTTCTTTGCCTATAAGTACCATTATTATTCTGCTTTATTATTCATAATATTATAATAATAATAATAATAATAATAATAAATAATAATTATAATTAATAATAATAATAATAATAATAATAATAATAATAATTAATAATAATAATAATAAGAATAATAATATTAAGTCGACATCTCTGCGTCGCAACGCATTGGCCTCCCAGCACGGGGGATCTCTTTCAGAGAACAGAAGCCTTCAGATAGCTATCCAGACAAGGGTACCAACATTGAAACTTACAGAAAACACATTCTGAGAGATTCTACCATTCATTCCGACTCGTGTAGAAGATTGAGGCTGCAAGCGAAACTATCCAAACACGTGAACAAGTGGATGGAGCCAAGCCAGCACAGGTGGAAGATGCATGTGATGAATTGCGAAGCAGGTACACCAATTAATTGGCGTTGAGAAACGGGCTACTCGCCACGTTTTCCTTGCATATTATAAATATGTGCCTCAGAATGCTGCTTGAAAGTAGTGAGCAGCACACTCTACTGGATCGTTCCATTTATCACTGACGACATGTCGGCCGGCAATAGACCAGATTAACGTACATGATTAGAAACCAACCAGCAGGTTTCCTTATTCGATATATCAATTTACCCAATACCCACAACATATCGGGGAAAAAAAAAAAAATATCAAGAGAAGATCCAGAAGCTATACCAATCTCCGCCTATGAAGTGCAACTCCAGTGGAACTCAGTTAAGTGACGACTGTGCCTATAATAATATCAGCTACGGGAAGTGATTCCGAAAATGACACTTCGGCACTGGAGTGTCTTCACTTGGATTTCCAGAATGTATATAATATGCAAAAGGACAGTAATTTTGAATACATGCCGTATTGGTCAGAAGCCATCTGAACCATTCAGTAAAGCAACCACACACCTGGTTCATAATACCTGGTGTGGTTGACATACCGACCAGTAGATACTGTGAATAATGTAGACATAATAATAATAATAATATATAATAATAATAAATAATAATAATAATAATGAATAGTTATACATACTAAGAAATTACATAGAATTAAAGCGTAAACATGTTTTCGTAGAATAATCTTATTCACTAGAAAATTATTCAGTCAGTTCCGTACATGTTATTGATATCTATTTTTTAGTCTTACTATGTAGGTATGTTTTAGTGCTACAGTAATTTAAATTTCGATTTGTTTTCCTGTTTGATGCAAATCTCTCGTCTTTTTACATAATGACTGGCATTATGTAAATTAATTAATTTAATATATTTTTATCATTAGAGACAAAATTGTACGTCGCTGCAAAACCCTTTTGAATAAATTATTCTGATGATTTTTCCAAAAGTAAAAATGACTTATTATATTGACTAACACATTGAATAGTAACAAATGAATTGTTTCAACCTTATAATTGTTAGTAGGGGGGTCATTTGTATCTCAAACGGCGGAGTATAGCGTTTAATCGTAGCGTCACTACCAACGTCTATTACGAATGAATAAATTTAACTCTCCTAATACAACCTTTGTTTCTCCACAGAGTATCAGGGAGAAAAATGATATTTTAATCACGGAGTTAATTAAGTATAATCATTGTTGCTTATTAATACCGCTTTGATACATTCATACAAAGTAACAGTGCTACATTTTGAAAACAAATTACTAGTTCATTTAAATCAAAAATTTTAATTTAAAAGTGAATAGATATCCTTTATAATTGCAATAAAGTATCGTGTGGACAAAAAAATCCCCCCAAATTTAAGAAAACATCAAAAAGAACAAATAATGGTAGAAATGTGAAATGTATTTGTTAATGCAGTCTGGTTCTGTAAACTCTTCACAACAGCTTTAGTAGCAGTGATCTGTGAAGTTATTTTAATTTCTTTATACTACTAAAACTGAAATTATTTGTGCCGGAAAAATTTGCCCCCTTCACTTCCTTGCTGACTCCAAGATGAAATTCGTAGGTCAATGTAGTAAATCTACAATAGTTAAATCTTTGTAAATGTGAGCATGTGAGTTCTTCAAAAAAAACCAAACTTTAGTACATGATCGTGAAGTTATTTGAAATTACTAATAATAACAATAAAAAATTATGGCTAAGAATTTGCCCCCTTTCTCCTCGTGCTACAAGGATTTAAATTCGAAGTCAATGAAGTAAGTCTAGTAATATCTTTGTAAATGTAGTTTGTGGAGTTCTTCAAAAAAACAACTTTAGTATCACTGATCTGTGAAGTTAGTTCAATTACTAATAATAAAAAAAATTATGATTATGCGAAGAATTGTGTCTTCTCCTCTTATGCTACAAGGGCTTAAAATTCTGGAAGCCATGTCTTTGTCGCACATTTCGGGCGAAGCGAAGTGGCGGCGGGCGGCGACTGCAATCTCGGGCGCGTTCTCCGCGCCCGGCGGAACTTCGCCGCCGGCTGCTATGCCCCATTCTCAAACGAAGCCGCTGGGCGAAGCACGCGTTGCCGTACGCGCGACACGCAACGGCGGCGCGTGCGCGCGGCCACCGCGGTCGCCTCGCGAAGTGTGTGGCCGATGTGTCAGATGCTGCGTTTCGTGTAAAAATTCGACCTGGCGTTGCTCCTTGATGTTGCGCTGACACGAAAGTAGTGGAAAAACTTGAAAAGACGTACACGGGGAGTAGTTGGTGGTAGGCACGCTCCACTGTTCTTTAAAGTGAGATGCAAAACTTTTTTGGAACTTAGTAAAAGCGTTTTTGTTGTCTTTCATCCAAAACTATTTGCAACGTTAACTATTTAATAGAAGATATTACATTGCGTGGAACTTTTACATAACATTCCTTCCTAAGGAATGTTTTTATACGCTAACATACCAAATGATGTATTAACCACCATAGTGAAACGTGTAAGTAAATAGTATTAATATATATTATAAATAGCTTATATCAAATTGTTCTGTGAAACCAATGGTTTCTTTCTCAGGTGCTTTTTAGTACTTATTAAACATTCCAATGCTAATTAATATGTATAAACAAACTACGAAAACCATTGCGTTTCTAATTCTGTATTGAGACGTTAATTTTAATTTTTGTAGTCCTGCACTTTTACGTAAGGACAACGTAATTAATGCATATAACCAAAACTATTTTATTTGTTAATCTATTGATAATAACGATTACTTTCAGTGAGTTCAATTTGGTCTTTGTTATACAATTTGAAAGAGCAGGTGAATATTTCTTAAGAAATGTTAATTTTTCAAAAGACATAATTGTGTACTTCTCTTTCTCTATTTCCTGCTTAATACGACTTCACAATTGCTCAAACTGTACAACCTCAATACTCCCGAAGAAATAATCCGGCCATCTGGCATTGGTCGATGTTCTGAGAAGAAAGGGGCGCCAGAGAAGCAGCTGCGGAAATGAAATGCAAGATAGCCAGCGGAGACGCCCGTTACACTGAGAAATGAAGCGACTGCGCCGATTAAAAAGAATTGGGCCCGATGGAGAAACACTTCGACCGCGCGCCGTTCCCCGTAAACAAATGAACAGCGAGGGCGCGCGCGCTTGTGGCAGGGTCGGCTGCGGCGGCGGCGGCGTGGGTGCAACGGAGTTCTGGGCTTTCATTAGAGCCGGCCTTCCTTCCTAGCTCTTTACTCGCCGCTTCTTCCGCGGATGCGCCGGCGAGTTCCTGTCGTAACGCCCGGCCGCTCGTCTCTGCCGCTGTGCATTCACTCGCGCTGCCCTTGCAAACGTCTTGGCTCCTTGCTTGCTTTTGCCTACCCCTTCCCCCCCGCCAAACGGCTCGTTTTCTTTCTTTGGTGCTTGTTGTTCTCTGCATCATTGTCCCGCGATTCTGGCTTCAGAGATACCTGTTCGCCTTGCGAAGGAAAAACTTTAAGTGGATGTAATGAGTTTCAACGTATGCAAGCACAATTGAAATTACTAATGTATTTACTCGGAGAAATATCTTGATTGTAAGAGATCGAGCTGACATGATGATGAGTTTTGTGAAAGAATTGGGCGTTTTTCAAATTATGTTAATCGCTTAATGATGCGCGAATTATTTAATTTGGCCGTTATAGTCTTTAAATATATTGTATCTTCTCTGTCACCCCGTTCAGTTATCCACACGTACCTGTTACTTACTCTCATCTGCAAATTTTTTGTCTATCATCTTTCCTAATCAGAACCATTTTCGTCTGGCAGTGAGTCGTCATCGCAACGTATCTCTTTCACCACCAAAAACCCGTAGATCTCAAAGACTTCAACCAACCACTGCCACGATTAACCAATAATTCTGCCATTCTGCTGCGGACGTTCTATTATTATACGCGACTGTCACTATTCTTTGTCAATTGAACTACTATTATTTACCAATATCCACTAGTATTTCTAATCCCACAACCACGATTTCTTACTACTTCCTAAAACTTAGTACCATCATTACACTGCCCCCACTATTTCAACAACCAACATGAAAGCCCTTCTGAAGTCTGTCACCACCATCCAGTTCCCTCCAAAATTTGTCCACTAATACATGGGTATCGTTTCTAAAACTTCTACCTCCACTACCCACCTTTTACCACTGCCATTGCCTTGCAGCTTTTTCGTCCGCCCGCAAGAAGCCCCCAGTCGCCTTCTCTCGAGGCGTGCCACCCCGTCTAAGACGCCTAACCGCCGCGCGCCGCTTCTTGGGTTCTTCTCTTGTCGGCGTCGAAGCCCCGTCTGCGTGCGCTGTACAACGTTTTTCCTTCGACGCCCTCCGTCCAACTGCCGCCGCCCATCGCCGCATCTCTTTCGGGGCGGATTGCCTCCGCGCAAGGAAAAACCCCTTCAGGGCTGCCTTCGCCGTTCACTCCGCGCCAGCCCCCACCTAAAAACGTAAGGTAACAAATTAGTGGATTCAGTTAAAACTCTAACGTCAAACTTGCCAAATTTTAAGTCCATAACTTTCAAAGGACCCTCCAAACTCGTTTTAATAAAAGCCAAACAAGTATGTGGGTTGTTAAGGGGGCGGGGGCACTTGTTGTAAACTCTCGTCGGTGTCTCACAGGCGAGTATCGCGATTATAAACTTTCCGCCCCCGCTCTCTCTTTTGCCCGAGTAAAATACAAGTTAGCTTATTTTCTACAGTAATAATAACCGCTCGCTAAATGTTAATAACGTCGCTACGGATATGTCGGAGGGTTACAGCTCCCGCGTCGGCCTCGTCGTCGGCGGAGGCGGCGAAGGCGCGCCACCGGCACAGACGGGGCAACGGCGTCGTTCCGGCTTCATTTGGCAATTTGGGCCGCGTGACGGCGCGGACGCCGGGAGAAGGTTGTGGGTGGAGTGGCGCGTGGAGAGGGCAGCAGGGGACAAGCAGTGGGCGGCGGTGGGCGACACAGCAGCGGGGACTCCGTTGGCGAAGTGGGCTGAAGGCGGTTGAGTGGTGCTAGCGGGCGACGAAGGCGACTATCAAGAGTGTGGGGTAGGGGGCGGTTGTGGCGGGTCGGGGAATTGGAGCAGGCGGAAGCGGGGAGGGCGGTGGCGGTTGGGCCGCGGGGCGGCGCGGGGGCAGAGACATCGGCGGGAGAGAGGTCGCCGGCAGGGATCAATGGAGAAGCGGATTTTTGGAAGGGGCCGGAAACGGGGGCGGGTGACGTTGGAGCACGGTTGACGCCTTGGGGGGGGGGGGTATTCTGGGATGGCAGGAGGCGGGCGAACGGCAGAGCAGCGACTTTGACGGCGCTAGCGAGAAACATCAGTGGGAGCGTGAGGTCGACGGCGAGAGCGGGGGCGGCGCGGGTCGGAGTGGGGATGATGGTGTTTGGCGGGGGTTGCGGCGGCGAGGAGCCGACGGCGACTAGTTGCGGAGAGCAGAGCAACGGCAGGGGCGCGGGGGCGAGGGCGGCCTGTGGTAACGCGGAAGGCCAAGGCCGCGGGGCCGAGGGGTGGGCGGGATGCTGCGGGCGGCTTGCCGCGGACGCAAAACAAGAGAGTTTTCAAAGCGGCTCGGCAGATGCCTTCATTAGGCGACAAAGCTCGACAAAGCCCCAGGCGCGCGGAGCTTGTGCGCCGCAGCCCGCCTTCCGGCCTTCCGCCCCGGAAGGGACGCCGCGGCCTCGTTGCGGCTGGGACGGCGCCCGACCGGCGTCTGGAGTTGAAGCCACGAGCTGCAACTCAATATTGGTGATGATTTTTGCGGCCGCAAGATATAGGGGATTATTGATGTGAGATTGTATTTATTCGGTGACCTGGTGGGAAGGCGTTTTAGAGTTGACGTGACAAAATAAAATGTCTGTGTGCTGAAGTGTTTCAATAATGTTTTTTTGCGCATTTCCGGGATTTGCACAACAAAACGATGCGTTGTGACGCGTGCAATCAATGTAGTACTTCGGAAATGGATTTAAAATTCCGAAACATGATTCTTTCAGCTGGATAACTCCTGCATCTCTAAAACTGAATGCGTACCATCAAACAACTGAAGCATAATGGCCATGAAAAAGCAGCTTTGAAAGCCTAATCTGAAAGAGCAGTCGGAGAAACGAAGAGGACTGGCCATTGCTAATGTTCTCATCAAGATCCCCCACTTGTCCTTTGCAGAGCTCTGTAAGCAGCTGCGTGGAATGTGCCCTTTGCAAAGGACTAAAAACGGACCTGTTCCCTGGAATCCTTTTGCTGCTTTTCAGAAAGAGAAATACCTCAACCGCAGTGTTTTCTAAAATCGAAACTTTCGTACCAGTGTTCTTTTACCTCGGAATCTTATCCTTATTACACGTGTTGTATGCGAGGACGGCATATTTGAGACACAAATTCTATTGATTTGAGTATCGATTTGGTAAATAAGATAAATAAAGTTAATTTCGATTTCATATTTCTTCCAAGAAAATAGCCTCCTTCGTCCATATCCCCGCAGGTTTCTCTTAAAAAGGAATCCTGAAGGATTTGGATGGATTGTGACGAACACCTTGTGACACTTCCCTCTTTAAAGCAGGCATATTTTAGCCAATCGAGCTACCAGTCTTGAGTTTATAACTTTTAGAAAGTTTTGATGTCCTGCCCTTGGGATAGAGATTTTAAGAGATGAGGCAATACAATCGTGCATTAAAATTGAGATTTCTTGTTGTTATATTTATGAAAATCGTTGTAAATAACTGGTTTATTGTTATTTTAAAGTAAACAGGAAAAAAAATTGTTTTGAATCAGATCAACAGAAAAAGCATTCACTGTAAAGAAATAGCTTTCCAAAGGTCTCTTGGGTACTTCTTTGTGTTTATACGAACAGATAAGAGGAAACATCAAAGAAGAAAAAACAGATTGAAAAAATTTAAACCAAATAGGAGATAATCGGGATGATGAGACCAAAAATCAGGAGAATCCGAAGAGAGAAGCAGAAAGGGTACAGACGAACAACTCAAAATAAGGCAAAGAGGAAAGAAAAGTCAGAAGGGAACAAGCTGACAAGAGACAGGAGAGAATGTTGCAGAGAAATAAGAGAAAAGAAGACAATTTAAAAGCGGGTGAAGGATGATTGAAAATAAAAGAAGGTGGGAATAATGAAAATAAAGAGTAAGAGGAGCATATATAGAGTAAGAGAGAAACGTTAAAGAGAAAAGTATAAAGTAAGGAGGACGTTAAAAAGAAAAGGGCAGAGAGAATAAGGCAAAAAAAGTGTAGAATATTATTCCGGATAAACTATGAGGGTAGTAGAATATATTGGACAAAGGAGAGTAGAGGAGAAAAAAGGAAGGGAAAGAGAAATGAAAGAGTCGAAACAAGAGAAGAATATGAGTAGGTGAGTGAGATCAACAGGAAAAATAGGAGAAAAGGTAGAGTAGGTGTGAAGTTGAAAAAAAAAGCCGTTAGTAGTAGTAGAAGGAGCACTGTAAAAGCAGAAGAAGGAACACTTTGTCCTGAGTAAACTCACGGGCAGTGCTCGGAGGTTAAGCCGCCCCCTGCTGGGCTGCGCTCACCTGTGCCGCAGCGCGCGGGGCCGCCGGCGGACGTGTGGGTTGCAGGCGTCCAGCCGCGGCGGCGACGCCAAACCTCTGGCTTTAGTCCAACTAATGAGATCTATTAAGGCGGCAGCGCGGCGCGCGCGCCCCGTCTCAGCCGCATTCAGACAAGAAACTGGGTATTGTACTCGTAGCCGCCGACGGGCTTATTAAGGTGTATTGGGTAAACAATGGTCTTTGAGTTCATCTAAAGAATGTATTCTCTCATTCTGAGGAGCAAAAAAGCTCCTCTAACAGACGGGAAACAATACTGGTTTGATTGTGTTGATGGGCTGAAAGATTATTATGATTGTCATACTAAACTTAATTCGCCAAAACGTGATTTCTCGTGAGTCGTCTATAATTTCATAACGTTTTCTTCACAGTTTCTATATCTAAATCTCTGTTCCTATATTTTTGTTCTGTGTTTTGTTCTTGCCAAAATCATTCAAGCTTTGTATTACTACAGTATATATCGTTTAAACCATTTGTCAGGATATTTACGGACTGTGAACAGGGAAGTGAATTATTGTAATTGTGGTGCTGTTAATACGACGGCGATCACTAAATGTGATGCTATCATACAAATTGTCCCTTACCAAAATGCAAGTAAATTTGAAAAAGCGTAAGAAAAATGCGTATTTGACGATCAGGCCAAGAATAGTTTCAGAAAGTATTTAAAATAGCACAGTTTGTGGAAAAAAATAATCCAAAATTAATTCTATAAAGAAATTTAACTATTTAATTTGCTACATAAATTCAATTTGTTTTTAAAGTTGTAAAAAAATGTACAACAAATATGTACTTTTCATGTTTTTTGTTGTTTGCATACAACGAAAAAACTCTTATAGATACATTCAGTTAAACTAAAAATATGTATTTGTTTTGATTAGCACAATAGGTCTCTGAGAGTCAGTTTACCAAATTATCTTACATCAGCTGCAAATTAGATAAGCGATCTAGGCCGCCGTACACTGTGGGGCGAGTTAAGTTTGCTCCTGGGAGCCACTTCTGTTAAAATTCGTGGGGGGACAAACAATCATTTTGCTGCGAGCGGGTGAAGCTGGGCGATCTACGCTGTGTTTTGATTGTGTTACCCACCACGTCTCAAAGACCAGTGAAGGAAAATCATAGCCGTCTGACCAGAGAAACACGCAGATTATCGCCGCATGACTTTCGCATAAGTGGCGTGCCTCCCTTGGTCGGCTGAAAAAAGTGTAACCAATATACCACAGAGTATAGACCTTACAGTGCTTGTGCGTGCCGGCAAAGTCATTGACGGAAAAAAAACTGGACCGTCCCGCATTTCTTGAAGCAAGTTTGCTTAATTTTTTGAACCGAACAATCTTCACATCGACACAAGCCACTCACTGATATTTTTCTTCATCATTTTACCAGCACTACTAGACTAGACTCCTAACCATATTTTAAAAATATGAACTATATTAAAATATTCTTAATATTATTTTCATAAATTCAAACAGTTTTTGAAACATATGTGTGATTGTTTTACAATTAATTTTAATAATTTTTACGGTTAGGACAAGCTCTGGTGAAGTCTCTCTGCCAACAGTCCACGACGCAATAATGGAAAAGCCTGTCTCGAATCAAACTTCTGACGACGACTGTTTGCGAATCTGAAGTTTCTAAGAGTGCAGATGCACCGACAGCGACGAAGAAGTTCTGTGTGGTCCGCAGGATTCGCGAGGCTGAGGCGCCCTGCGAACCGCAGGCGCGTGCGCCGCTGGACGTGATGTCTCATCCGGCTCGGAAAACGACGCATCGCGCGGGCTCTTAGGCCTTCCTCCGGGCAGCCGCCGAGGGCGCCTTTCTAAACGAGCCGCGCCCCTCGGAGAGATTGAGTGAGGAGTGGAAGACGTGGGGGGGGGCGGAGTTTGTGCTGCGCCCTTGCCACAGGAAGCAGAAGATCTCGGCTTTCGCCTCACACCGCTTTCCCGCTTCATCTCGTTCGCTGTCTTCTTTATTCCGTCTTGCTCCCCGACTTACTCGCCCCGACTGTTCGTCCCGACGCCGCCCGACGCCGCCCCGACGCCGCCCACGACGCCGCCCCGACGCCGCCCCGACGCCGCCCCGACCGCCGCCACGACGCCGCCCCGACTTTCCGCCCCAGACGCGCTCCCGACCGCCGCCCCGACGCTCGCACCGACGCCGCCCGACGCCGCCCGACGCCGCCCCGACGCCGCCCCCGGACGCCGCCCGACGCCGCCCCCGACGCCGCCCCGACTCCCTCCGTTTCCACTCCACTCTTCCACATCTGCTTTGACTGTTACTGTTGCATTTGCCTTCACGTCCACCTCCCTCCCCGACGCCGCACCCGCCTCCCCTTGTACCTCTTCTATCCCTTCCGTCCATTTCGCCTCTTACTCCGTCGATTACCTCCTCCTCTTCTTCCGCCTCTGCTTCTACCTCGACCTCCGCCGCTTCCACCACCCCTTCCTCTACCACTACATCCGCCACAACCTCTCGCATTGATACTACCGTCTTTGCTCCCGCCATTGCCTCCACATCCGCCTTCATTTCTGCCTCTGCATTAATATTAGTTCCTTTCCCTGCTTGTGACTTTGTCTCCATCCCCACCTCTGCCCCTAACTCCCTCTACCTTTAACTTCTTCACCTCTGCTTGTCTGTCCCATCGTCTCTACCTCCATTTCAACCTCCCTCTGAACGTCCGATCTACGTACTTCTGCCTCTTAATCCACCCTTGCCCCCGCCTCAGTCTGCCTCCGCCTTCCCTTTCATGTGTTCTGTCGTCTCTGCGCTCGCCTTCGTCTTGGTCTCTGCCGCCGTCCCCACCTCCCCTTCCGTCGCCACCTGCGCCTTCGCCTCCGCCCCTGCTGCAGCCGCCGACAGACGTCTTCTTACACGTCTTTGTAAGGCTAAATTTACTCGCGCCGCGTAAAAATAGGCCCGTTGGTCGCGCGACTCGGGCTGTTGACCCCCCGCCGGCGTCTTCCGAGGGCGGAGCAGCCGGCGAGGGATGCGGGGCGCGGGCCGGGGCGCCGCGCCTCGAAACTCAAAATTGCTCTCAGGCAAGGCAGGCCTCCGGCGTAGGAATCGCCGAAACGTTTTCTGTACGACGAAAATGGTGACAGTTTTTCATAATTGTCTTCTGTGTTCTGTTGGTTTTTGTAGTTAATTCCAATGTGATGAGCTGAAATTCGGTAATATTCTGTGCTGATTCCATGCTAATGTAAATACATGTCTCATTAGTAGGAGTAAGCTCTCCTACTGGAAGACTGGGATTCAGACTCATTAAGCCATTAGCACGATTTATACAGACGTCTATGAAAATATAGTCTGGATAACTCCTTGTTTCATTCTAGCAACCTTTGTTCATTTTTACGTTTAAACTTACCAGTTTATTTCCAAATATATCATTAAAATGACTTCATAAAAGTATTGCGATTAAATGTAAATAAAATTCCGAAATGATCCTGATATATTTTTATTTCTAATTTTTGTCACAAAAGTTTTTTCTTAAAGTTTGGTGCCACTATATTACAAATACAAGTGCGAGAATCTTTACATTTGTATCTCACGTGATAGCTAATATTACGTATCATTATCGTGACTCTTTCGTTTAAATTTAGAAGTCACACAAGATCAAAGGTATCGTTCTACAATTTGCAGCGTCCAGTACATCTTAGGCATTTTGCTTCAAAATTGTGAACTACTGTTTGTTATATTTCATTTCTGGGGTGGGAGTCGTCGTTTATCACGGATTGATTCTGTTAAGGATATCTGCAGACACAATATTTTTAAACTCTGCCTCCTTTTGGATCCGTTTTCTCTTGAATTTGTTTCTGTTACCTAATCACAGATATTTTAATTCCCACGAGGAAAGGCGGAACTGAAATTCAACTACATTTATACCAATGCGGATGCAGCCAGTTGCATAAGAATGCGGCGGCAGCTGCGCTGGGAGTTCGAGCGGGGCCTTAGCTGCACCAAGCTCGGGTGCTCTTTCCCAGCGGCGTCGTTGCGGCATGTGCTACGGTGCGGCGCCTGCCGCCTTTGTTGCCCCGGCACAGTAAACGGCGGCGTTCGCTTTCCCATTGAACGGGAGCCGCTGCGATCTCTGCCGACGCAACCATCGCTCCCACTACCCCGCCCCGCTCCGACCCCCCCAAACCCTCCCCGGGGGGGAAAAAAAAAACCCTCCCGCCCCGACCCTCCCGACCTCGCCCCGCCCCCGCCCCGCCCCGCCCCGCCCCGCCCCGCCCCGCCCCGACCCGACCCAACCCGACCAACCCGACCCGACCCGACCCAGACCCAGACCCAGACCCAGACCCAGACCCAGACCCAGACCCAGACCCACCCCGATCCACCCAGATCCACCCGACCCACACCACCGCGCCCGCCCCAGCTCGCCCGTACCTACCCGAGCCCCACTTCCCTATCTCCCCGTCGCCCCAGCCAAATGGTTCCCACTCCCATCTCATTCTATCATTCCCGTCTCCCCCGTCTTCTCGTCCGTCCCCACCGCCCACACCGCTCCACGTCCTCACCCCCACCCCTCACTGTCGCCACTTTCCCCCGTCCCTAAGAATCCTATTAACCCACCGCCCTCGTCTTTCTCTACCTTCCCTTCTGCCCACATCGCCATCGGCCTCCACGCCCACCCCCACCCCGGATCGCACCGCTCTCACCCCTTCTCAACCTTCCCTCCCCTCCACTCCCTCCCACAGTCCTGACCATCGCCAGAGCCTCCCCAGCCCCCGTCCTCACCGCCATCTTCGCCCTCACTACTGTCACCATCCTCACTACTCTCACTACCCTCACTACCCTCACTGCCCTCACTGCCCTCACTGCCTTCCCCGTCCTCACCGCCTTCACTTACACAAACGCTCCATCGAATCCTATCGACTGCACCGTCCCCACCGCTCTCATCGCCCCCACCGTCTCTACCGGCCGCCGCCGTCATTGCCTCGCCTCCACCGCCGCCGCCGCCGCCGCCGCATATTGCGTGTAATACATTAATGCGCCTTTGTTTTCTTAATGAGGTCGCGCGCCCGCGCAAGGGCCCTCCGGGAGCTGGTGGTTGGGAAGAGGGGAGGGGGAGGAGAGGTGCGAGAAGAGATGCCCCTATGGAGAGACAGTACACACAGTGTGCTCCGTACACTTCGGGGTACACTATAGGTTTTCCGAGCGGACGATACCTCAATCGATTGATGCTGCTACCGGTGGAGGGTTTCCGATTGATATAAATGCTCGGACTTTCGAATAAGTGATTTTAGTTTGTGTAGAAGACTGTCTTCATTCATTCCGGAAAGAGAAATAAACAGGTTATGTGGAACAAAAATAAATATGGTGTGTGCTGTACACACACAAAATATCGGTATGGTATTCTGACGTAAACATGTCAAGAGTTTAGCTACAACACGCTAAATGCTCATGCTAAATGCTCAATTAAGAGGCGAGATTATTTTCATGTTACGTTTATTGTTCGCGGGTGGGTAGCTATTTTGAGAAGTCGCCTATGAAAGTTGATATGTGACGAATATTTAAAAATGTGTATAGTAGAACGTTAATTTTGTCTGATATTTATTATTTATTCGGGTTTTAAATATGCATAGTGTTAGAGCGTTTACAATAAAACAATTGAGTCAGAGGTCCTAACGTTTGGCTAATCATATTATCTCTGTAACGAGTATATTAGAGGAAGTCGTAGGCTTCCGCGACCAGAGTCATGTGTCACGACCAGAGCCATACCAGCCCTGAGGAAGACCACGACAGGATGGTCGAAACGTCGGCAACTCAGCCTTCGACGCGGCGTCACCAGAACAGCCCAGATCACCCACGAGTATATCAGAGAACTCGGATAGATTTGGATGCAACAAAATACTGACAACTGGAAATCTTTCTTTGAGGAAAGCTATGAAGTTATTCAAAGAATTTTGAGATTGATTAGCATGGAGTTGTTTTTGCGAAGCACGTGAGTAGTAATAGTATTGCTGGAAGTTAAAGTTTCATTTTGCAATACTTAACATTTTTATCTTATTTTTGTTTAAATCGTACGTTTTTTTGTACTTTAAAACTACAATGAATGAATGAGTGAAATGAACACATTAATGTTACAAAGGATATATCAAATTGTTTAGTTATAAAATAATTGAAACCTGACTTCGTATAGATTCAAGTGGCCTCTAGCGTACAATAAGAGAGTATAAAAAAGACACTATTACTCCGTTTTAATCTTAGTGTCTGTGCTGATTTGTGAAACTATTCTAAGTTCTGCAGTAGAGAAGGTAGTAAGGACTTGTATACCAAATGAAGGGTTATCGAGCCCAATATTAAACATTAGCATTTAATGTTGCAAGTAAATGACCCTAAAGTTCGGAAATCTGTAGAATAAATAATTAAGATCTCCCGTGTTTACCATGCTCTACCGTGTCCCCGTTGACGCCTTTACGGCATATTATGCTATCAGTATAGAACATTCCATTATTTTCTTAAAAATAAAAGTTACTACCATCAGGCAATTTACGCTTCTAGTAGTAAAAATAGTCTGCGAGACGGCAGGTGCCGCAACAGTCTGCACCATAGAGACGGCTTTATTATTATTATCATGACCATTATCATTATTATTGCTACTATTATTCCTCTACATAACGGCTTAAGATGTTATGAGTCGGCTAAATATAAAATCTACTCCATGGTTGGATTCTTGGCTATACAGCAGTGTAGCTCTGAAGAAGGCCGCAACACGATGGCAGAAACGTCATTTCGATCAACTGAGACGCGGCTCTCCTCGGACAGCCAAGTATCGAATGACTCCGGCGTCAGAAGCCTACGAATACTCCGGGGCTGCAACCAGCTACCTAAGGAGCAGCCTCTACAATACTTTGCGCCAAATGTGGGCTGTTCCAAATAAAGCAATTTCTTGCACTTCCCAATCCTTTGAATGACACGGGAGTTTAACATCATCATTATTATTATTATTATTATTATTATTATTATTATTATTATTATTATTATTATTATTATTGTTACTGTTGTTGTTAATGTTATTATTGCAAAGCGGATCGCCCCGCCCCGTGCGTGGCCAGGCCCACTGTGCGTCGTGGGGGTATTGAGGGCCGCGCTGGGCGCCTGGCAGCGCCCCGGGGCTCCGAGCACTCAGCAGCCGCTCCAAGCGCAAAACGCGCAATTTAGCCGCCCTCCCGACACGCGTCGCCCCGCGGCCCCTTCGCCCGGCGCCCACAGCCTGCGCCCGCTGGCCTCTTGGCTCATGCCGTGTCATAGTGCTTTACTGACACGGCCTTTTTGCTTTCTGGCTGCGCTTTTCGCATCCTTGCAGCCCCTCTCTTTCTTGTTTTTATGCTGCTGACACCAACTCCCCAGTGTTCTGGCTACCAGCTTCCATCGCCCTATGTCCTCTCTTCATTCAACTTTCGCCGCGTCTTCGCACTTATGTTGCAGACTTTTCACGATGAAAAGCTGATTGCTCGTTTGCACGTTTGCTCCTATGCACGTTTTCTCTTCTCCCTTCTTACCTTTCATCACACTATGAAGATCATTCCCTTGTGCTTCCCACTCATCGTTCCGTTTCCTTTCCTTCTCTTTTAATCACTGCCTCGTTCACCTCACCTTTTCGCCTTCCACCGGTCCTCTTGACTTACCTCCTTACCTTACTTACTCCACATCATTTATTCACTCTCAAATCTCGTCATCACATCCACAGTTTTCATCATTTCTTCTGCCTCGCTCCTGCCGTTTCACCTATGCTGAATAACTTCCGCATGATCTACAACTCACATGTGCTTCACTGTTCTATTCGCCCTTTTAAATCCTCCGAATTTAATACTCTCTTGTAACCTAGTTCTTACACCCTCCTTGTATCCCCTGCACATTTATCTTAAGCTCTTCACTCTCCCTTCCACCCATGACCTCCACATTTGCCTCCGCTTCGCTTGATCCAGCGCGCAGACGTTGATATCGCGGCACCTGCCACCACCGCCACCCGAGCCATTTCTCATCTCCTCTGCCGCATGAGCCTTCGGCCGCTCCTCGGCTCTTCAACCCGGCCCTCGACCACTGCCGCTGACCCCCATATCTCCATCAACGTCGCCGATTCTCTCTTCCCTCCCATCGTCTTGGCAGCAAGCGAACAACTAGAACCCGCATCCCCCTCCGGGGGCGCGCTCGCGGCTCGGGAAGTTCTTGCAGTGCCACTTGCTTCTTGCGGCTCGGCGGCCGACCTCCCAGTTCGTACCTCGTTACGCGTCTGTCGTCCTTATGCCACTGCGGCAGCCGGTGGCACGGGGGGGGGGGAGGCAAGATAGCTCTGCTTATTGCGGTTGGCGAGTTTTTTTATCGGCTGATGAAATCGCTTGTGAGAGTTCGCTTTCGCGTGGTCGTTTTGTCCGCCACAAACTTCGCGTCTGGCCGCGTGTTTGGAGATGCAAATCTGTTTTTCGAGTGTTGGAGATGCGTGAGATTTATTTTGTCGTTAGGGATCGATGTTATCACTTCATCGGTTATCGTTTATTTTTTTTTTATGAAGAAGGCTATTCTCTTTTTCTTTTTCCGTTATGCGATTTAATCGTGCTGTCTCGTCCACGTTTTGAGGTTTCAATTATTTTTAGCGTCTATCTGTATACCTTTGATGTGATATTGAAATGTGTTGATTTAGAATTATGAAAGGATTAGTTTTTAACTTTTTCTCTAAATATTTGAGGCTCTTACGCCCTAAGACTGACTTTGAATATCATATTTTTATCGTGGGGAGACAAACTGGGAACATTATTGACTTTCTCCTTCATTTTTACACGAACTAGCAAATTACACGAAGAAATATGTAAATTAACTGTTAGAAAAAATATGGTTTATAGGTTTTATTTTCTCTAAAATGTGGATTATTTCTTATGTTTAACATGTATTTATGAAGCTTGATATGAGTTTACTTTTTTGGCGCTTCTTGGGGCATGAATCAATTGTCTATTGGAACTGAACGATCTTCAGTTCACATTTCAAAGCCACTATTCCCACATTTGAAAACAAGGACCCTTTCTAGGGAGATGCATGACTTTTGTCTTACATCTAGGGACACACAAATGTCACCGAACACTTGCACTGCGAGAGAATTCACTTCCGACTGCCTTGTCGTACATGGATGTCTCTTGTGACCTGCATTCACAGAAGTGTTGTCCATATTTGATGTGAGACTGTGCCAACAACGTCATGAGCCTTTATGCACATTTTCTTCTCCATACACTCAACAAATGCAGAGGCGCATTGTGAGGGACGTCGGCGAAATGCTTAATGGGAAACGCGTCGGCGTGTGAAAGTGGATTTCGCAGTACTTTGCGCGCAGCGGCGCGCGAGGCGAACGATGATGCATCTCGAGGGAGACTGTCGCGGGGCGCCCCAGAGGCGGTTGTGCGACGGCCCAGGACGCGGCGGCGCACGGCGCCCAGCCGGACCTCTCCCACGCCCTCTCTTCTGGGACATTTTTTTCTCCCTTCCCCTCTCCCTCCTCCACTTCTCCATTCTCCTACTCTTCCACGTCTCCTTCCTCTTCCCCTCCCTTCGCTAGCATTTCTTCCCCCTCCTTCCCTCTCCTCCGGACATCCCCTTCCCTCCTTCCATTCTCCCATCTACATCCTTCTCTCCCGTTGTTTCCTCTTCTTCCCTGCCCCTCATCTCCTTCCCCTCTTTACCCCTTTCTCACCGCCCCCACCTCCTCCACCTCTGTTCGCAAACTACTGTTCACGTAGAACGCCCCACAAATTGTTCTCTTTATCTCTGCAAGTTTGCTTTCCGCGCATTTGCTTTGACAGGCGAGATATATTTGCTTTTTCAATTTTGGGTTGACTCTCTACTTTCCTGCCTGTGGTAAGCCGTCTTTTTGAGTTTATTGGTCGTTTTCGCGTTTTCCGCTTTTACTTTCCGTGTTTGTCTTGTGACAATGGGAGTAATGCCTTTTCCATTTCATTTCTGGGAGTTCGTGTCCGCATACATTGTACGTTTGGACACTCACATCTTGGTTGTTGTACGATGAAAAATCATGAGTTCTGAAAACACTACAGTCACAGACGTTTCTGTTGTTCTTTTTCGTTTTTTTCCTATTTACTATTCTGTTATGGGACGATTTTAAATTCTTCACATGTCCGATATATCATTTTATTTTTTATAATTTTGTTTTAAAATAAATTATTCTTTTCATTCCTGTCGATTGTATTCTTGATTACAAATTTCTTTTTCCATCTATTATTTCAGAGTATTTTTCCAATTACCTCATGACCTATGTATCTTCACTTTTGTTACTTTATTTGATAATTCTGATGTGATTTTCTTGGAGGAGCTGCTTGCATCGCATTCCTGGTTGTTCTTCGTCATCAGCCGCGCCCGACCGCCCCCGCGGCCGGAGGCAGCGCCCCCCCTTCCCCCGCCCGCCATCAGTATTCCGGCGGCGCGGCCGAGAAATGTGACAGCTGCTTTGAGGCGACGCCGCCCGCCTCGCGCGGCTCCCGAGCTCCCAGCGCCGTCGCCCCCTGGCCGGGCCCCCGACACACACACACACACAATGCCAAAAATCACCGGCGGTATCGCCCCCACCCGCCCGCACCAAGGCGACCACCACCACCACCACCACCACCACCACCACCAATACGACGGCCAAACCTAACACATCACCATCACTAGGTCAATCCTTACAAACACCACCACATTCCTAGCACCACTACCTCAGTAGCACCACCACCTCCCTTCCATCTCCAACACCACCACCACCAATATGACTGTCAAACCTATAACCACATCACCATTACAAGGTCAATCCGCACAAACACCACCACATTCCTAGCACCACTACCTCTGTAGCACCACCACCTCCCTTCCGTCTCCAACACCACCACCACCAGTACGGCGGCCAAACCTAACACCACATCACCATTACTAGGTCAATCCTCACGAACCCCACCACATTCCCAGCACCACTACCTCATTAGCACCACCTCCCCTCCACCACCACTTCCTCGGCAACACCACCTCGGTACCACCACCACCACCACCTCACCAGCACCGCCAGCTCATCATCCCCACCTCCTCACCAGCAACACCATCTCACCAGCCCACCAGCCCACCAGCACCACCGCCTCATCAGCATCGCCGCCTCACCATCATCTCTCACTTGCATCACCAGCCCATCATATTCCCCACCTCACCAAAAAGCACTACCACAAGCACCATTAAAGCCAAAACACATCCAGAATCACCCTCATCATCTCAATTTCCGCCGACGTCGCCGTTGCCAACGCCTCTTTCTGTGTCCCCAACGCTTCAGCCGCCTTCCCTTCAGACGCCACCGCCCCCCCTCCCAACCGCCACCGCCGTTGTCTTTAAAAATAACGTGGCGGCGCAGCGGAAGTGGAAGCGGCGGCGAAGGCAGACGCGCGTGTGCAGCGGTGGCCGCAGCGCGCGTGTTGACGCCTGGGGTCAGGCTCCATTAAAACGCCGAAAGCCAATTGTTTCAAGAGGATGGGATCGCTAGCGCTCCCAGGTGCTGCTCTTCGCCGTCGGCACTTTGCGCGGAGGATCTCCAGCCAAATCGACCCGAGGGCCGGTGATTGTAAGGGCGTGTGGGGTGGATAGAGTTTGAAGTTGCTGTCACATTTATGTTGTATTCTTTATACAGTAACTCTTATGAAGTTCGATTAAACTTTCGTGGGACTTGGTGAGGTAGGAAAGAGGGTGAAGTTACCTCATCTGGAGATTCAATTTCAAAAATTTAAATTTGACGACAATTGAAGTATTGAAAAAGAGTATATGAATTTTTAATTTGAATTTTAGGACCCTTTTTCTAACTCACCAAGTGCCATACAATTTTAATCGTATAAGAAACTGGTTGGATTGTCGTTTTTAACATGTGAATACAGGAATAGAAGAAAGAAGATAAGAAACGCATTTTGTTGAGCGAATGAAGTTTATTTAATGAAAATTCTTTCACGTGATTCTAAAATGCTCCATTTTATTGAATCGCAAATTACCAAGAACGTTGCGTAAAAATTTAAAAATTATATTGTATTAGTGAATTGTAATCAAACTGAGGGTAATGCAATAAAATAGGATTACAAATAATCAGCGCAAAATATTTTTTTTAAATGCATGATTCCATGTTAAGGACTCGTAAAATGAAAATGCGTGTTTGTGACATGAAAGATACGGAATTTCTGTCTTATCCCGTGTCAGGCAGAAAATGAAGAATCAGACCGTGAAACGCATTTAATGACACACATCTCGCAGGACGATCGTGGATTCTGCGAACATTTTTCTTTTATTTTGTCTGTTGTAATACTTGCAAGTGAAGTGTAGTTCTCTCTAATTTCGAATCATGTAAATTTACTTTTATTCCTAATTCATGTGAAGCTATTCTAGAATACGTGATATTTCATTTCTTTTCTCGCGCTTCGCTGTGCGTGTACATGAAATAAAGCTAAATTATAGCTATCCAAATATATAAGCAGACCTATTTATGCTGCAAATGCTCATTTTGCAGTTTCATTTCAGAGTAGCAGAAATTAACTGATAATTTGCCGTTTCTTTAATGTGTGTACACACCATCTCGTGGTATTGTCTTGTGCAGAAGTCATTTTGCCGGGTCGGGAAACTTAATTTATCCGATGAACAACGCAGCTACCACACATTCCGTTTCAGCGCCGACGCGGCCGAGAGGGAAAATGTAAACCAAGTCGAAATCTCGGCGCGGCATCTGGCGGTTCCGCGGCCCTAAAGAGCGAGCGCCTGAGAAGCAGCTGCTCCGCCAGCGAGCGGCCGTGCTGGGAATGCTGAGCTCTCAACAGCCACGTTGCGCCGCGTGTCGCTATGGCCCACGCTCAGCGGCATCAATATTCCGGCATGGATTCGAGGTACTGCTGATGATTGGGCCATGGGGGGAACTAGAGGGGAGGACGCTGCTGTAACGGGAGGCGAGGGTCTGTGGAATGTCACAATTCGCACCCTTCCTACAAAAGTGACGTAACTAAAAAATCTTCATGTTTGACTTGGTACTATGACACAGTTGCAGAAACGATACTTGGCTAGTCAGCAAACGTTTTGTTCTATAAATTCATAACTGCTTGTTGTGGTTGTGGGCGGTTGTGTGGTCACCGGTAGCGGGCAGCTTTGTGAGTGATCAAGACACTAAACGCGAGGTCAGTAACAGTAAAACGAAGGTCAGTTCTTCGGTATTAATGCTAGAAATAACAAAAATAATATTTCGTCCTGGTTTTATATCCGTTCTCATCAGTAGAGATAAGTTTGTGTGTCATAGTAATGTTTCATTATTGCCACAAACTTTTTTCGAGATTTACAGAAAACCTGACATTTTGAGTTGTCTACTAATGTACCATGTCTGCGAATTATGAACAATATTCCTTCCTTCACTTTGTCACATCTGAAAGTAATACAGGAATAATGATGAAATAATAATAATAATAATAATAATAATAATAATAATAATAATAATAATAATAATAGTCATAATTATGTAATGAGAAAAAAATGGATGGGAATGGGAAATTACTACTTCCTAAACAGGAACGTAACGCTCGCCCAAAACATTTTAGGTGACAAAAGATCTAAATTTATGAAAGAATTAGGAACATTTTTAGGAAAGGTCCGGACCATTAGGGAAACTGAAATTAGGGAGTGGGAAAACAGCACTGGTTAGCTTGAGCGGAGCCTAGACTGGAGAGAAATAAATAAGTCAATAAGCTAACAATAAGTACGTAATTTTATGTTAAGTTAGTAAACAGAAATAAGTCATAAGTCGTAGTCAATTGGTAAATAACTGGTCAATACAATAAATAAAATAAAACTGGCATAGTAATAAGCACATTAGGGGGTGAAGGGAAGGGGGGATCGAAAAATGTAAGGGCAGAGGCGTTGGTGCGGACGATCTTCTGTGGCGCCGTTTGATTTCAGGTGCTGAGGAGGCCAAGCACTGGAAGAAGACGGCGGGACGCCCGCGCCAGAAAATATAATAGCTAAAATAAATGTCGGATAGATTAGAATGTACTCGGCTTCTGACGGCAGGTTTTTCCCCCTTCAGGGGTTTTTTCCTGAGCCGTACCTTGTGGTCTCTTTTCTGCGGCTTTGATGCGATGGAGAGACCATTTGGGGTGAATACCAGAATTCGAAAGATTAGAACGCGAAAGGATGTAGGTATTGTAATGGCTTAAAGGTCTTCGGCCTAGCCACATAGGATCAAGTAATCAAATTTGTTTGTAATAATTACCTATTAAATAAATAAATAAATAATTATATAACTTATTAAGAAGTGATTGAAAAGCACGACCACCCTTGGACCAAAAGGCTAAATCGGTATATGTGTATACAATAAAACTAGACTACTCCTAATCCTGCAAATGCGATTGATAAATAGGATTCCTGATATTTCTGAAATCTTTTTAAGACAAAATGCACTCTTATAAGGAAGATTGCTGGTAGGAAAGAATGACAATATACGAAAAAAGTCCTTATAATCAATCGAAACGAAAACAACTTTTTTCGGAGTTCACTGAACGGTTATGAAACTTGTATCTTTCGAACAGAATTCTACGCATATGAAATCGTCCTTGAGAATGAACAATACTGTTTTGGATCTACACAGATATCATTTATAGAATATTTATGATAAAAATTGTATTTTTTCACAGAAGCCCTATGTTTTATCTATTAAGCAAAGCAGACATTTTCCCACAAATGAAGATTCGTGTCGACATATATACGCAAGTAATCAAAATTCTCATCTGCAAAGGAATATTCATGGTGGGGAATATGCATAGTGTATTATACAATGTACACTGTGCATGTCATGTGTTCGTGATGTTCGTGAGAGGACGTTTGCATCAATGCATGCTGTATGAGCTGAGGGGGAGAGTTCCTCTCAGACGAAATTGCACAAGAGATAAGAGAACATGATCCAAACATAATTCAAATGAAATAAATTGAGGAATTAAAATAATTTCTAATCACCGTAATATAATCCGACGCATGAGAGTCTACCACTATTAAATTCACCTTTTTTATGCTTTAGAAAAGACAAATAATGTCCCTCGAACGTTTGTATCTAATGTAAAATATAGGCATAAAGAATATTGAGATGTACCTACGTTTTTGTTGGCAGATTCAACTGAATCTTAGGTCTCTGGGAGGCGCTGCGTTATAGATATGGTTCTGTTGGTATTTCTTGGACCCAACTGCCCGACCAGCAAGATTCTGGATAAACAATATTTATTTTGATATTACTTTGCATATTATGTTTTAAATATTTGCTGTTACGCTACCTCACATGTAATTCGTCACGTAAAGAAGTCTATTTTGTACACTTTTTAAGGAATTTTCGACACATAACTTCGTAGGAGGACTACTGCTGGATAGGGAATTATCCTCCAGACATGCATCAAACAGATTTAAGTTGAAAATGCAGTAGTTCGCAGGCACACAGACGCCAAGCTCCATTGATTGATTGATTGATTACTAGTGATTCCGGGAGCATCAACTCCTAAGGTCCCATAAGTGTAGCTCATACTTTTTGTTCGTGATGTGGTAGAGATCTGGCACCGCTGAGTGGAGACATCCGGGTAGCGTGGTTTTCCTCAATTAGGTATCTCCCAGCAGCGGGGCACCATCTCAGCTGGGAACAGTTCTAAGCTCCCTACCGGTCGCCATGTGTGGTAGTAGTGCATGTAACTCTGTGTGTGAGGAAGGATGTTGGAAGGAGAATGGGGAAGGAAAAATCGCGTGCAGTTCGTTGCCTGTTTGTTAGGCACTTTGTATGAACTTTGTACTGCTCCGGCATTCACCTGGTATTGATAAAAAACACGGAAAAGCATCTCTCAGAGGAGCCGGCTGCTAGAATTCTTCTCCAGACAGCGACAAAACCCGACTCAGCAATCTAGTGTCGAAAAGTTGCTACCGATGGGATTCGAGACAAGGACCTTCTGGTCAGAGGCACTGCAATGACATCAGTTGATGCCCTGGGTTACCTCTTCTCGTGCTACACTGCAATATTCGATAGCATTGCGCATAACTCGGGATACATTCTAGGTCCTTGAAACCAGGGTTAGAGACACACGTTGGCGCAGTGTTCAAGTCCAGTCCTTCTTGGAATTTATTTTAATTTTTTGGCTGGCCATGTTCATGACAAGAATGTTTGGAAAAGATGGATGTTGATTTCCACAGATTTTTTAATTAAAAAAATTAACCACGTGTTATTTTGGGTCATTCTTCTACTTTTTGTGAGGTTTGGCTCTTAAGAGTACTTTGGCTATTAAAATGTTATTCTGGCTATTCAAATTTTCCAGTTTCATTTGTCAGGAGAGCCACTGCCCTGGAACATGCGAGGAATACAAGACAAGTTGGCAAATGAAACAATTTGGAAACTAACTTTTGTTTATAACTTGAATAAATTTCCCAAAATTCAAAAAAATAAAGTTTATTATTAGAAACTCTCGAATCCAGTTACACATTACTTTATTTTCCATGAACTCTGTGTAATTATCAGATGTGGTTCATCCAGAGATCACAGCGTCTATTCTGCCCTGTAACTGCCTTCCCGTCGCTAAGTTTTACCGCACCGTGGCAAGATGCGGCTTCGCCGAGAGCCGGCACTTCTTCCCGGCGTTGGCCGCGGAACTCAAACGTTTGCGAGCGGATAACTGCCACTCCTTCCGCCGCCCCGTGGAGGAAGAAAGAGAGAGGCTAAGAGAGAGAGAGAGAGAGTTATATAGGTTATGAGATAAAGACAAAGAGGGAGTAAGAGACGAAGAGGGAAATAGAGAGAGAGAGAGAGAGAGAGAGAGAGAGAGAGAAAGAGAAAGAAAGAGGTTGCGAGATGAAGAGAAGGAGAGAATGATAGAGGAAGAGAGAGGGGGTCAGAGAGAGAAGAGAAATTAGGTAAATGGATAGAATTTCCATATTAGGGGAGCGCTGTTCCATATTAAACGAGGGAAATAAACAAAAGCGCGCAACCGCCGCCGCCCCCTAAATTGAGCCTACGTTCTCCCCGGATTGTCCGTCTGCGGAATTTCGCTTTAATTACCAGCGCGTTTTATAACCGTTTCCGTCGCGACGTGCGTTGACCGTTGTTATGACGTTCAACTCGTCCGCGTGGGATGTACGTCAAGCCGTCCGCACCCTCGCCTGGGACCCGCCCACGCGCGATTTCTGGGACGTTTCATTTTAAATGAGGGGGGCTTTTGGTTGCTTCTGACTGCGAACATTCCGCGCGTTGCGAGGGACGCGGACGGCTTGTAATAAATTACACGCGTGTTGGAAAAAAAAAAAAAGGCAGCGACTGGCGGAAGGTAATGAGCTGAAAAGTGTGTAAAGTTCATTGTTGTTGACAATGTCTGTTAAACAGCACAGTGTGCACTTGTGGACATGAGGAATTTTGAGTTTGTTTTATATGTTAATGAGAGGTAAATTTTGTGAAAAATATACTCCACATTTGAAAAAATTCCGGAGTGTGTTATTAAGTTCGGAAATTAGCCCATGTGACCTTATTAACATTATTTTGGTTCAACTTTTCGGTTATTATTTATTATTATTATTTAAAGTTACTCTCTTGCTTGAGAAAAAACAGCCTTTGAAGTATCAATTCCAGAGTACATGCGCTCATTTACAGTATCACAGTATGCTATGTCCATATTTAAAAACATTAATTCGAGTTAAATGTATTACTCCGAAAGAAAATTTAGTTGCTGATTTGCATATGTAAATACGTCCGTACAGGAATTACATTGACTATTATCACTGTGGTGCTTTCACCCTTGATGTGAATCTTTATTCACAGCAACTGTTTTCTCTTTTTCATGATCAAACAAACTAAATGCTAGGAAAAATTGTGTGCAACGGCATTGCTAATAAAGTCATAATCTACCTGCGATAAAATTACTTTTGAGAGGATCTCACCAAGTTAATATATCAGACATTCGTTTTTAAATTTTCATATCTTTCTGCCGATTTCCTTTTCTCTTTTCATTGCAATGTTTACCATAGTTGGCGTCCTCTTTAATTTCATATTCTTCAAGCACACTTTACCGCTGAAACAAATGTTACAGAGCATCTAGAGTGGACTCTAGATTATTCGCTTTATTCCCGGTGTGCCAACGTTGTTCTTACAAAATTAATTTCGTTCTGGGAATCTGTGAAACTAACTGGTGTATTTGACGAATGAAAAATGAAGATCGCATCTATCTAAAGTGAGATTTGTCTTGATTTTGAGTATAAAATATAGCGCGTCTTACTGGTGAAGAGGAGTTACGTGCACGATATCATTTTCATAACTTTTGAAAAATTAAAATTAACTAAGGTGAAGATATCATTTATTTTTACGGCTACGCCTTACTAAATTCGTTTTGAAATAAACATCAACAACAGATCAAATATGTAAAAAAAATATTGTTGAAACAAATTAATTTGATAAACCACAGATCGCACATTATTGTAGACATTACTCAATACTTATTTTAAGTGAATTGCAACATATGTTTCATTATCTGAGGTATCTAATGATTATTATCAATTACTTTACCGTTATCTTAAGTTCATTAAAAATGCGTTTTTTTCCCGAACCATTTCAAAAGCTCCATGGTTTGTAAATAACTCCTAGTTACATTACGAACTCGGCATTACTCCAATCGCCGTCCATTCCTCGTATCCTCTTCTTCTATCCTAAAATTCCCCTGATCCCTTCAGTTGTTCATTTCAAAATCCGAAAATAAAATCCTCACAATAACAGACGAAAGCGGAAACTATCGAGACAGTTCATCGATCCTTCGGGTCATGTACTCGATGTGGCTTCGCACATTTAATGCACGTGTACTCAATGTATTCATCTGTCATTGTTTCCTAAACAGTGCTAATGTACTTCCTTGTATCTTGAATGCATCGTACTCGGCTGCTAAGAGACTTCGGACCAAGCAGAAATGAATGGGAAAAAAATGCGATTGTTAGATCGCAAAATGCGGTTCTAATCTTCCAAAGTGTGTTGTGCTTATCTCAATGAAAACATTCTTCTTATCCAAACCCAACATTCTATCCGTTACATCATCCAAATACTCACCAATCCCTTCATTAACCCTTAAATTCACATACCCCCCATACTGATTTAAACAACTCTCACTCACCTCCATTACATCTTACTCGCCTACTCTCTCACATTCACTTACTCCTGCCTTTTCACTCCCGTCCCCACCCCTTCACTAAGCCCCTTTCTTCGTCAGCTCGTCCTGCGACAGCACTCTCCGGCGTAGAGAGCGTCTGCCGCAGCAGCACCGCTTGCCGGGCCAGCGATTTCAAGGCGCGCCGCAGGCACTCGCGTGCCCATGTATGCTAATGCGCGCGCCCGCATTATGCTAACCGCTCTTCTTACCCCGCCCCCGCACTCGCCTCCTGTCTCTGCCTTCCACTCTGCCTCCGCCTCCCGACCCCACCACTGTCCCTACTCCCTGTTTCTGTCCTCAAACCGCCTCTGCCCTCGCTTCCATCTCCACCCTTGCCTTCCGCCCCTATCATCGCTCCTGCCTTCTCTTGTCCTCGCTGATTCTGCCCTCGGCCTTCTTTCTTCGTCCCCTCTCACCTCCGGTCTCTGCCAACGTCGTCCCCATCTGCCCTTACCTCCCACCTCTTTGGCATCGCGCCTCCGCTCCTGCCCTAGCCTCTTGCCCCGTACCGTGTCCTCCAATGTTCTCTTTCCTCCCACTGCCTCTAACTCCTCATCCCGTGTCTGTTGTCGATCCCACCACTGTCCCCGCTCCCTGTTTGTGCTCTCAAACTGTCTCTGCCCACGCCCCCATATCTGCCCTCACTCTCATTTCCACCCTCGCCTCCCGTCTCTACCTTCCCTGATTTCTGCTCTCTGCCTACTTTCTCCGTCTCCTCTCGCCTCCCGCTTCCGCCATCGTCCTCGTTCCCACCTCTGCCCTTACTTCCCACCTCTCTCGTATCCCGCCTCNNNNCCCGACTCCTCTTCCACCTGCCCCGCCTCGCCCCCAAAATGTTATTTGTGCCCTGACCCCGCGTCCGCCTCATCCCCGCCGTAGCCCTCGCCGTCACACGACACTTCGTGCCGTGTACCCCCATTTTGTCGCTCCGCATCTCAGACTAATTCGAGGATAGCAGCGACAAGTGAGGTGTGTATTCCAATGGACACATCCTGCAAAACATCTCAATAAAGAGAAATTCTAAGAAAATTCTTTAAAACTCTCATTTCTGATAAAATTTGCTTGTTCTATGAGTAATTGTTTTCGTCCCTCGACTTTGGTTTTCGAAGGACCGCGTAATGGAACGTATCACATATTGTATTGAAAAGTCTGGGTACATGTGTCTAAGAGAAGCTTGTCGAAGAGGCTTTCTTCTCTCTTCTCCCCCATTTCCTCCTAGCCTTTCTCTAAATTCATTTATTTCGTTATTTAAATTTTATAATAAAAACTTTTTCATGTTTAATATATTTCATAAATGAATCAAATTGTTTTTCATATATAAATAATTTCTATAAAATGGGCCTTATAAAATTTAAAAACAGTATTGCATTTATCTTCTACCACACGTTTCTTCTGAAAAACGTAACGTTATTCTAAAGCAAGAAAAGTGATATTGATTGAGAAGAATTGCGATTGTTTCTAATTCATGTATGAAAAGTACTTTATTTAAAGGTGTTAAAAAAGTTAAATAAAAGGTGTTAAAAAAGTTAAATTAAGTATATTTTTATTTAAAAATATATTTATTTTATGTTTCTGTTCAACATTCGTCGTAAAATATGCAGACCATTTTAAACGGGAGTGCTTTACACATTGACGATGTAATAATTCATTGTTTATTAAATTATGTACTATTCTAAAGCAGAGTGCGGTATAATGTAGCCTTTGTTGACTACTCTTTGAGGAACACTGTAAAATTAAATCTGGAATGCTGGCAGGCAATCAGCAATGGTTTTGACTCTCGCAACATCGCAGATAGTACAAAATTTGCTAATGTATCTGTGAACTGCCGTATTTGAATTATAAATACGTTGTTTTGCGAATAAAATGTTATTTCCGTAGGGTATAGAATTGCTAATTAGTAATTGCCACTGAACCCAAATTAGCACTGCGCAGGTTCATTAACAAGGGATACGAGGTCGTTCCCAGTGTCAGTACATAAGTAATGAGGTAATTTACTGGAAAATTATGTGAATTATCAAATCAATATGTTTGAACTATTTAGTTTAATAATTTCATGAATAGGTATTACAAGTCGCACGGTTTTAAATGTTCTCTGCAAATTTCAATGTCATAAATTTACAGATTGCACTTATTTACTACTCAATAATATTACTTCACGTATTTTTGTAGGGGTATTAGTACAAAACATTTTCTCCAACAATGCCTTTTAACAAAGTAACCCCGCAGACGTCTGTTGCTCTATTTGTAAATACAATCAAATCCGTTTCTATCCAGTATGCACACAGACCTAATTCCATAATACGAATAATAGAAATAATTGCAGAACTTGATAGATATTACATTTCTATTAATAGTGTAAAATGCTTTTTTTATTTCCGATTATCGTCATGCTATTAATTATTTCGCGCTAAACAAAGTATCAACATTGAAACAACCGTTCTCAGTGCAACGTTAAAAGAGTAATGATTTATTCATGAATTATAATTGCAAAAACACGCACTCTACCATATTTTATCGTTAGCGCTGGATTTATTACCGAAAAATCACTCAACTAACGATCAGTTAAAATATGTGGGTACATAAAATGGACTGTAAAGCCTATTGAAAAAGAAGAGTAAATATGTGAATGTAAATTAATTACATTTTTTAAAGATATTTTTTATAGTGTTACAGTTAGTAATATTATATTATCACCTTTACTTATGACGATGGGAAATGCGTCCAAAGAAAAAATATATTGTGTAATTGCAGGAAAAACTTCATTGATATTTTTGTACAAATTCATTTTAATTGGATCAATATAGTATATTAAAAAGATTTGAAACTAATTTAATCCGTAATTAAGTCAGTTTCTAAAAATATTGTTCTAAGTATTTCTGAAACTTTATTACATTTGAAACAATCTTGATACGTTATACTCCCGAAGTGGTATTGCCTAGGGTAAGCAATTAAATAACTGCTATCGGATATTTTATAAGTTATTTTACAATCGTATTTACTATCCGTAGTATAAAATAAACATTCATATGCTTGTAGACGTTGATTGCAATCGGATACCTGAGTTATTTTAATGCACATATAACGCGTAGGTTAATATATCAGCTTACGGAGGATTTAATCGTATGACTCGAAATGTTAAAACTACCGAGCACATAACAGGTTCAACCACAAACCAAAGATTGAACGTCTTAGCACTTGTTAGAGTTTAATACATTTCTGTGGTGAAGATTAATAAGTAAAATGAAAGTTTTTCCAAAATGTTTAGTATTGGTGAATGTTCCAAATTTTGGGCAAACCTTGCTAAAATGTTACTAAATTAAAATTGTATCAATGAGAGATATCTTACAAATATGAAAAATGGTTCATTCGTACACTATTTATTGTGCCATTTCTCTTCATAAACTGTTTTATCGAATCTGTAACTACTTTACATAATTACACCATAATTATTAATAAATATAGTGCTTAGTAAATGAAGGTTTGGTGTTCTCTGAAATCAGTAGAAATGTGTAAAAATGTTGGAAATATTGTACCTTAAATTGTTTTAATAATTCAGCTTCTTGAACTATTTCATTTTAATAAATTCGTGGACTACGTCACGAGTTACTATCAAGTAATTGTTGAATATTTTTTCGTTTTTCGCACGCCATATTTCTGAAAGAACTCCTGAAACGGCAACTATCATGACATTCTGACGTTCTTCAGCTCACGAGTTCGATTCCTTACTGAAAATGTCAGATTTTTTGGACATGAAAATCGATGTCGCGCGTGTGTAAATACTTGCGAAAAGCTTGTTTTAAATGTAACACACTGTAAGCATATTAAAAATTCCTTAGGCACGTTTGTGTTCCTTTTACAAGTTTCCTCTGCAGGATAATGATTCAACAAGGGGTCAGGTTGTATGTCGCTGTCTAGGAAAGGCAACACGGAACATTGAAATGGGCTTAGTGGATTAAGACGCCCTCCCCATTTGGACGTGACATAAAATGGTTCTGCTTGCCTGGTTGCAGCCGAGCTGATCCAATACCGATCCCTAACTAAATTAATCAATTCAATATGTAAATAAAATAAATAAAAATAAATTAAAAACAAATAAAAATAAATAAAAACAAACAAATAAAAATAAATAAAAACAAACAAAAATAAATAAAAACAAACAAATAAACGAATAAAATTTTAAAAATTAATATTAATAAATTAAATAAAATTATAATAAATTAAACAAAGTAAAGTGGGCGGAGCGCTCTAGAAAGTCCTGACGACTTGAATATTGAGGGACGTTGCTGCGCTCGTTTTCTCACAAGACGTCACTTGGCGCTGCGCGGGCGGACTTGCGCTCTTTCGCCGGCCGGTGCGCTCCACTTCCCAGTACAGGCGCAGGCGCAGTTTGCGCATGCGCGGAAAGTGCTCTCTCGTCCCGCTCGCCGCGTTGCGTCACTCCCGGCGCGTGCACGACTATGTCCACGCACGCGTGAGGACGTTTTCGCTCTCCAGAAAGTATTTTTTTATGCATGGAATTTTCCGACCAGTGAGTTCCACGCTCTGTACTTTGCTTGGGTTGGAATCGAGGGCAAGACATTTCTCTGCGTGTTTTTATTTCAATCTTAGTGTTTTGTTTTGATCTTAAACAGATCGTTTAATAAAACAACTATGAGAAAATACCTTTTTTTCATGTATGGCTGATGCTCTGAGATAGATTGTTAATCACATCATTATACCTAGAGAAGTGATGACCTGTTTTGCTTACGCATTATTTTAGAGTAAGGAATTCGTTTTCTTGCTGACTGATTCTTTAGATATATTTTATATATCATTTTATCAAAATCCATGTTGAGAGGGCAATCAGTTTTTATATTTATTTTGAGTTTCAAGATCACGGCGACTTCATCCCCCATCCCCGAGAAACTGATGACTGATTCAAAAATATAGATTTAGTAATTTTCTATAGTAACGCAAATCATTCATTTTCTTAATTCAATATATGTTAATATAACTACAAGTCAACAAATAAAACACATTTTAGAAAAAAAATTCACATACTTCAATAAATACTATTTTCGACTCGTGAATACCGTGTAGTGAAGTGTTGTCAGTTACACGCACTGGGCATTGGAACAGTTCTTTAAGAAGTCCGTTATATTTTGTCGGTGATCAGTATTGCCATAAGTCTTGAGCGGAATTTATCCGCCATTCAGTTTTAAATAAACACAAAAACAAGTACTATACCTTGTCTTCCAAAACAAACAGACCCCTGACTGCACACAGTATCACGGGCTTCAAGCAGGGCGCCTTAAATCCTTACGCTGCACCTCCAGTAAGTCACTTGGTCACCGGGTCTCTGGTCGCGCGCCATTCATCTCCCGAAGTGTCCCCCCTCCCTCTCCATCAACCACGTGCGCTTCGTTAGGGGAATCACCTCTCGCTCTCTCACTCTTTCACTCTCGCTCGGGAAAGGCCGGCGGCGCTGCAGGGTGAGTTACGGGCGCGGGGTGTTTTGCAAGGGCCGTTTATCGTTTTAATTGCGAATCCCCTCACGGCGATTACGCCGTTCTATCAGTACTTTATGAATTAATTATATGCATCCCCGCGCGTAATGTATTATTTGCGATTTGTCTCTTAATTGCCGCGTAATGGCTCCTCCCGCCGCTCCCCGCCGTGCTGCGCGAACCGGCTCCCGCCGCCCTCCCGCCTCCCGCATTCATAAATAATGCGGGAGGGAGTCGGAAATGGAGTGGGTTCGGGTGGGATAGGGGTAGGCGAATGTGTGGGAACAAGTGGGGTGCGTTGTTGAACGGGTCTGCGCGTGACGAGATATGAGAGGGGAGGGACGGAAGCGGACGGGGACGTGACGGGCGCGGGGGTCATTGCGGTACAAGAACAGTGGTGCGGAGAGAGGGTGAAAGGGATGGGATGGGAGTGGGCGAGAGCAGGGCAGCAGCGGACGGAGCGGGGTGGAGCGGGCAGTAGCAGGGCGTGACCTGGGCGAGAGGAGCGGGCGTGAGCGGTGAGTGAGCGGGGGACGGAGCGGGGTGGAAGCGGGACGGCAGCGGAGCGCGAGACGTGAGCGGGGCGAGAGCGGGGCGAGAGCAGGGCGTGAGCGGGGCATGGGCGGGGCGTGGGCGGGGCGTGGGCGGGGCGTGGGCGGGACGTGGGCGGGGCTGGCGGCGTGGGCGGGGCGTTGGCGGGGCGAGGGCGGGCGTGGGCGGGGCGAGAGCGGGGTGTGAGCGGTGAGTGAGCGGGCCGAGTGTGGAGCGCGAGCGGAGCGGAAGTGGGGTAGCAGGGACTGAAGCAGGCCCCGATCTGCCCTTTCTGCCGCGTTTTGGTGTGCATAAAAGCGGGATTTTGTGAATGCTTAATGCGGCTTCGAACTGCCGCGTCTCTGGGGATTGCGCCCGTGTCGACGCGGGGGCGACGCCCTTGTGTCGGCTGAAAAAGGGGAGCGGGTTTCGATTTACGTGCTGATGACAATGGCAGCGAGAGGCTGTGATGGTTTACCTCGCACCATGCCGGGCCACTCCACTCCATGTCGATATTCAGAGTGGTAGGAGGGAAGGTCAATGGGATTTATTATCACCATAATACAAGAAATCAATAATGTTTGATCCATTGGTGTGGGGTAACCTTTTCTAAACCGTAGGCAAATGATCGCTACGCGATCGAAATAATCATTAGTGGAATTAAAATATTGATACCTGACAATATCTCTATTTATTTATCAAAATAAAAAAATAAAAGGTATCTACTTCACCAACAATCCAATTAACGTAGGCAAATTATTAATACCCGCCACGACTATTGGTAATATATCGAAGTGTTCATCGTAAATCAAAACCTCCATATCACTGACGAATCTTGTAAAATGTCCCGGAAGTCCAAGAGCTTCCCTTTGTTGTTTTCTGTCTTCCAGACCGCGCTATATTCTGGGACTTACCGAGCTCCTCAAATGACTTAATCAGGTCCCCTACTGCCGCAGTGGCCCGCTCCCCACTCAACATTACGCCCGAGCCCCTTTCTTCTTTTCCCCTCCCTCCGGGTTGAGTAGAGAATTAAGAGTGAAGAAATGATTATTGAATTTGCCCCCCCCCCACCCCACCATAAGGATTGTAAACCACACCAGTGGCCCGCAAATGAGCGCTGGATCAGGCCACGTCAAGTGAGCCACCTACTTGAATAGATATATAAATTATATTTGCCAAAATATTTATTTTGTGTTAATACTGTTTTTTCTCTTGTATGTTGCAGGTGAGTATATCGGAATTGCAGTTCTACATTTGGAGAGAATTACCGGTTGGGAGTAAGTAAGAGGGAGCTTTTATTTGGTTCTAATTACTATTTTTTGTAATTTTTTTTAACTTGTCTTCAGTTAAAAAGTTCACTTGAGTGAGAAAATGTAAAATTAGTTTTCTAATGCCAATTCAGTTTTTGTGACTGAAGTAAGCATTGTAGCACTGCATTCACTTGTCTTGTCAATTTTACTCCATATGTAAAGTTACTCCAAAATTAAATGTTAGTTATATCGTAGATTAACACATTTTTTGGAAACATCCAAATTTTAGAAACATCCAAATGTTAACAACAATATAAAATTATCAACTTTTACATTAGTTCACGTCACATTTTATACTTCGGAATGTATATTATTTTTTTAGAGAAAAAAAGAATGAATATTAAATCACCGTTAGACATATCACTATTACCAGGGCTCATTCCGATTGCATTTTTCGGGGTATAAATGTTATTTTTGAAATTATGTAAAATGTAGGTCCAATCTGGAGCCTTTTTAGTAAATATATACCAGTTCCTGTAGAAAAGTTAGTTTATGTAGAATAAATTATAAAATAGTACAAAAAGTACTCTATAAATCGCGCAATCGCAAAAGTGCGCAACGGCAAGGGCTTATACTACTGCGGCTCTGAAAATATCCCTTTTTGACATTTATTAAGAGGGGAATATTGTTCAAAAACAGTGACAACACGAGCTGCACAACCATTGAGGAGCATCTGCCGAAAATATGCGACGAACATATCGCTTATGAGCTGCAATAGTATCATAACTTAAAAAAATATTAATTTTGAGTTAATGCAGTCTCCAAAATTGCAGTCTACCTTCCAGAAGCTACGACAGCATATTTCAGCGTACAGTAATACACCAGCAGAAGGCAGAAGAGTTGCGAATGCCAGAACGATGCATTTCAATACAAGGCGAAACTTCAAACGCGTTTATCTTATCATCTGATATTTTGAGATGTACCACTCTTGCATTTCGCGAACGATGTAATATTTCCACGCGCAATTCGCTGGAGGCCCACATATGCAGAGCCTGCAACCTGCATAGCGATGCAACCTCTGGAGCACGTGACCTCCCACTAAAGACACCGGAGTGCCATGGCGCACTCTGGCAAAACATAGCCAATCGCCGAGCGCGTACCAGCCGTGCGGTTAGTGCGTGGGCGGTGCGTGGATCCGCGGGGGTGCAGGCGGTGTACTCGGCGGTGGCGGTGGTTAATTGGTTCGCCGAGCGGACGCCGAAAGAATTGAAGCCCGTAAATGGCGGGGGCTGAGCCCGCAGCTTTGCCCATTTGCCGCACCGCCTCTTGAATTGAAATTGTTGCAGTTTCATCGGCGAGGGCGCGAGATAGCCGCAATGGTTAGGCGGAGAGCGCGAAGAACTGATGGAGAGTTGGATTGAAGAATTGATAAAGATTGGAAAAATTGATAAGGGTGTGGAGAGTTGGATTGTAGAAAATGATGAAAGAACTGAGACTTTTCTTCATTTTTTAAACAATATCTGGTTTAGTGCGTATTTCAGCAGATGAATATACAGTGTAGCAACCAGATCACTAGCTAAATGAAGTCGTAGGCTTTCGCGACCAAAATAATGCCAATGATCTTGGCTGTGCGGGTGACGCCACGTCGAAAGCTGCGGTGCCGACATTTCACGCATCTTATCCGCTATGGCCTTCCTCAGGCTAATATGCCAAAAAGAGACCTAGAAACCGACCAGCCCTGAGGAAGACCACGACAAGATGGTCGAAACATCGCCACCATAGCCTTCGGGGTTCATATCTTGTTATATCCACGTAGAATGTGTTTGCGGTAGGTTTTCTTGAAATTTTCACGTTTACCAGGCCTCTCACTCCGCTGTTGCGTTTTCTTCATTACTTCCGTCATCGTTGTCAAATCATTAATACATTTAACGATTCTCAGTTCGTACCTGTAGGCTCATGTAAATAGCATTGCAGTCAATATTTGAATACTCGTTACATTCGTTTTAACCAAACGCTTTTCCACTGAGAAACTTGTAACGAGTGGCCTACAATGCGTACAGATGAGAAAGATGCGAAGATATTGATATAATTTTTGAAAGTAGAGAAAGAGGCATTCTTTGAAGCTTATAATTTTTTACACTAATGTTTCACGTTCGCCCCATCAGCATTCCCAGCGAGGCTGTGATTGATTTTCTTTTTGGGACAGCACAATCTGCGCGCGTGCCGCAGAGACTCTTGGCTTTTGCGGCAGAAGGGGGAGTACTTGTAATGAAGCTCAAGCTAATCTTACAACTAACTTATAGCTGGCCTGCCTTAACTAAACTTTTTGCAGAATAACGCTTCGGCCGTTTCATTAGATCTAGAAAAAATATTTTACATATAAATGCGTTTTAGTTTAAACTATTATTATTATTATTATTATTATTATTATTATTATTCTCTTTCACACTCCAATTCTGACACTCTTTCGTACAATTTACACTGATCTCGCATTACATTCATTCACTCATTTATAGTGCACTGACAGGAATGAGCGACCCTTTGGTGGTCGAGTCTCTGGGTTGATATCACGCCTTCCCATTCAGTGTTCTTTTCCAGTGAGATGGCGTCGTGTTCTAAATACCTTCTTTCTTAATCTATAAGAGCTGTCTTAACTGCTGGGTAGCATGCACAGTGTGACTAATTTTTGTATCTGCCATAATGACTTGAATCTGAATGCTTAAACAGAAGCATCTACAACATTACCCATTGATACAAAAATTGTAAAAAATACAGAAGGCACAAGCTATTCTGTATATTACATTAAGAAAATAACTAATGTTTAAAAAAATTGCGAGTATAGAAAAGTGAAATGTGTCTAAGATGCCCCTGTTTTGATTGCTAACACTAAACACTTTCTTAATTCCTCACGTTGTTTTTGTATCTTATCTCTTTGAAAGACGCGCCCTTGACAATTGGCCGGCTCATTCTGCTCTGTGCGCCTTCTCTTCCATGTTTATCCAGAGTTATGAATGTTTTAAAGAATTACAAAACACTAGTTTCGTATATGATGAACGAATATCTGTAACATACACTCTTCGGTTTGGGCCTTGAATGCGCCTTCTTGTCTCGAGTGGACGCTTCTTCACCATCACTGATCACAGGAAGGGCTAGGATTCGATTCCCGATGATGGTGGATTCTCGAAGCTAGCAACAAAGCTGGGGCGAATGAAGCCTCTGTCCGGAGTAGAATTCTAGCGTTCCTCTGCTCTGATTGGTACTTCACCGTATTTTTTCCTAAAATAAAGAGAATGCCAAAGTAGTGCACTAATAAACTGGCCAAGGATCGCGCGCGATATATTTCATTTTTTTTTGCCCCTCCTCTGACCCCCTTCCCTTACACACATTCAACCACCTACTTGCAACCGCTACATTAACACACAGTGTGAGAACTTGGTGGCAGAATACACTAACTTTACATTACAGAACTTAACAACTATACAAACTGTACAAACGTTACAAATCTCTTGAACAATTCACTATGAAAGATTGCACGGTGAAATGTTCATGAGATTTGTAACGTTTGTAGAGTTTGTATAGTTGTTAAGTTCTGTAATGTTAAGTTAGTGTATTCTGCCACCAAGTTCTCACACTTAATTGCAGAATTATTAATAAATCTAATCTAATCAAATCTAATATCAGGAGCCTGGAGCTTGTCCCGCTCAGGAAAATGCCCCGCTGATGGAGATATCGGGAGAGGGAAACCCGCAAAGCGGCGAACAGACGGCGCCGGATCTGGCTTTCCAGCGGAGAAGCTCCGAGGAATAATGACTTTAGAAAAAAGAGGCCCATGGAATCAATATTCACTCACTCGAAAGCACGCGTTGCAATCATCTCTAGCATTGCATCTAGTGCGCAGTCGCCTCTTTCTTTTTTCCTTCTCTCAACCCCTCCCCCACCCGCCCATCCCTTTTGTGCGCTATTCATGGCTTCGACGATGCGAACAATCCTCTTTGATGAGCTCGCAGTGCACATCGACAATTCTACTTAATATTGCTGTCAATTCAGAAGAGGAAGCGGACGACTCCCTTTTCTACCTCGCCAATCATCTCGTCAATCGTCTACCTCGCCAATCACATCCTTCCCCTCCTTTCCCTTCTCTTCTCCTTTAATTTACTAGCTCTATTCCTACGTCCTGAATTCATTAGATTGTGTTTTTCCTTACAGACAGTCAGGCCTCTCGCAGGATATCTGTTTTCCATAAGCCAGACGAGACCCTCGTTGCTCACTGAAATATGATGGACGTTTGGCAATGTTGTTTTGATGTCTATATGTCATATTTACATTCGTTACCACCTCTATTGAAATGACTTAGGATATTAATATTTTTGCGCAGCAATGTGGTGTGAAATATTGGTGCAGAGAAGTAGTACTTGTCCTCGAATGTCAAGCAATTTTTTTGAACTACGAGTATTAGACGAAATGTAAACGTATAGTTACGAATAAAAAATACTTATACATTGCTTCATGGACTAGATATTTTTCCTCGTAAAATGAGAGCAGAGGGGGTTTAACGACTTATTTCATAATAGAAATTATTTTAAACCGTCTTTAAGTAAAAATATGTTAATTTCACACCCAAGAAATGAATTATTCCTCTATAAATTTTATTTTGTCATTAATAATCATATCGAGTATATGTATTTACAATGAAATGAGGAGTAGGAACAAAACACATTAAAACTTTTTTTTTAATTGTTGTAAGTTGGATTGGGTGTTTTTTGCCTGCAACTAAAGACTGAATCATTAAAATGAAATTTAAATGAGTAATGGTATGTAACACATAGTTCATATGTTAAGTGTACGTGCTGTAATGAATAATGTAGGTTATTTGTACTGTTATTTTTATCATTAGCATTGTTGTGTGAAATGTATTTTTGTAAGCAAAAAGTAAATGCGATCGCATGTTTTGCAGAATGTATGTTGGTTTGCTCTGTAATTTTATATTTCTGGCAAAGAAAAAAGCCAAAGGCCGCCTCCGTAGCATGCGGTCGCCCCTAGGGCAGCCCCATGCCTTTGACAACCACGCGGCCTGCGTGGGAGGCGGGGAAGAAATCCCAGAGCAGGAAGGTCCCTTAGATTATCTCATTTCCTGCAATTTATTCATCTTCCTTCTCCTCCTCCTCCTCCACGGTGATGATCACGTACTTGTTTTGCTCGGCCCACATCCGGTGCTGTGGCCCTTGAACCTCGCTTTCATCCCTCCTCCACTACCCTCACCTCCCCCTCCGAGTCCAGTGCGCTCCTTGTGTGCTCAGATAACTGCTCGTGAACCACGTTGAAAACAACCTTGCCCTACGCATGACGTTTGATGTATGATTGGCGCTGCATCATTGAGATAACAATTGGTTGCTGCTGCGCAACGTCCTCTCCGTTGTTGGACTTGATGTCGTCACGCGTTCGGGATTGGTGACAGTTGATGCCTTTGGAACATTGTTGCGATATAGAGAACCATCCCTAGCCTAAAGATATCGCGCCTGGTGCCTCTTCACTCCTGGAGAATCCGGTGTGGGATTGAGATTGGTTGATTATTTTGTGTTTCCGGGTGCGTCAACAGCGTTGCACATTTGTCCCGTAATTGTTGTTCATGGTTTATTTCTGGAGGTGTTCTTCCCCAGCTGGATGGCGACATCTACGCCGCCAACCGAGACATGTACTACTTCCCTAAATGCAATACCTTCACATTAGTTCGCGGAGTTTTCCGCATTTCGGCACCTCCCACCGCAGCCTGGACGAGCACCGCCACAGCCGGGACAAGCTCTAAGCTCCCGACTCATCGCTCAACATGTGTGGTAGTGTAGTGCATGTTAGCGTGTGTGTAAAACGGGGATCGAGATATGACAAGGAAGTGGGAGGAAGGATCGCGTGCTGACTGTGACCCGTTTGTTTTGATTTTTCTCCTGCATTCGCCTGGTATTGATGGGAGAAACCAAATGAAACTACCAATCAGAGTAGCCGGTCAATAGAATTCTAAAGGCAATGGCAGAATTGGACTTAGCTATATAAATAATTATAGTAATTATAGTAATAATAGTAATAATAGTAATAATAATAATAATAATAATAATAATAATAATAATAATAATAATAGTGCCTTTATTAATGGCGAGGCCCAGGCCATAGGGCCTGCTCTGCCTTAGCGTAGGTGTCGAAAATTCTGCCACCGTCGGGTCTCGAATCTTGAAACCTCCCGGTCAAAGGGCACTCTAGTGACGTCATTCTGTTCTGGCCCACCCCAGCTTGTGTGTAGGGTTGTCATTCACGTACAAGTATACATTCGAAACTGAACTTTGATATTTTATAATCTATTATTAAAATGATTATATGATGAAATTATAATCTATAATCTATTATTAAAATGAAAGTCACATATGTAATGTTACGCAGTTAAATTATTTTTTCTTACACAGTAAGTTTGTAATGGAAAAATGCTTCAATACTTTTCCATTAAAAAATTAAACTACTCTATTTAGGTATATTGCTTCAAATTAGATACAGTTGATGTCATTGAAACTGCGCAAGAAATAATTGGCTTTACGAGACTGCACATGCACATGTGTTGTTTTTTCTATGCAGACTGAAAAAGAATTTGAAACATACAAATATGGACAATTCATAGTTTGTTTAGGAATAAGTTTCCAATAGTATGTAGTAACAAATTATTGTATGTAGGTATACATATACAATTCTAATAAATAATCCAAATAAACATTGAATCATTGAAATAAACATTAAAACATTGAATTGATGATATCATTATATTATACTATTCATAGTAAATCGTATTTTGCATTTTTAAATGATTGACTTCGCACTTATTGCTTTTCAGAACTTCTCTCGAACATTTGGACTGACATTAGTATGGACATTTGGTAGTTTATTAATCGGATTTAACTCCAAACGCCCTTTCTAGCCCTCCAAGACGCGATTGGGAGAAGACGAAACTGCTGGGTCTGTCATATCGCATTAATCTGTTGGCAGCGGGGATATTGGATCTGGGCAGAGCAGAGGGGCGCTAAATAGCCCTACCTGCAGGAAATGGCTCGTTGCCCACCTCATAAGGGCTCTCAGGCTGTGGGCAGGACTCTGGGGCGCGGTAGTGCCTGTCCAGAATGGTCGTTCAGGAAATCGACAGCCCATGCCGTCTGGTTCCTGCGTGATTTTGACGTATTTATACTTAACGTGACGTGGGCAGTAATTATTATTGTTGAAAAATTATGTTCGAGATGTCAACATTACTAAATGCCTCGGATGCCGAGAAAGTTGAGGAAACTCTCCATCAATGATGCAATACCTTCACATTAGTTCACATGACATTGAATTTATGTACGTGGTGAATTCTGTAAATGAACTACAATCTGCAGTTCTACTAAGAATAAATGCACGGAAGGCATATTACTAATCATGTTAATGCTCGTAGAAGAATATTGAGTATGAATATCGACGTATGAATTGTCAATATAATAACTTCATTAAAAAAGAAGAAATGAGAAAATAATAATCATTGTGAGTGTAAATGAAATAATTAAACATTATCAAGTAAAACGGAAAACCATGTACTTAGAATGTATGGAGAGAGAATAACTAGAATGGCTCTGAATTGTAATCCAAGAGGAAGAAGAAACGTGGAAAGATCGCTAAGAAGGAAGAGTGAGCAATTCTAAGAGTCATAACAGACCGAAAAGTGTAATCCTTGCAAATAATGGAGGTGGGTTTCATGATATTGATTATTATATATTTATACAATGAAGATACTGGACAACATTGTTTATTGTTATAAATAAGTGAATGTTCTGCGGAATGATTATCAAAATTACATTCTTAGTTTAGAATTTAATTGCTCCATTATTAAATAAACAGTAGAAATTACCGAAAAAACTGTATTTCCTTATTAATATTTTAGGTTTATTAGTATCTCGTACTGCTTCTTTGGCACATCCTGAATGCCAAGAAAAGATATCAAAAAATGTATTCTAACTAACGTAATTATGAATAATTTAGATACTCAAATAAGCATGACTTTACTGAAGCACTATTTTTAAGAGTTACGTGTTTTTTTAAATCATTGTGGCGTATACTTCATCTTTTATCTGCTTTTCGCTATCATTACTCGCATACTCAACTTTGAAGTTTTGGAAGTTTGTGTTTGGTCATTGAAAAGCATGGTTTGCGATACCGGCTCATTCCCCTAATCCTCTACAGAGCGCTCCCCCATCGCCCAAATTCGATGCCACTTGTTTGGGGAGGAGAATTATTGTACTCGTTACCCACAACCGAGTGGATTTATGAGCTCTAAACACAGACTCCCATGCACGTCGCATGGAAATATAGGTAATAAATACGAGAATGTAATTACTTTTGTGGTAATTTGTTTTAACGTGACCTTTAGATTTCATTTATATTCTCAATTCATGCATGATTATTGACATTTAATAAAATAATATTGTGCATGTAACGGAGAGGCGTGTCATGCTCAGAAAATATGATTTATTCTCATTGCATCGTAAACAGTTACACACGAATTATTGTTGTTTTTTAGAATTTTCATTTTAGTTAATTTTACAATTACTGAGGTAATATTAAGAATTTTATTACACGCGTAAATAATTTTCAATTTATTTGTTCACATTTGTTGGTTGACCAAATGTAGCACATTCAACTTCCAGATTGTAATCCGATTGGTAAATATTGTTTCTCGTTTGCTTACGACCCGAAAAATTCAAAACGGTTAACAACTTTTTTATTCGACTTCAGAATTTCTAAAACAATTTCTATGTGTTCTGTAGATTACATGTGAAAAATAGACTGAAAGGCAAATTTAAATTGCTTCGTCTTGCTTGAGTTTGAGAAAAAGCAGTTATATGACCTAATTATAATAGCAATGACACATTTCTCATCATGTATAATTTCAATGAGGATTGCAAATGGTTAACTGCAAACTGAGAAGATGTTTTGAATTTTAGAAGATAATTTACGAAGTATTTAATGTTCTCGCGGATCTAAAATCCTAGTGATCTTAAATCCTTTTTCTCTTAGAGTTTCTTAAAATGTAATAATTTTGTGAGAAACGCGGATAAAGGCGACGTCTGAAAATATGGAGTTGTGCTGGAGAGATCTTCCAGCGAGTTCTTTACGATGTAGATGAACAATCAGTTGTAATGCAGACAAGAAGCGTCCTAATGCAAATAGGAGCAATTAAGTTTAGTAGGTTGTAACCCATGATAAAAGTAGAAAACATACTTGTGGATTTTTTTTGTATTCCAGCATTATAAATGACCATTTCTGTTGCAAGAAGTCGTTGATAATAGAGCATTTTACGGCACTAGTGATTGCGTCATCACAGGTTCAGCCCACAGTACCTAGAGAATCGGAGGGAGGGAGGGGAAAACTGAACTGCTGTCCACCCTCTTCTCGCTCAGATAGATGTCAAATACCCGAGACCTCACAAGAAAGTTGTTTCGCAAAATTAAGTGTGATTCTCTTATAAATTTATAATACTGTTTTAGAAACCATAGCGCATGCCACTCGTTTTGCAATGTGGCTTCATTGCTTTATTAACTCGCTCCTAACGTCGATCGTTTCCAAAACATCTATTCATGGAATAAAGCTTCACACTATAAACTAATTGCGTAAACTACTATTATTTACAAGCGTAAATAGGCTTTTTGATGCCGCTCCACTAGCTCTTAATCACCTACGGGAGATAAAATCTTTTAAAGCTCGAGGCACGTGGAACGCGGCGTATGCGTTCCTACAGGCGATGCAGTAAACTATTTTTCCATGCGTATAATCTAGCATATTTTGTATTTTCTATTTTACTACAAAATGGAATAATATGGAATAATAATAAAATTAATAAATAATAATAATAATAATAATAATAATAATAATGGAATATTACAGACGACTATACTTTCCTACTTGAGGAAGATACCTCTTCTGCGCCAATCGTCGCCCGTGTCGTAATATATTTGTCTCGTAGATAAACACTATCTCTTTACCATCTAATACAATAAATTTCTATTATCTCACTGAAATGAAAGTTAATTTTTCGTTGCAATTGGTAATGAAACTGGTATAAAACATGAATTTAATAAATAATAATATAGTAGAATAGTAATAGTTATTATACGTTCGCTATTATTAGTCTGGTCTATTTTATTCCATACTAGCGGAACCCGGCAGACGTTCTGCATTCCATCTCTCTGTTTCTCCTTTCCTCTTCCTTATCTCTCCGTCTCTCTCACTGTCCCTCTGCCTCCTTATGTTTCCGACTCTCTCTCTGTCTCTTCGTCTCTCTCTCCGACTCTCTAGCTATGTCTCTCTCTTTCTGGTTGTTTCTCTCACTCTCTGAGTCTATGTCTGCCTCTGTCTCCCCCTGAACCTGTCCCTCCCGAGCGTTATTTCACCATCACAGGTACAGGCACTCTTAATTCTGTAGGGCATTACGGGTTGCGTAGAGCGCCGTTGCGTAGAGAGCCTGAACTTGGGTCAGTATAAAATTATCAATAACGCGCGTCTACGGGGCAGGCATATGTTCCCATCGTATTATACTTATATTCTTCCCAAAAGTACAAGAAATTAATTGACGAAGTTTTATCGTAATCGAATGAACGGTACGCCAGTGCATTATCCACGTCCGGATGACCGAACCAGTGAACAAACAAACAAACGCATATCTTTTTTTTTTTTTTTTTGTATTAGGTAATATACCATGAGTGTGACAGCAAAGCGCTGTAAATTAACTTAAATCATTATTAGTTCGATATTCATTTAAAATAAAGCAGTTCCAAAAATAAAACAATTTTCAAAATCTTATATATGATTTTTATAGATTGCATATTTTCCGACAAGGAGATACGATTCATCAGATGCAAGCTGACAACCAAAGGAATATTTAAAAGCTCGCCCATCTACAGAAAATGCAACGTCGCTGGTGAATTTCGTTCCGTTGACTTCCCGGCGATTGAGTCGCCTTGAGCTCCTCGCCGCGAATGAGCGACGCTCCAAGGGCATCTCTTCTGCGCCGGAAGTGACACCGTTCGCGCCGCCCCCGCCCCCGCCGGAGACATGCACAGGAAACACGCTGCGCGCGGCGACAGATTTAGGCGCTGCACCCCACTGCCCCCGCCCCCGCCCCCGCCACCGCCCCCGCCCGCGGCACCACGCTCCCCGCGGGCGGGAAGGAAAGCCGAAGACTACAAAAATTACGGACGATTCTTGGGGGCGGAGTTGAAGATGGGCCACGAGAGGCGATTCTCCTTATTTTCGTTTTAGAGTTCATCGCGTAGTTTCTCGTTTTCGTCGTTTTCTTAGTGTTCCTTTTCTTCATTACTTTCGTCTTCTATTTAGGCTTCGCCTTTTTTAGACTTTGTCGCCTTCTTCCTTGTTTGTCGTCCTCATAATATCCGTCTTCTTCTTAATAATCGTCTTCTTCTTAATAATCGTCTTCTTCTTAATAATCGTCTTCTTCTTAATAATCGTATTCTTCTTAATATCCGAGTTCTTCTTAATATCCGAGTTCTTCTTATTATCCGTCTTCTTCTTAATATCCGTTTTCTTCTTATTATTCGTTTTCTTCTTATTATCCGTTTTCTTCTTATAATCCGTTTTCTTCTTAATGTCCGTCTTGTTCTTTATATCCGTTTTCTTAATATTCGTCTTCTTTTTAACTTCCTTTTTCTTCTGAACTTGCTCTTTGTCTGGTTCTTGTTCTTCTATACAGTCTCCGTGGTGGATATGATTGAAGTGCTGCCAGTGATGGAGGTGATGGAGAGACAACTCTTTCGTGATAATGCAGCGGGGTCAGCCGTCGCAGCGGCGGCTACAGCAACGGCAGGAGCTCTCTGCAAACGAGGTACAATACATAATGGGTTCCCGGGACCAGAAACGAAGGCCAAAGAAGTCCCGGGGCGCGGCGCGGGCAGGCGATCCCAGCGAGCACGAGACCGAGAAACGAAATTAGCGAGACAGCCCCGGCCCGGCCGCGCCGCTGTCCCCGTTGTCGCTCCTTTGTCGTTTGTTTCTGCGCGATGCCACCTTGCTGTGAGCTCTGCGACCTCCCCGTCGCTCTGTCAACACTGGTTTCATCTGTACTCTTGAGCTCTGTCGTGCCGCATTCTGGGGCAGATGTTCTCCTTTATAATGAGGACGTAATTGCAATAACGTCTTTATTTTATCATATAGGTACCTTCTTCCTGCAACTCCTCTCTCTTTCTCTCTTACCCCCTCTCTCTCTCTTTCTCTCTCGCTCTCTCTCTTTGTTCCTCTCTATCATTTAAGGGACATTTATTTTAAAGTGTTCATAAAATTGAATTTGTAATAAACCTTGCAGAGGAAATTTATTTTGGATTGATTGCGGTTATCGGTATCGGTAGTTCAATACCGATAATTCAATACTGATTTTGATACCGGGTGTTTTAAATGGATACGTATGTTTCGACAACTTACCCCTGTCATTTCATAGATTTATTCGCCGTATATGAAACTAAGAGAGCGTGGATGTTTCCGACGTCCAAGGGCCAACGTCCCTGCCCCACTCCCAATTTCCATCATCAACACATTACATAAAAGCTGCTTTGCCCGGATTTACTAATATTCTACTCAGCGCTCTGCACATTACACATTTCATTGAAGCAAACACTTACAAATGCACATGAACACGCACTCACAGTTTCGGTTTTAGTGTGTGAAAGAAGAATTATTTGTCAAGAAACAATGTAAATTTCAATAATGAGAACTGACAGGATACCAATAACGATACGTTTCTTAGATACCAGAATACATTGAGGCATCGATATCTTCTCCTGGCACTCAATTTATTCTGGTATCCGTGCATTGATGCTTACGCAACATCTCTACGCGCATAGTGGACTCAGATCCCCTTTCGCCGGGGACGTGCGGCTTTTCCGCTCGGTCCAGGGGGGGGGGGAGGGCGGCCCGGGCTTTTCCCATACGTCATTCGGCTCCCTCTCGGTGCGGCAAACGACACACGGGCACCGTCACGCCGCCCCGCTCCGCGCAGCGCGGCGACACGAACGGCCATTTACGCTCGCAAATGAGATTCCAAATTAGGACGCCTTTTCGAAAATTGACTTGGCAGCGCGCGTTCGCTCTTGCCGAACTGCTCGCGCGGACCCGCCCCGTCCCTAGGGCCCGACCGGGGTCCCTCGGGCTCGTGGAGTGATGCCTGCGCGAAGGCCCACGGTTGTGGATGTGTCTTTCCTGATGTGGGGAAGCAAATCGTGGCGCTTTTGTCGTTACGGTGTTTTTAACATCCACATTTGGAGTCAACCTACGAGCGAAAGGATAAATCGCGTTTATTAAAAAACAATTGTTATTCAGTTTTTTTTATCATTAAAACGTCTAAGCCGTCTCGTGTTTACAAGTGATTGATAAATGTAGTCTATTTAACATATATGGATTTCATGGAATATTTTTATTTAGCTTTTGTTCCTTGTAATCTCAGTTAATTTATCACAGTAAACGTTTTGTTTAAAACCTGCAAAACCCCTGTTAACTACTTTTTACACTTCATGTCTTTGCTCCTTTTGAACCTGTCTCATTGGTCAAATTTGCAAATGTGCAAAATGATATGAAATTCGCTTACTTGTAGTAAGGTTAGGAGAATACATATCCAATTCTCGAAACGGTGTAACTGAACATCGCCTGTCATTTGTTATCCTGAAGAATGAGCGAACATGTCGGTAACGAGAATCAGTGAAACGCTTGCTCATTATTAACGCTGTGATGGCGTGGCGTTTATTGGCTGATTTCGAAACATGATGACACTTTCCCTTTCCTGTTCAGTTTCCGAATGTTGTTTCTTGCCGGAAGCATCTATCAACGGTACGCCGTTCGCGAGTTGGCCATTTGCACGCCCGGTTTAGCTGCGCATTATGACGGCGAGCTGATTGTCGACTCATCACGGCGATTTGTGACAATCACAATTCGCTGCCCTGCGAATCCGCTTTGTCTGATTACAAATTCAATACTGCTTATTGCGACCTGTGTTGCTCACTGACAGTGACACCTTGCAACCTCTATTGTGAAATGTTTGCTGTTTTTACTTTACATTCGAACCAAAATTTCAAGAAAAACAATAATTGTCGGAGAGCCGGATACATTTTTATGTTCTGCTCGTCAATTTAACAAACAGTCCAGTACAATCTATTTCTCTTTGCATTGATACTGGTAGTAACTTTTTGGGTAAGAGGGCTACCGTTGTTTTCAAAACAACTGACATTACAAGATACAAGAAAAGCATTAACAATTCTCTCTTGTATGGAAGAAAATTTTCGAATTTGAGGTTTCAGAGAAGTATCCCGCACTTTTAATATGTTTTAGAAATAAATATATCCTGGTTATATTTTCACCATTCTTCGAAAATTATGTGAATTCGTTCATAATACTCATGGAAAATGTGTTCAGGAACTGTGTCATACTCCAACAACCCATACGTATTGTGTCGTTGGTATTTTGTCGCTATTTCGAAAGTTGCTAGCTGTGTTAAAAATGAATTGCGAAAATTGAGTTATGGAGTGGATTCAGTGTTGAAGGTTAGAGAAGTTGGAAGTAAACATATTGAGTGAGAGATGAATGGCGAGACGAAATTGGGAGTGAGAAATAGACACGGTGGAGGTACGGAAGTGCTGGTGGAGATACGACATAGTGGTGGCGAGACGAGATAGAGGTGGCGAGACGAGATAGAGGTGGCGAGACGAGATAGAGGTGGCGAGACGCGATAGAGGGGGCGAGACGCGATAGAGGGGGCGAGACGCGATAGAGGGGGCGAGACGCGATAGAGGTGACGAGACGGAGATGGAAGTGAAAATGGGGTGAGGTAAAAGTAGGTAGGTGGGCAGGTGGAAAGATAAGAGTTGGAAAGGCCGGGATATAGAGATGGCATTGACGGGGGCGGCGTGGGCGGTGGCGTGATATATGCTCTCCGTCACGCGGGGCCTTCCGCCTTCCCCCCGCGGGCGCTAAATGAAAGTGTACGCGCGTCATTAATTCCCGACCTCCCCCCACCCCCGCCCGCGGTGTCGGCAGGGAGGTGACTTCCGCCGGCGGCGGCCGCTGCGGTAGAGCGAGCAAAGTGGAGCAACGGTACGGCGGCGCCGACGTGGGCGCAGATGGAGCGGAAAGCGAGAAAAAGCCGCGCCCGCCCGCGCTGCAGAATGTCAGGAAGTAATGAAGAGGGAAGGTCAGACACGTGGTCGGAAGGGAGCGAGAGGAAACGACACGAGACGCGTGGGGGTCCGAGAAGAAAGTCAGACTGTGGTGCGCCACAGAAAGTGGACTGGGTTCCGTGTTATATTTCTAGTATGAGATAGAAATATCATATGGAACTATCATCGCAGTAGCACTGAGGCGAATCAGAAATCACTATGAGTAAAGATTGTGAAAAATGTTGGTTGAAATTGTAGTCCTTTTTATGTAGAAAAGAGAGTAGTTTTGTACTAAGGGAGTGTACCACGTAAGATTGACATTTTAGTAAATCAATAAAGTTTTACGTTGCTTCAGAATGCGAAATACAAACAATTCATTTATTCGTCAAATATCAGTATGTTTCTTTACATTGATAATGAATCATGTATGCCCTTGTAATTTCGAATGTTGTACAATCAATATCTATCTGGCGCGTCGGCTCATGAAGGATTCTTCACAAATTGCAGCAGACGTATCGAAATACGAGCCTTAGGATGAATGTTATCTTCCAAATCACGTCTTTCTCTCTACCCGTTGTCCAACAAAGAATTGCTAGGCGGCATGCGAAAGACTGACGCTTTGCAAAAATCAACTGTTTCCATGCGGTTGGCACACAATACGCTTGGTCCGACAGTACTTCAAGATAATCAACTGTCACCGTCAGTTGCGCCCGGTGTCACCACGTTCAATGACGAGGAAAATCTTCTACGGCAGCCAATAGTCGTTGCGGGATCACAACTGCGCACCTGCACCAGCTTTAGCGAATACGTAAGGGATCATTCCGTGTAGGTAAACTGACGATCCGTAAAATAAAGAGAAAAGTAAACATTAATGGTCCGTGCGTTTTGTCTTAACATAGTGATAGCAATTTAACCAAATTAAGAAACTCTATCTAGTATGTAATTGCTTTAATTTATTTCCTTTCATTAGTCCGTTTGGCTAGATTTTTGAATTTCAAAATTCGTCAAAAGAGATGTAAAAAATGAAACAAAACTGGTATAACCGGTAGATCATTGCCGCGGACCGAAAAGAAGAGAAGTGGCTCAGGGCGTAGCGCTCTGTCTTCGCTTTAGGGAGGTCCGGGTTTTAGGGAGGACCCATGCCGGCCATCCTGACCGGGGTTTTCGTGGTTTCCCTTAGTCATCGAGGCGAATGCCGAGATGGTTCTACTGAAAGGCCACGACTGCGAAATCGGCTTCTAGCCGAATTCCTCAACTCTAAGCTTCCTTAGCTAAATACAAAGACGCCGGAAGAGGCGATTCAGGGAATTAACTGATATCATGGCAGTGCCTTTGACCGGGAGGTCCTAGGTTCGAGTCCCGACAGTGGCAGGATATCCGACACTATCTTGTCAGCTGGGTCGAATTCAGTAGTTTTCTGGAGGAGAAAATCTCTGGCGACCGGCTGCTCTTAGGTAGTTTTATGTAGTTTGCCGATCCACACCAGGTGAATGCCGGAACAGTACCCTAGCAAACGGGCCATGGACCGCCAGCGATCTATTCTTTCTCTTCTTTGCCTTATCCTCACCCCTTACTTACACACACTTACACGTCCATCCATTACACATGACGAAAGCTTGGAGCTTGTCCCAGCTGGGGCGGTGCCCAGCTAGTGGGAGATACCTGGCTGGGGAAAATCCTGCTAGCCGGTGGTAGGTCGGCACCGGATCTCGGCATCCAACGGCGAGGTCCCAAGGGGGGGGGGATGCACTTCACTTCCGGAACTAATTACCTTAGCAGTCGAGGCGCCCGGAATCACTACCAATCAATCATCTAACTACAAACACAAATATGGCCGTGGCCAGGGCGAAGTGGGCGCCGCGTGGGTAAAAGCGTCTTGGGAGCTGAGCCGCAAGCGGTGAGCGCCGGCAGCTGAAATTCCATCCCCCCCCGCGCCCCCTCGCGCCCATAGCTTCCGACTCCGGGCGCAGCGCCGCGCTGCGTCGGCGGAAGTGGTCGCCGCAGTCGTCTGCGTTTATGGAGCGCGATGTGCGGCGCCGCCAGGGAGGAAGCGGGCTGCTTCGGCCCCCTGAAAGGGAATTCGATTCTCCCGGAGAAGCACGCGCCATGTGAGGGCGCGCCCAGGCGAATCGCTTGGCTCTTCCTGGTCTAATGGAGGCGCTGGCGGAGTGTTTATTAGTGCGGATGTGGATGTGGGGAAGTGGCAGAAAGGTTGTTGTTGTCTATCAATCGAGTTGTCTGGAATATCTCGGAATTTGTATTTTATCTTGCCGGAAGGGGATAATGATTCAGAGTTGTGTAGAGTCTGGTGAGTCGAGAAATAAGTGATGAAATATAAGTCTTGCAATAAACGGGATGGAAAGTATGAATATCTCTGTAATTCTATCAACTTAGTTTAATTAAATAGCACTTGATTATGGGGAAACTCACGAACTAAGCACTGATATTGCGAAGTGTAAGACCAGGAAAGACGGTCCTATTCGTGTTTGTTGTAGAAACAAGAAATTGATCAATTCAGAACCAAATATTTCAGCGCTCGGGTTTGGTTTGTTGTATTCAGTCGAAACACAGATTTTCAGATTTAATACCACTTGTTATTGCCTTCCTTCAACACTTTTTCCCTCCCAACAGTTCTTTCCCCTTCTCCTTCACTTTGCTCTACGTATCCCTGCTTCCCTCCCCTTCCTCTTCTTCCTGTCCTCTCACCTTCCGTCTCTCCTCTTGTCCTCTCTCTCTCCTCTCCCCTCATTCTCTCCATTCCCTTTCTTTCCCTGTCACCTTCCATCTCTTTCCCCTTCTCCCGTTCACCTTCCATCCCGTTCTGCTTCCTTCGTTCCCTTTCCATTTCCCCTCCCTTTTCCCTTTCCGTCTTCTCTTCCATCCCTCCGCTTCCATCTACCTTCCACGTCCATCCACTTTCCCCACTTTCGATTCCTTTTCTGTCTCTTTCCCGCCCTCTCTCCTTTCTTAACTAGCTTTCTCCTCCTCCCCTCTTACCCCCTCCCATTTCAAAACACATCTCGCGAATTGGCTTTCTGAAATATACATGCTCGTGCAAACGCTTCGCGCTCATGAAAGTTTAGTGCTCGAAACCAGAAAATGAAAATTTCGCCGGAATACATGCTGAACGGGAACTGCATCGTGTATATTGAGTGCACACTGAATTTTGCATGCAAGTGAAAAATGTAGAATATGTTGTTAACTTCAGCGGCAATTTGCAACAGTTATCAGAGAATACCTCTCTGCAGAAGTAGAATCATCTCCGCACCGCATCCAATTAATACTCAGTATTTGAAGCTTCATAAATTTCAGAATGTTCGTTTCAATACTGCATTTCATAAAATATGGAATATTCATTCACATTAATGTTTCTAGTATTGCCGTATCATTGAACGGTTAATTATTGGACAAATAATAACCTAAAAATAGATATCTAAGTAAATTCCAGTAATTGCAGGTATTATTGACGGATGTAAATTTAACTTTGATATTAAATACTGTATATATGAGAGAGAGCGAGAGAAAAAGTTAATGTGTTGGTGAAACAAACGTACTTTGAAGTATAATTTAAATAAATATTTATAATTCAACATAAACTTGAAAAATGTTTGTCATGAATTCAAACACGAACGGCATTTGATAATGTCTTTCATTTTTTGGAAATAATATTTGTAATCACGGTTACAGAAAATGTTACACACGCAACGATGAAATAATAGTGATCATACAAACTTTCGGAGAATATTAGTGTTTTTGATTTCTTATGATTCACCTGTCTTGAACCTGTGTTCGTTTGATCTTTCTTGACAGAAAATTAATGGTTGTCTAATGTGAATGACAATTGAATAGCGTAAACTTCAGTTTCATTATTCTTTTGCATTGTGAATTGCATGTCTCAAGCATTTTTTTCATCATAAGCATTTTTCTCTTTCCGATACGTTTCGTCTATTGAAATGTGAATTATTTTGTTTCAGGTGAGTACCTGCCCTTTGTCTTCCACAGAAGGTTGTCGAACATTCCCTTTGGTGAGTACTGGATCGCGTGTTTCCTCGGAAATGGCAGCAGTCAATACGTGGTGCATTTTTCACGAGGCCTCCGCTCTGTTCTTTCCAGTCTCGCATTCCGAGATTCCCCTTCTCTCGCACGGCGGTCTCGTTCCAAAGCTTCATTGGGCGCAGGCCTCCTGCGACAGTGGCGCTCCCGGAGGCGGTGGTCGCTACAGACAAAAGATGGTGGGGATTCTTTGACATCTGAATTAGGATTTGCCTTTAAGTTGAGCTTTTGTTTGTTGAGAGTTGATGCTTTCGCAAAAGCTTTGTATGCTTTTACAGTAACAATCATGCTTTCACGTAATATGTTATGTCGAAGATGGTTGGTAAGTGAGAAGCACGCGGTAGTAAATTACAATATTTAAAAAATATTCTCTAGATAAACTAGTGAAACGTGTTCCATTCTAATAAGCCCCCAAAATTTTATCAACCAAGAGTTCGTCACCATAAAATAAGCCAATAATGGGACGATAAGATTCTCATCATACAATGGGTTGCAAATTGTGATGGCAATGATAGATGACTGGGGCACGGGTTGATGCCGCTGCAGTGCCTATGACCAGGAGATCCAAGTGTTCGAGTGCAGGCGGACGAAGGCTACAGCCAGGTCGGATTTATCCTCTGAATGGAGGAAGATTCTATCGGGTGACTGCTCTGATCGGTAGTTTTCCGTGGTTTCTAATATGAATACCAGGTAAATGTCAAAGCAGTACCCTAGCAAACGGGCCACGGACCGCGCTCCCCTTAGTTACACACACTACACTACCGCACATCTCGGGCGACCAGTCGGGAGCTAAGAGCTTAGGCCCTATGTTTAAGCAGTGCCCCGCTGATGGGAGATACGTCGTTGGGGAAAACGACCCAACGTGGAGGTCGGCGCTGAATCTCTTCATTCAAAGTGCGATGATCACAGCTGACTACGGCGATTGAACATTAACTACACTTACGGGAATATTTACTTTTTTTTTTCTTTTGCTGTAGACGCGGCAGGAATCAGCAATCGTAACAGCAATGAGATCTCATTTCCTGCGTATGGAATTAGAATACAAATTTGCGCTTTGTTAGATGTACCTTCAAGTTATTAATTTAAATTAATGTGATGGTGATATTTGCAATGGCAATAATATAAATAAGAATTATTAAACTGCAATTAGGTAAGTTTTGAATTCCCTCATTTGTCATTTTGAATCGCGCAGAATCATAAACATAATTTTGTACGTGGTTCGTAGTACTTATGAAAATGACGATTGATTCATTCAATTTATTCCTTATGGAATCTTGAGTTGCGTGATTAGCTCAAGTTTAGTGACCTAAATTATCCCAAAAAAGTAATACATGTAGTTCTCAATGTTATTTGGACTGTTTGTCATCTGTACAAAACATGTAATCTACCTGCAATGTAGTAGCGAATGTATCAGAAATATTCAGCGCAATTGTCGCAATTAATTTACATGACTAAAAAGCGTACAGTTGCAGTTACATAGTCATGATGAAATGTAATGCCTTAGTACGTTTCTCATCCATTTACAAAAAAAAGAAAGTCAGAAATACCGTATTGAAAGTTCGCAGAAAAACATTTTGACTATTTTTAAATAAAAATGATGCTAGAATATTTGTTCTAGTAGGGAGAGAAAGCATGGAAGTCATTTGTTTTTCTTTTGTCGCGAAGAATAAACATATTTTGTAGGAGAAGCAAAAACCAACCTCGTGAATCACGGGTCTTGTCGCTTATTAATTTCCTGTGTTTGACTTTATGGCTTACAAATTTATGTTCGTAGCTATGGTTATGGTTATATCCGTCCGTCTGGAAATACGTGCGATTACGACTGTAACTGCTCGTGGAGTGAATCAGGGAGTTTTACGAGGAGATTTCGGAGTATATGCAGACCTTGGCTGATGCAGACCACGAGTTGTGGAATTAGGCTTTATTATTACTTTAGGTGGAAGTAAAGACGATTTAAATATGTAAGCTAGGCGAAATATCTCTGCATTCCAAAAAACTTTCCTGGTCAGTAAAAATAATAGAAACAATCGCACTATCATTATATATGTGAAGATTTGAATAAAAAATAGACGTGAAAAGGTTTGCATATATCCAGTTGGGTCAAATTTTCAGTAAAAATCTTGAAAACCTAAGAATATTCATGCCTACATTATACCGTAACAATCTATGCTGCAACCAAGCTGTGCAAGTCAGGAAGCCCGTCATCAGAGTGAATTTCAAGTTATGTATTTACGATAATTATTTTAAAGAATGTTTCGTGTTAAACCATTTGTATTTCATCCATAACAATCTTGAAAATCTTTCACTCACCCATTCATTGATCAGATATCGCAGATAGATTGCACATGATGCCGCTGGTTGATGATATCCGGCATTGACCTATACGTCGGCCTGCGGAGTTACCCCCAATCGGGTAACTCCACCAGCGGGGCGGGGCAGAGCCCTATCTTTGCCAAGTTCTAAGCTCCCGACTGTTCTCCCGACATATGTGATAGAGTAGTGCATGTGAGTGTAAGTGTGTATATGTAAGAGGTAGAGATAGGAGAAGGAAGAAAAAGGAAAGATTGCATGCGGTCTGTGGCCCGTTTGTCAAGGAACTGCTCCAACATTCGCCTGGTGTTGATCGGAGAAAACTACCGATCAAAGCATCTGACGCGTAGAAGTCTACTTCCAACAGAAGCTGTATTCGATCTAGCTCACTAACCTATGTCGAAAATCCTGCCATCGTTGGAACTCGAACCCTAGGTCCTCCCGCCCATAGGCAACAGTGACAGTTGACTCCCCGAGCCACTTCATCCGGTTTTACCCACGGAAATGCGCGCCGAAAATGTTATTTTCATAGCAAGCTACCATTTTAGTGATGTTAACGTTCATGTATCTACCCGTGCGCAGCACAACGAAAAATACCGTAAGAAAATAGCGTGGAGTCTCGTGTAAAGTGCCTGGCCCCGATCGTCTCTCTGGAGGAGTCCGCGAAGTCTACTAGGCGTAACTCGTTCGTGCGTAACTCAATGTTCTCGTTGGGGAAGCAACGATGGCAGCAAAGGCCTTGGCGGCGGTGAAACGGCGGTGGTGGCTGCGGAACAGCGCTGTCCAACTTTTTATCCACTTGGACGCAACTGATTGATTCCTGTGAGGATGCGGGCGCCTCGTTTCGATTACATCTCCAACGTGTTTCAACCAACGAATAGAAACGATAATATGAAAAGGAATAATAATAATAACAATAGTAATAATAATAATAATAATAATAATAATAATAATAATAATAATAATAGAAACATTAAAGGAATCAATATTATATTTTTAAGAATGCGGCGGTGATGGCGGCGAATTCGGTATCAGTGGAAGTGGCGATGGAGGCTAAGGCGATGTCAACGGCGGCGGAAAAGGAAGTAGAGAGGGAGAGTGAGACCGTGGTGCACGCAGCGGAGGTAGCCAGGAGGGGAGAATACGACGGTAAAGACGCCAGAGATGAATGAGAAGGCGGAGGCAAAGGCAATGAAGATTGAGGCGAATACGTGAGTGAAGGCAGTGTAGATGGAAGCGAAGGCAGCGACACAGTTGTGGAGGCGTAGTCGAATGCGGTGGGAACGATCGTGGAGATGGAGGGGACGACCGAGGAATGGCGGTGGAGGTGAGAGCGAAAGCTGATGGAAAAGCGGCAGCCAAGGCGTAAGAGGTGGAGGCGAAGGCGAGGGCGAAGGCGAGGGCGAGGGCGAGGGCGAGGGCGAGGGCGAGGGCGAGGGCGAGGGCGAGGACGAGGGCGAGGGCGAGGGCGAGGGCGAGGGCGGTGGAGTCGCAGGTGTCCCCTATCGCACGACGCCAGCGTGGGACCTCCGGCAAAGGACAGGGAAGGCGGCGTTCCAGAGGTCGGAGTCAGGCTGGCGAACCCTAGAGAGCTACGAGGTGTTGCCGCATTGAAGGGGTTTCGTGGGTGAAGAAGGTAAACGTTTGGTGAAGATAAATATTTCGCAAAATGAGTAGCCAGATAAAGAAGGCAGGGCATCTACTCTGTAGATAAAAGGATATTGACATTTATGTAAGTATTTCCATAAATTTTATTTTGGTACTCTGTGAGCGCGTCTGACAAAGGGATACTGCGCTACTTAATATTCACTTTTTCCTGCGCTGGCATAGACAACGCTGTAGAAAACTATGAAATATGTAAACCTTCTCTGCTAATGTCCTTTCAAAGGGGAACCCCATATGAGTGAGATGGGTTTTCAAATATATCTTTTTAAAAATATCTTTAAAAATCGTACATTTTGGGTATTCATTTTTTCGATGTAAAGTTTTGTTCTAATTTCTTTAAAATAATTTTCTTTTTTAACATTTTATACTATGAAACAAGATGTTTTAGTCTTAAAAACAATTATCCGTTGAGCATAGTCTGCAGGCGAAAACCATTCAGTAACGCTTTTCCTATTGAGAGACCTAAACAGATTGGCCAAATGTATGGAATGGCATTTTTTAATTATATGTTTTATTGTTAACGCTGTAGCTTTTTGTAGGTTATCTAGTCTAGAATTTCCTGAAATAACTACAAAGCATTAAGTTCTAAGAGTGGATATTTAAGAATTAGCGATCTAGAGTGTTCATTAGAAAAATTAAAGGTTCAAAGACGCAGGTATTTGCAATACATACATTGATTTCGCAAAACCATTGTAAGAATATATTGACTTGTCACAATCTTTGGCGATATTTCAACTCGCTTTGAATTATTATAATTATGAATTATTCAACGTTTCCACCTGCTTCTGTATTCGCTTACGACGCTTAACACTGAACACCAGGAGCGGGAATCGAGCGCCCCCCTCCCACTCTGCAGTCATTCATCGACAATCGACTCACGTGAGTGTCGTGAGGGCGCGGGGGAGGGGGGATGGCGAGGGCGTGGCGAGGTCGCATGCGCGGTGTGCGCTTGGGAACCGGTTCCCGAGCAGACGCCGGTTCGCGCCGATCCCCGCGACACGCGCCAGCAGCCGCCGCCGCCGCGGTGCACGGTGGTCCGTATTGGCAAATATGCGTGCGCAAATCATCGGTTCACAAGAAAAGGGACAAACATGTACATCATCGTCACTTTTGGTCGTCTTTTGTTGAGAAACTGGTACATTTTCACAACAAAATATTTCATCAGCATGGTGTATTTTGTTGTGATACGTTTTTGTATGTTATTGCCTTCAATACGGAGCCCGATAACTCGGCGTATCTTTTCTGAATTTTCAAAAAGAGTTAAAAACTATGTGACGGGCTATAGGGAGAAGTTAATTTGAAGTTACATTTATATTTTTACATAACGTTCACATATTTTTACATAACATTACATAACGTTCACAATTACAATGGATTCAAAAAACCTTCCGATCTTAAAATGATGATCATCCATGTTCGTAACATGTTTGCGGGTCTTATACACAATAATAGAGACAAATGTGGAAATGTAATTTTAAACATAAAGCATTGAACATGTTCTCTTTCGTGTATGTTGGAAACTTCGTGTATTGAACAGGTTGAACGAAAAGGTTCTCGGTATTTGTGTCCTTCAACCTCGCGACATTGGGAGTTGTGAGAGGACTAATTGTCGAAAAATGAGAGTGCCCAAGTCAGCTGTGGATTTAGTATAGTTCTGCACGGTATGTCTATCTGTAGGGCTTCAGAAAATTCAAGGTGTAATGCGTGTGGCTTGAAATATTCTATCTATAATCATATGATCAATATTCTAATGTGTTGTTGAAGAACAATAGAACCCTCTGCTAGAGTGCTATTTGGGACAGGCTAACCGGTCGTGATGTGTGATCCATTTCAATAGAGATTGTTCACCGTGATTACATTCTTGACATGAATCCATAGATACACTAAGCGTTCATTTGCATTTTTTCTATATAACAACATTCTCGGTGTCGAGAAAATTTCGAAATTCATTCATATGTCTCTGCGTACTACGATCATCGCAGAGCGCGTAGGCTTCCGCGGCCGGAGATTGTATTTACTAGGCTATCCGGTGACGCCGCGTCCATGGCGAAGGTGCCGACGTTTCGGTCGCCATTCTGCGACCTTCCTGGTATTACGCCCTGAGGAAGGTCACAGAATGGCGACCGAAACGCTGGCACCTTTGCCATGGACGCGGCGTCACCCGGACTACATGAACTAAATGAAAGCGGCGTCACTCTGACAGCCAAGTAAATATAATATTTAACAAGAAAATTGAAGTGTAAGCTGATTATGGGAAAATACGCTGATGACATGAAGATATTATTTTCCTTCTATTTGTAGAATTTTGATATCTGAACCGATCCAAACTATTGGCAGAGAAAAAGGGAGAAAAAGTGAAAACCAAATTATATGATCCTATAGTTATACAGTTACAGGCCCATGTGTTTTGATACGCATTTTGTCTGAATTATATAACTGGTAAACTACAATCAATTTTTGATATCCATAATTTTTCACGATACTAAGAGCATTATTGTTGTCTAAAAATCTCAACAATGAGGTTGCTACCACGTAACGTATTAATCTACTGTTGTTAATTTTGCAAAATGGAACAGATGTAACTCCCGTGAAAGGAACTGGCACATTAAACGAAGAGAAATGGTGTCCTACTCGCACAGTACGGTATGCACTGTCGTTCTTCGGACGAAGTACTTTCATTCATTAAAAACACGAATAGAATGTGAAGTTATTGGTATTTCACCTTTCTGAGTATGAAAAGAAAAACAAATTCTTCATGACTTTCCATTGCAGGCGAGGGTGGCGGCGGAGAGGCGGTCGCGAAGGAAGCCGGTTGGCCTCCGAAGAGACGACCGGTCTGGTTCCTTTTTTGTCTTTCGTTTTCGGTCGTAAATGTCGAAGGCGGGATTTCGACCTAAATTCCACTGACAACGCGCTCAACAGGAAAAGGCGCGCACTTCAAACTGCACGAACAAAAAAGGGAAAAAAAGAAGTCCCTCTCCCGCACGAGAGATTTGTCTTTCCTGCCCGACGGCACCGCACTTCCCTTTTCTCCTCTTGTTCGACGCTTTTCATCCGAAAATTTCTGGAAACCGTATCGACAGCGCGTATGTTTTGTTTTATTCATCCGAGCGCGTGCTGAACCAACGGCGCGAGAGGAGGGGGGCGTCTTGCAGCCTGCCCGCGCTGTCGGGGCGGCGCCGAAGAGGGGCGGGGTTGCTGAGTGCTCGCGAGATAGCGACGGAATTGGTGTATTTGAAAGGAGAACCTGTGCGTTGTAGGGAAGACTAGCAGTGGGGGAGGGGCAGGAGAAGGGACGGACTCCAACTGTGGGTGTTGCGCTGGGGTGCTGCCGACACTGGCAGAGGGATGTAGCAGGCGCGGATCCACGGGGAGGGAAATGCGGGAAATCCTCCCCCCTAATTTTTCTGTAATTATTTAACTTGTCACGAAACTTTCAAGCCGAAATATTTTCGGATAATCATTAAAGCGATTAAAGTCGTATCGCACCATGAGACGAGTGTAGCCTGTGACATTTTACAAAATCTGTAATGATCCATTCGACCAGAACATTATTAATTTACGATCCCAAAATTTGTCTTCGGATCCGCCCCTGGATGTGGGTGGGGTTCTGTATCCTGATGTGATGTGCATTATGTAGGTTTGATTTCTTCTGAGCTATGTTAAGAGGGATATAGTGGGGGGAAATGTAGCAAATGAGTATAAAGGAGTGTTGGTCGTAGAGAGATGAAATCGTGATCTTTTATGTAAAGGTACGTACGTTTGTTTTTAAGAACTTTTTCCATAATGAACAGTGCCGAAGAAATGTGGTTTTGCGGAGTGCTCGTGTCATAGCGAGGGAATTGGTATGTTTAAAATAAAATTCTGTGCATTGCCGGTGATAATGTCTGTGAGGTAAGAGATAGGAAGGAGAGGACTTCAAAGGTGGGGGCCGACACAGGGCAGAGGGGTATAAGAGGTGGGTTTTCCGTACTCTGATACGATTTGTTGTATTTAGGTGTTTTTCTGAACTGTGGTGAGACGGGAAATAATGAGAAAAAATGTTGAAGGAAATTAGTTTGAGGGAGTGTTGGTCGTAGATGGGCTAAACCATGAATTTTTATATAGTACTACATACGTTTGTGTGTTTGTTAAAAACCTTTTCAATAATGAAAAGTGACTCAGTGATTCACCTGGGGTTGATTAAAAGAAAAAAATCCCTTCTGTGTTACGGTGGATATAGTAGCCACACGGAGTGACTAGGTATAGTTCGAAGGACTAAAAAACTTAGTTTTTGTGTCATACTGGTAGGGTCAACCCATTACTATTATTTTACTTTAGTCTCCCGTGAAAAGCAGTTCATTCGCGCATCAATTGATTCATATTCGACATTTCAATCTAATACTGAGGCTATACGAAAATAGAATTTGGTGATTCAACGAACCTTTGCGTCCAATAAAGGGAATATCGTATAGATTATGGTTCGTGTCTAATTGTATAAATTAATGAACAATTGAGTGGGGGGTCAGGCCGAGTAAGGTGAATGCCTGAGCCCGATCTAAATCTCTACCCAACGTTGAGTTCTTTCAATGTACAGGGCCAGCAGATGCGTTGCACTGTAACATGGATAATATATTACGTCATGTAGCCTCGTAAAAAAAAGTCTTAATTTAAGCTGTGGCAGAACCTATCCGAACATGAACTTCGTTTTTTATGACAAATAACAGAAAAGAGTCTACAACCACCAGTCATTGACACCATTACTTCCAATTCAATGGAACGGGGTCGCTTTGTCAAACATGCACATATTTTGTGACTGTGACGCAGTTTGCGATATTGCAGAGCAAAGGGTGGGTGGGTTCCGGGCGAGGTGAGATAGAAGTTGGTCGTGGGGA
>BOPP01000056.1:6417928-6436993 GCA_017312745.1 Gryllus bimaculatus
AAACCGGGCTGGGTAGGAACGAGCAGGGGTAGGAGTAGGAGGAAGAACCTGCGGAAGCGGAGCATCGAGAACGGGGCGAGGCGGAGAGAAACAGAAGCGATAGCAGACATACGGAGCGTGCAGGGAGAAATGAAGTTGGGAGAAAAGAGAGCAGGGAAAGTATAGAAGATGGTGCGGAGCAAGCCAGGAGAGGACGGGCCCGCACAGGACGAAGCGGGGTGAAGCGAGCCGGCGCGTTGGGGTAGTAGAGAAGGGCGAGGCGGTGGCGAGGGTGGCGCCATCCGGGGTGTGTCGATGGGCAGGGCAAGTCCGCACATGGGGGGGGGGGCGTTATCAGTGCCAGGGCCCCTGCGGACGTGGCCGCTCGGCGCTGCGGTGCGCTGCTCTGCGTCGTTGCAACACCTGCTCTCACCAGATGAGTTCCCTCGGGCCAACAACTGATGCCGGTGCAACGGTTCGGACTTGAAGGTCCTAGGGTGAGAGTGCCGAAGAAGGTGGATTTTCTTCACTAAATAGATAGATGTTATGAATTCACCTGCTGTTTGGAGGTGGCTCGGTGCTCTGATGGTTTCTCTGATTACTACCTAACGAATGGCGGAGCAGTACTTAATGAAACGGGATACAGTCCCCGCGCGACCCTTCTCTAGTCTTGTCCCCACTCTCCTCCCTTACACTTACATACACACACACACACACACACACACACACACACACACACGCACACTTCAATGCCCTGTACTACCACGTGTGTTGGAAGACCAGTCGGGAGCTTAGAGCTTATCCTGGCTGGGGTGTGGCAAGGTGATGGGAGATTCCTGATTGTGAAAAACCCCACTAGTCGACAGGTAGCTCGGCTTCGTATATGGCGTTTATGTAGAGGAAGGCCACCGACCTCTCCTGCAGTATACAATTCACTATACTCACAGGACTTAAGATCATAGCAGTTTACGCTCTCGGAAACAACAGAAAATCAATCAGGCAATCAAATCAACTGCTCTGTGAACAGTCTTTGATGCATAAGAGAGCGAAATCGCCCAAGGGATTATATTTCATAATATTTTTCTTCATGGGGTGCGTCTATTATAATATGTTTTCCGAGACGATAAATTTGTACTTAACTAATGTTTATCCCTCTCTTGCATTTATTATGATACTACTATTATTGTACTACACTACTAGGTACGAACAAAACCCTATCAATACGACAGAAAAGAAGACATTTTCTATTTTCCCGCACTTCCGAATAACCTGAGTTAACCCTATACATTTAAAGAGGGTAATCATTAGAGCAGACTGCCTACTCGAGCTTCGCAACAAATAAGACATTTGTTATTTTATATTAATTGCATTTTTCTGATCCAGGCAGTTTGCATGCAGTCGGATAATCAGGTACGTTCAGGCACAACAGACATCCGTGTAAAATATTCAAATGAACATGAAGGATCCTTACGCTTTTGTAAGGTTAAGACATACTCATTTAGAGGTTTGTTGCTACCGTTAATAATTAACGATCCACTAAAAATTACAACTTCAAACAAACACCATGTGGGTTTACGTTATGAACCTCGTACAGTGTTTTGATCGTGGTGATGTGGGGAACCAAGATAGTAGCTTTTTTTCAATGTAAATTATGCATCATTATCGCGTTATGACCAAACGAATATTTATTAACCAGAGGGAGCCAATTATGAAGTACAGGGCCTGAACAAATGAGAATGACGTTCTTTGACATTCATGTTGATGTCTGATGTCATTAGTGACTTTAAGAGGAGAGTGAAACTAGTGGGACATTGATGGCATCATTGGCAACGAAAAGTTGGGTGTTGACAACACTGACTGATTTCGCGGTATCTTCACGTCAATAACCGGCTTTATTATTATTATTATTATTAATTATTATTGTTATTATTATTATTTAGACTTCTGTGCACTATTAATATTTTCTCTGTACCTCTAAGTTCTGTACTAGTAATGGTTGAGGAATATTTATCATTTGTTGTGATATATATATTTCATAACAGAAGGAAATTAGAGGGGGAAAATCAAGAACCTCTACAATTGTACCACGTGCTTGCTTTATTCAAAAAGTATACATGAGTATTAAACTCTTTCATTAAATGTGAAAACTAAAGCGATAGTCGCTACATTAGCGATAGTTCTCTATCTTAATAACGCTGTAAACTTGAAATTCTTTTTTTACTCCTTTTTGTACACCTTTTCCGCTCCATACCAATAGGTAATAAAATTAAAACTTGCTTTTGCATCTGTCCATGTTGACGCTGCGATACTCATACAGTTTACCGTAACTGTGAGAGAAGCTGGTGTCGAAGCAAAGATGTTTCCTTCGTAGGTATTGCAGATATTGTAGGCGAAAATGGCATTGAAAGAATTGAAGGCATAAAACATTGAAACATTGAAAGTATTGAAGATATTGCAGGCTTTGAGAACAAACGGCACAGATATTACACAAACACTACAGGTGATGATGTTAAAGGCGTTTACAATGTTGAAGCAATTGCAGGCATTGATGGCGAAAATGGCGTTACAAGAATTGAAGGCATTAAAAAGTGGAAGTTATTGAAGGCATTGTAGACTCTGAAGTCAGTGATGTCATTGAAAACGTCACAAGCGTTGAAGGCATTGGAACCGGCACAGATGTTGAAGGCATTATTGCTTTTGCGAACATTTGCAAACATAGCAAGTGTTGATGGCGCAACATTTGCAAACATAGCAAGTGCAAAGGCGTTTACAAAGTTATAGGCGATACAAGAATTGCATATACTACGTTGAAGTTATTGAAGGCATTGTAGGCTTTGAAGGTAATGTAGGCAAGGAAGGAATTGCAAGCGGCACAGACTTCGAAGGCGTTATAGGTTTTGCGGACATTGTAAATTTCGCAACTTTAGCAGATGTTGGCGATGAAGACGTGTAAAACGTTGCAGGCGTTGAAGGCTCTTACATGGACGCATCAAAGGCAAGCGTTGTTGGCACTGCGGATGGTGGCAGGGGTGACGGGGCGATGGCGGGGCGACGGCGAGGCGATGGCGGGGCGACGGCGAGGCGACGGCGGGGCGATGGCGGGGCGACGGCAGGGCGACGGCGGGGCGATGGCGGGGCGATGGCGGGGCGCGGCGGGGCGGTCCCGGTGGCAAAGGGGGCGTGGCCGCGTGATTTGTGGAGCAGCTGCAGGGAAGCGAAGCCCGCGCGAGGCCGGGATTTACGGCGACGAATTTGCCTTCCACCTGCTGGCAGGTGGCTCCCGAAGGAGAGGCGGCCATCGAGACCGAGGAGAGTTAGAGACCGACTCCGGATGGGGCGGTCGTTTCGAAGGGTTTGAGCGTGGAATCATGGTCCATATTTGTAAGATTAAGTAAGGACAGAAATATTTTATCAGTAGTTTTGAGTTCGTCAAAAATGAAATAGTATGCCAATGGCTTACGAACTGCACGACTTTCTAAATCATGAAACAGTTTTGTGAGTCTTGTTGACTGTTTACATTTTGTAAACAATTTTTTTCCCCTCGAGATTAAAGTTAATCTTCCCGTGATTCACACTGCCTCTAAAAAATATAGTCAGAAATGCTTACAGAATCACTTCATGTTTCACGAAAAAAAATCAAATAAATATACTCGCACTAATAGGATGAAGCGTGTGTTTATGATTTGCCTATTTATTGCAGTAGAACGCGCCCCTCCCCTAGTTTTTTCGCTGGGTCGGCAGAAGTATAGTGTGCAGCTGTGTTGATGTTGATCATGTATATTATTTTTTCACCTATACTGAAAATAAAATATGTTTTATTTATTGCCTTATATTTAATATTTATAAAGGAAACAACTGCTCTATTGAATGACTTCCGTTAGTAGAGAAAATTTTAAACGCTATATACTTTAGTATTTATCATTAGTCATTATGGGTGGAAGGAGCGCTGAAGCCACGTCTTTCCTCGCTATGTGCGAAAATGATAATATATCAAATAAATAATAGTTTTCTACGCATGCACTGTAGGATAACATGGTTTTACCCACCGCTGTCGCGTGTCTCCCGTCGATCTATTTTCGCTCCGTCAAGCACCGAAGGCCCGTGCGTCGTTCCCTGCGCGCAGAGGAATCCGCGTTGGAAAGTTGAGCACGTGGCCGCGCTTCGCTCGCCGCTGCCCCGCGCGCAGTAGTTGGCAGCAGGGCGCAGCCGCCGCTTTCTCCGCTCGATCTTCGCCGTGAGCGATGCGTGTGCCGCTTCCGAACGGGGCCGGCGGGAGATGCAAGCGCTTGGACGGTTTTCTTTTTACATTTTCATTGTTCTGCAAATAGGTTTGTTTGTAACTGGTGGCAGAACACTATCATCGCCTTCCCATTAATAAAGGCATTATTATTATTATTATTATTATTATTATTATTATTTACCTACAATGAAAGTTATTTGTGCATAATTTAATTTAACGTAAAATATTTTGAATTATTTATAGTAATAATAATAATTAATTCTATGCGTTGATGAATACTCTACCATATTTTAAAACATAAAACACGTGACTTCCTACTTAATAAGAATAATAATGTATATCCCAAAAGATGACTTCAGAATAAGTGTAACAGTGATAAAATATTTGTGTTTGACATAAACATTTAGACTTACTGTTATTAATATTTTAACGCATTAAACTAGTAATTTTGTCACTACTAGACACTTTACATCATTTCTCGACACTATATGTCATTTACTTCCTTCTCATTCAATATTTCAGTCACAACACGACACAACCTTTCACTCTTTTTGGGGGAGTGGTGGCGATGTTTGGAGCACGTGGTGTCTTTACAACATTGAGGGTCAAGATGATGATTAGGTGCAAGAACGTCTGTGGAGGAGTGTAATAATAGAAGTTAAAAATAACTTCAGAGTGAAAATTTGGCAGGTAGTTTAGCATTATTTGGTTCTTGCTAAGCGTGAAAAACATTGAGTTAGATGTAAGTGAACGCATTTAAGCGATCGAAGTGTGGGGACAGAAATTCGCAGCGAATAAAGGAAAGAGATTGAGCTTCTTAGGCTCTGAATAATGGGTTGGGCAATAAACCTAAAGGCCGACGTGCAGTCTGTACGCTCATTTAACCTCTGCTCTCTGGGAGATTTACGGTGTTCTGGTAATTCCTATTTTATTTCCTTAATATAAATGCAGGTTTTCATTCTTTAAATTGTTGTTTTTGTGTGGACCGAAATTGATAGATCATTGAAGTTACTGTGGAGCGACTCATGGAGTGACAATAAGACTTTTCCACCGCTGAGACCAGGTTCAAACTTGTCTCGTTCCTAGTGGTACTTCTGGTGGACAAAGTGCCTACCCAGCACGTTTCATTGAGATTTCCCTATTTCCCCTACCTTCATTAAAGCACCTTCATTTATATCATCATCATCATCATCATCATCATCATCAACGCCACATCTCAACTCAAACGCCTTGACAGGGACACCCGTTGACTGTCATGTTAAGATTTTTTTCTTGACAGCGGATTATCCGCTCCATTCCTCGTTACATGGCGAAGCCCTCATACTATGTCAAATAGATGTACTCGTATTGCTTTAAATTAAAATTTATAGTGGTGGCGCAAAAGAACATACTTTCTAAGCTTATTTATAACTTTTGCAATTTTCGAAAGTCCAGAGAGATGAATATAGGACCTGAGCCATTTTTATAAACAAACTTTGTGTAATATGAGGGAAAAAATCGAAAAAAAGTGATTTTTTTGAGAAAAATTTGAAAATGTCATTGAGTGTCACTGTAAAATTGCCCAAGTTGAAATATGTTTCAAATTTAAGAAACCGCGGATCAGTCAACTCAATAGGGAATGTCAATTTTGATAAAACTCCTGAATACGGTTAATTCACTAGTGTTGTTCACGGATGGTCTGACGGATGAGCGGACGGATAAACGTTTTGCTATCAATCAATATTTAGGTATTAAATACACACAAAAGATGGGTTCTATTAACGCAGTGTTTTAGACATAATTTACATGGGTGGGACATAATTTAGAACGTATAGGAATAAGAATTATCCACTTTTTCGATATCAGAACACACAAAATATAAAACATTACATACTTTCTTTATACTGCTGAGTAATATGCGAGAACGTAAAAATAGTGGTAACGTTTTGAATTGCGAAAAAAAATCAATTATTATGAGAAAAAGTGCGGTGTGTGTGGGTCCTGCCGGGGCGAGAACAGCGTTTGGATGCCTGTGGTAGCAGAGGGAACATCGCCGTCCTGTGAAGAGCAGCTGGAGAGAGAAAAACGAGCGCGGGCGGTGGATTCCAGTGCGACGCGTTACAAATGGCGGCGCCGCGCCTCTGCTCTCACGAGGAACCGGAGAAACTCCCTTCGGTGGAGTCCGACGGCGGTGGCTCAGGGCATCAACTGATATTTACTAGGCTGTCCGGGTGACGCCGCGTCCATGGCGAAGATGCCGACGAGGGCATTTCGCCCTGAGGAAGGTCGCAGAATGGCGACCGAAACGTCGGCACCTGCGCCATGGACGCGGCGTCACCCGGACAGCCTAGTAAATACTGAGTCCGGCCGCGGAAGCCTACGCTCGCGCATTAACTGATGTCGCTGCAGTGCCTCGGACCGGGAGTGCCGAGGGTTCGAGTCCTCACAGTGAATGGTTTTCGACAATAGCTGGGTCGAATTCTTTCGCTGTCTGGAGGAGAATTCAAGAGACCGGCTGCCATGATCGGTATTTTCCATGATTTCTTTGAACAGTATCGAGCGAATGGAGCGGTACCACACACCGCTCGCGATCTTCCCTTCCTCTTCTTCGTCCTATCCCCACCTCTGACGTGCACATACACATATACACACACACGTACGTGCGCTATGCTACCACATGTGTCGGGAGACAAGAGCTTGTGAAGTTGCGTAGGCTTCCGCGGCCGGAGTTTGTGTTATCTAGGCTATCCGGGACGAGCCGTCACTGACATGGTGGCTAACGTTTTGGCCAGCGTGTTGTGGCCTTCTTCAGAGCGTAGTGCTGAGTATGCAGAGTACGTTGAGTCTCAGCAGTACACTCCGAGAAAGGCCACAATACGCTGAAGGCCGAAACGTTAGCCACCATGTCAGTGACACGGCTAGTCCCGGATAACCTAGATAGCACAGAGATTGTCGCGGCTTGGGCGGTGCCCTGCTTGTGGGAAAGACCTGGAAGGGCGAAGTCCCCGGAAGCCTGTGTGTAGGTCAGCGCCGGATCTCAACATGCAGAAAGGCGAGAAACCACCACCACCACCACCTCCTGTGATAAAACATGCACCACAGTAACGGGACTAATAACCATAGGCGTTTACGTGCTCGACAACACGAAATAATCAATTGAACTCCGCGAGAATCGAGAATGTCCTGCCGCCGGACCAGGGTCATTGCCTCCGGGGCAATGGGACACTACGAACCGTGCCGCTGCCGCGTCCCATCGTCGCGGAACGCAACGAAAATCCTGTTACGTTTGCGCCGCGGTGATTGGTGGATGAGGGACAGGAATTGATTGAGTTGAGAAGCACGTGGAAAATTGAATTTCTGAATTAGTCTTCGGCCGTGGGTTTTGAATGTCTTTTTTTGACGACGTGCGATCTATGATGTCTCCTGTCAGAATTAGGGGTATAGGAAAATAGATAAAATGTGCGCTGTTGCTTTTCAGTCAGCGCTATTGAAAAATGATTATAACGCGGATTCGTTGTATATACTGGAAATGTTTATTGCAGGTCAGTTGTACATAAAAATAAAGGCTTCTTATGAACGGAATTATTGTGATGAATGTACAGGTGGAAAAAACGTCGATTTTCCTTATTGGGACTAACTGGGGGAAGTGACTCATTATCTGTATGGTCAGATGTGTAAAAGTGTAAAGGGTTTTGGTATCCGAGTATCTTTCCCCTGGCTTTCTTGTCTGAATTCAGTAAGTCTTTCAACATTAAAGCAAAGGAGTATCCAACCACTAGCTACGTGCAAACCCTTTCCCCATATTGAACAAATTTCGCACAACATAGCGCCTTGTTAGTTTTCTGCGTTTTTCGAGGAAAGTTTAATCTCTCGACATACGTCTGTGTAGTGTAAGAGAATAATGTACATAAAGGTGTGTAAGCGGAGGGGGTCAAGAATGAAGAAGGAAATATCCATAGTTCCTCTGTCAGAATGCTTCTCCGCCATTACTGATAAGAGATACTAATACACTAGATAAGAGACACTAATACACCATTACTAATATACTAGAATTATATAGTTAATATTGAAAATCTTCCACCGTCGTGGCTGGATCCGCAAGACCTTCTGGACAACAACCCTGCAGATGCCACTTGTCGCTGAAACAGTGCATGCAGTTCCGCACCGGAGGGACGAAAAGTTGCCCTTAAAGTGCGAAGAATTTCGCCGATGGCCGCCAGATGCCTCCGGAAGCCGGCGACGGCGCAAAGAATTTTACAAGCGCTTCTATGGCAAACGGAATAGTTTTGCATGAATTACAAACTTTGGGCAAGAATTCTCTTGTAAATTCTTCGTCAGCTTGACGCGACTCTGCGTCGCCGGGTGTTTTGAAATCCGTAGAGCGCTCTTCTCTCGGGATTAAGTTTCGTTTCCGTGTATCTGCTGGGTCTGTTGGAACTTCTGAAAGAATCTGGCTTGGTTCAGTTTTCTTCATTCTGCATCGAATCAAGAGTCGACGGAGAAAAAAAATTCAGTTGTAGAGAGATTAAAACTAACAAACTCTGTTATTAATTTTTGAGAGGGCATTTTGGACCATCTTTCATATATTGGTTTACTAAGGAGGATTCTGCAATGATGGTGACGTATTCGAGTTGTTCTGGCACTTAAATTGAAAATCGCCAAAAAAATATAAAAGATATTTTAAAGTTTAAAACGCTTTGTTGTCACTTATATAAAATGCCTACACTGCTGTAAAGGCATAAACAACAGTCTGTTATTCCCATCCATAATATTTAAAACACATTACAGAAGGTACTACATTAAAGAAATCGATAAAAATCAGCTCGACTAAAACTGTTCAAAAGACTCTGCTATTCTTTGAGAAACAAATACAAACAGTGAAAAATACCGCACGTAATAGTTACCATGTAAATAGTGATCACGCAGAAGACACATTTATTGTTATCAGATATCAAAAACACTTGTTGCAATATTTTATTCATAATTCAATTTAAGTTGAAATGGAGTAGGGATAGGGATTTCGGGTTACGAGAAAACGTGTGCATATAATGAGACAAGAAGAAGCAATGAAAAGTATAATTTAACAGCAGGAATACTGCTTCGTTTGGTACTTTCGAGGCGAATGGTTGAAGGTCCTCAGTCAAAATGATATGAGGCATTGCACACCACAACCATACTCACGTTAACTCAACTTTACAACAGTATCGATTTGACTTAAGTTTGTCTACTCCCTACTATTTGGCACAATAATGAGATGAACGTTCTCTTTTATGAGGAACGAGTATCCAAAATCTATGTAAACATATTACTCATCGACAAATTTTCAAGTTGTTTCGTACATCTGCAATCAACAGTCACAGCCGCCTGAGTATAACAACATATGACAAATACGTTACGAACATTTTTTTTCATCACAAAGTTCATTAAAATATTTCACTCATCTTCAATAGACAGTTTATTGCATCTCACAGCCACAGTTACGGCCACCTGAACCTGTCAGCGGCATCCGTTGGAAGGCACTGCAGACGCACGTATTTCCGTCCTCTCTCACTTCCAGACCTCCGGGCGCTGCAGCACGGCAGCTGCATCTGGTGGGAATTAAATTTAACGTGGGGGCGGCGGCGCAAGCGGACTTATATTTCAGCTTTTTTCGAGTAAACGCGCCTCCAAGAGCGGCTCGGCCGGCGCCAGAGGAGGGTTTAATTTTAACGCCGCTTCCACACGACTCAGGTGCAGAGGCACCGCTCGTCGCGTCGTCTAAATCCGCGTGCCCCGCCGCCCACGCTACCGCCCATTTCTTCCACTCTCTGCCTTCTCACGTTTGCTCCCCCTCCTCCTAGCGACCGTCCACCGCGATGGCTCTCTCCGTCAAAACTCCGCTCCCTTCCCGATTTCCCCTCGCCCCGTATTTCCATCGGCTCCCCGCCGACATCCCGTCCTACTCCCGGACAATACCCCTCTCACACTCCCTCACCGATTCCTATACCTCCACTCTCTGAACCCGCCTCCGTCGCCCATTTGAGTTCTATCCCGCTCTACCCAACCGCTCCCCGCCCCCTCCCTCGCCCGTCTTCTCCGTGGACCGCTTCTACTACCCGCTCCCGCGGACCGCTCCTCTGACCGCTCTGCGATCGCTTCTCCCCTGATCCGCTCCTGCGACCTCTCGTCTTCCGTGTATACCGCTCTGCTGACCGCTTCTTCCGACTCGCTTCCCCGACCGCTTCCCGACGTTCTCCTCCGACCGTCTCCCCGACCGTTCTCCCCGGACCGCTCCCCTCGACCTGCTCCCCTCGACCTGCTCCCCGACCGCTCCTCCGACCCGTCTCCCCGATATTACCGCTCCCCGACCCGCTCTCCCGATCCGCTCCCCGACCGCTCCCCTTCTCCGACCGCTTCCCCGCCCGCTTCCGACCTGCTTCACGACCGCTCTCTGCGATCCGCCTCCCTGACCGGCTCGCCGATCGCTCCCCGACCGCTCCGCGATACGCTCCGCCGACCCCGTTCTCGACCGCCTCCCGACCGCTCCCCGACCGCTTCCCGACCGCTCCCCGACCGCTTCCCCGACCTTTCTCCCCGACCTGCTCCCGACCGTGCCCCCTCGACCGCTCCCCGTACTCGGCTCCCCGACGTCTCCCCGTGACCGCTCCGTCGTGATCCGCTCTTCCGACCGCTCTCCCGACCGCTCCCCGACCGCTCCCTGACCGCCTCCCCTGACCGTGCTCCCCGACGGTCTCCCCGACCGCTCCCCGACCGCTCCCGGACCGTCTCCCTCGACCGCTCCCCGAACCTCGCTCCCGACCGGCTCCCCGATCCGCTCCCCGAATCGCTCCCCGACCCGCTCCCGACCGTCCCCGACCGCTCCCGCCCGGCTTCCCTGGACCGCTTTCACGACCGCTCCGCGACGCTCCTCTGACGTCTCGCCGATCGCTCTCCCCGACCGCTCCGGCCTGACCGCTCCGCGATCCGCGTCCGCGAACCCCGCTCTCCCCGAACCGCTCCCCGACCGCCTTCCGAACCGTCTCCTTCCGAACGCTCCCCGACCTGCCGCCCCGACACCTCCCCCGACCGCTTCCCCGACCGCGCTTTTTTTTTCTTCCCCTCGTTCTCCTTGCTCCCGACCGCTCCCGACCGCTCCCCGCCCGCTCCCGACCCGCTTCACGACCGCTCCGGCGACCGCTCCTTTGACCGCCTCGCCGATCGTCTGCCCCGACCGCTCCGCGATCCGTCCGCGACGCTCCCCGACGCCCCGACCGTCTCCCGAGCTTCCCGACGCGCTCCCGACGCTCCCCCGACGTCCCCGACCGCTCCCCGACTCGCCTCCCGCGACCGCTCCCCGACGCTCCCGACGCTCCCCGACGCTCCCACGACCGCGTCCCCGGACGCGCTCCCATCCGCTCCTGACTTTCGCCCCGTTCGCTCCCGGTCCGTTACACATCGTTCATTCCACCTATTCTGGTCACCCCTTCTCACTCGCGAGCCGGCGCCGAGGAATTCGCCCTTGGTGGTGTTCTCTTTATTGCTGCCCTCCGAACCTGACTGAAAATAAAGCGCGGAACTGTCGAAATCGTGAACTCTGCAGATATGTTGAACGTAAGATATCATACGATTCGAGTAGAACTGTGAATGGGGTCCTGGCCGAAGGTCAATGCATCGGGCTATGGTGGTTAAAATGGAAGATGAGAACTTGGGCATTGCTCTGATGTATTGTGTATTTCTTTCTTTCTTTCTTTCTTTCTTTCTTTGATACATGTTTCCTATAAGTATATGTGAGAGTAGAAGTTGTGGGTATTTTTCTTCGGGTCGGAATGTTTGATATCGCCTTAGGCCATGTTTTTTTCTTCCACTTACAGGCTTATCATTTTAATAATCCTTAATCAAAGGGCTTGGTGGAATTGCAGATGATTCACACAGTTGAAATGTTTCTTTTCTTCATCAATGTATTTAACTTGAACAACATCTGGAGTTTTATGTGAATAGTAGAAGTGTGTAAATTGTATCACTCGAAAGTCGTGTTCTTTTTTTGTGTGTAGTGCTTGCTTGCGCTTCAGTAGCCATTGCATTCTTTTCGAAAATCTTGCGCAAACATTCCTTAAAATTTAGCACTTCTTTTGATTTGCATATTTTAATTTCAAAATTAATCGTGCGACTCCGGTACTACGTCATGAAAGCCCGAGTAGTTCGACAAGTAGTGTATCATGGAAGCGCAATTACTCGCTGAGAGTACTTACAAAATCACCGCTTTTCCTTCATCTGTCTTTTATTCTTCTCATCACCTTTCATTATTCCCTACATATTCCACTAAGATTTAGGGAAAGAATCTTACACACCATAATTCGTCATGTGTGTTTACTACTAGTAACATGTGTTTCGGCATTATTTATGTGTCAAGAGCGCAAAGGGGACAGATGATGTGTGAAGAAATAAACGATCTGAAAGTTTTCCTTGTGCGCAACAGGTTCATTATGACCCGGACTGCATATTTGCCAACTTTTACTAACCTCGACTCTGTCATTTAATACGTTGCTGTCTTCGCCACGTTTTGTTTTGTCAATGTCGTTCTTCTCCTGTTAGTGTGAACAAAATATACAACTTTCTAATCAGTAATCCCCGTTTCGTTGATGATAAATCGCAGAAGATGTCCTGTAATTTTTATAGGGTGATTCATAAACTCTCTGAAAGTCAGTAGCTTTACGATACTAGGGAGTGTGCAATATTCTATCTTGCGAAATACTAAGCGAATTCCCGTCAAGGAAGAATAATGACACGCCCACACATTGACAAGACATTGCAGCGCACCGCTAGAGCCCGACAGTCTTACGATCCCTCCCACATATTTCTACTATAAAATAGCGGTGTGCTTCAGAGCATTACAGTATACAACGTTACAAATAACAGTCCACAAATAGGAAATTGGTTGGCGATTTTTACAAAACGTAGTTCTGAGAGTTGGTTTCTTCTTAAATTTTTCTCTTCTAGTTCTTTTATTTCCTCCACACAGTGAGAAAGGTTAGAAACAAGTACGTGAAGTAGAAAATGTACCCTCTGATTTACCTATTTATCATGAAAGACATCGTATCTCTGGAAAAAAGTGCTGTAACTCAAAAAAGTTGATTTTTCAGGAGAGCGCTGTAAAGGTTTTAAATCACATTATCCTACCCTGCGCGATTACTGGCGTTACATCGTTTACTTAGCATGTTTATATAAGGAAAATAATAGTTTCACGTTTAAAGTGAATGAATTGTTCAAATTTAAGTGATGTTCTATATTTATTTATATTTTAATCTCGTTCGATTTGTTAACAACTGCTCGTTAAAATTCCACGAATGTAGTACTTGAACTCTTGAAACACTTCTCCTCATGTATAAAGTACAAAATTAATCTTTCATTGTCATCTGTTTTTCATTAAACATATTTTAACACCCCAGACCGTTTTCTCACTAGCTTCCTTTCGAGACTGATTTGACCAAATCGAGACTGATTTGACCAAATCGAGACTGATTTGACCGATCTTCATTATCTTTATTCACTTTTGACTACGAACTGATAGTCCGTCGGGAATGTTGACGTTACAGAATATGGCGCGACAACTGCAGTGTTAAGAATACGTCACTGGGTGAAGATTAGATGAATCCAGCTTCGCGGCCCGTGTCGCAACTCGAGTTAGCAGTCTCTGCAGGTCTTCCTCGGTGGCCCGTTCCACGCACGTGACAGCATCCACCTGAGGTGCGGCATTGACACAATGAGGAGAAACGTGTATTTTGGTCTGTGACTCATGTGGAAGCTCGACAGTCCGTAAGAAGGCGGACACAGAGGAATATGCGAACTTTTGCTAGTATACTCGGTCCCGTCTCAACCGAAAACTGTTCGTAAGTAGCAAAAGGAAGTAAATAAAATCAACAATAATTCTTGATTACTGATTCTTGATGAAATACACATGAAGTGAATGTCAAATATATGTACACTGTACTTAATTATTATTTAAAGTACAAAAATATAATTTACTGATTACTTTATTTCTGTAAATACAATTTTTAATCTATCGAAGTCCAGGGTCATCTATTGCAGGTTGACTAACTTTCGTACCTCTTGAAATTTCAAGAGTTACTTTATTTATGTCATGTGATTAACCAATGTTGTTATTTTAAATTTTCCATGTACAATACTTTATTCACTTTTACACGCTCGTATTTGTGTTGGTTTTTTCACTTGTACAGACACTGTAATTACGTAAATCACGCGCTTTGTTGAATTGTTGGTCAGAACTTTTTCGCCTAAATTCTCAGCGTATTTTATATCTTTCACGCTGCTCCTTTTGCCCTCTTCCATTTTTATCATGTATTACACGAGTAACGAATACATTTGCCGCTTCCCTTGAAACCCGCTAAAGCCCTTTCCTTGCGAAACTGCTAATTAATCATTCTCGTTACAAACGGCCGCCAGTCCAGTGTCCGTCCAGTAGCCGAGCCCCGGCGGGAATTCTCGTGCAAAAGGGCGAGGTCCATTCAACTGCTAGGCTGTTGCCAACGCTTCAAAACCGGGAGTTTTTGATGTGTAAAACAAAGGAAGTGAACGCTCCGGTGGCCTTCCAGCGTCGTTTATTAGATTAGCCAAGTTCGTTGTATTGAAGCTAAGAAAAATGTATCGTTTGTAGCTGCAGAAGAAGTTAATTGAACTTTTATAGTTTTCAGTGGAAAGGGAAGTGTTTTACTATGAAAGATGGTGTAATTGGTTGTGTTCATGGCGGGAAACAAACAGGTTTATTTTAGTTTTGCTTCTTTATGTTCGGAGAATGGCCAGTTTCTGTTCGAACTTCCATTAGTAGACTTTGTGTACCATTGTAAAGCTTTCTGGATGAAACTGAAATCAATAGCTATTTTATATAATCTAGAAAATATATTTTATATAATATAGAAATATATAATTTAGAAAACTTTGTTATAAACTTCCATCATCTTTTACACAGATTCTTCTCATTTTTTCAATGTATAATTTTACGTTCTTCTTCGTTTAAAAAAATTCAGTTTTTAGGATCTTGATTTATTAACTAGAGAATGCTTGTTTTTAGACGTTTTCATATTGAATAAACCTGCATGTTGTTATGAGAACTTTGAATATATGAATTTATACATTCAAGGGAAAGCTTGGCAAGTATATAATTTCAAAATAGTAACAAATACAGGATGTTAATTTCACATTCGGGATTATATCTTCAGTTTCTGGCTTCTGACTATCGAAACAAATATTTGCGTAATTCGGATATGTGTCGAAAAAGTTGTAATATTCCACTATTTTCAAAGTTAAATGTCGCTCCCTGGTGCTTTATTTGAAAATCATATTTTCCTGGAGAGAAAAATATTTATCGAGTCCCAGAAATTGTAGATAGCTAATTAAGGAACGTTATGTTTGGGGAATTGGGGTCGTCAGCAATACATGAAATATCAAGTATTTGCGTGTAATTGTGAAATATACTATTCTCTTAAAGTACTGTTGAAGACACTCATTTTTTACTGAAAGACTGAAAAACTACATTGCTACCGTTTTCATGTGCGTATAATATAATTATATGATAAAACACGTTTTAAAATATTTGATTTGTTTGAGTATTAGAAACCAAAGAATGATAATAAACTTTGAATATTATTTGATAAGAAAAATTAAATAGAAATGTCATAAAAAGCAAATTCGTCAAATTGAATAGTTTTCAACGTAAACTTTATTCGTAGCCCGATACTTTTAGTCACAAAATATTCGTATTGAGCGTCATGGATGGGATACATTATTGTCAGTCTGAAGATCAATATGCCTAATATGTGATATTATACTATTCTTTACAAATTATCACGGACAACAATTCGAAACTTCCATTCATTCCATACCATTGCATTTCTTGTGGTCTTTCCACAGCGACTGCACGTATGCTTCTGGGAGGAGCTACTTCAGATGATTATCACGTCACTTTCTAGTGTTAAGCGTCTGCAATTGAAGACTTTCGCCTTCTTGACAGCTTCTCCATCTACGGAAGCCGAGTGGTTGGCCAATCACTTTCCTCTTTTTTGCCTCCCGTCGTTTTCCGTGCTTGTTCTTCAGTCCACGAGGATCAATCTCGTGCATCTAATGCCGCGATTGCTTGACGAATGAAATTAGCGGAAATGAAAGTTGGTTTGTGCAGTTGTCAAGAAGAAAGATGCAAATAAATGTCACTTTTAAACATGTTTGAGTTGTGTGGGAATTGCGTAACATTTTAAACGCTAAATAAATACAAAGCTGGATAGAGTTTAAGTATGAAATAAATGAACTTTAAAATGTTTGTTTATTTTCCTCCTCTTTCATTTTATTTAACACATTCTAGGAAACAATGTATCTTAGTTCTGCTCAGGCAAAACTAAAATCAACTAACCCGTCTCTTCTTTGATATTTCGTATTATATTTTTATTCGAAAGGCACAAGTATATAGAATAGTGTTAGAAGCTTGCCTTAGGACATTCCGTTTTCTTAGAATAATGTCTGTGTTTAACAAGCTCCCAATTGATATCAGTGACTTTCAATCCTCTCGGAGAGCGATGTTTCTTCGCGTGCTTAACTCCCAATCATGCGTGAAAATGCTCACTAATTTATAAAGCGGTCTGTGGGGTGAGGCAGCTATCATAGAGGGGGACACCGTAATTAGAGGGGGACTGTAATTATTATACTTGTTCGTGTTTTTGCCATGGCGGCCATTATCCCGTTGGAGTCGCTCGTGAGCGGACAAGCGGGAACGTCTCGTGTCGACGCTGCTTTTTCCCTCTTTTTTTCCTGTATTTTGGTATACTGAATAACCGGTAAAGGAAAGTGTATAAAATCGTGTTACATGTCGTACAGCTGTGTAGTAGACATTGATATTAGTGGTTAAGGGAAATCCAGATGGCAGCGATAGTGATTGTGGCGATATATGGCCTGTGTGTTTGGAACGTTAGCTAAAGAAGCTTTATAGCACTCTAATTTACGGGGTATTTTATTGGCTGTGTGGATTTGCCTCTTCGTAAGACGTTGGCAGAAAACGCGAATGAACGTCTAGGTGATTCTTATGATTTTGTAAGTTTCAATTTAATTCATACTTTCATCAACTATTATCATCAACTTTTTAGTTTTACTAGTTTATTCCACTCGCAACATTAATATCATTGCCAACGCCAGATATTTCCAGAGTCATCAACAATTTCGTATCCAATCTTGAGTCGTTCTTCTGCCGAACGAACAGGCGATTGAACGCGAGTTAATGCAGGGTTTACTGTTACAGAACCTGAAGTCAAAGTTGTTTCACGCCACAAGCATATCATTACTTCAAAGCACTCTTTCAAAATCAACACAGGTAGAATTACTAGATGGTAAGGATATTTTGCTAAACCAAATCCCCAACCTTATACCAGTTGTTATTGTTATCATATTATTATTATTATTATTATTATTATTATTATTATTATTATTATTATTATTATTATTGTTTTAAAATTATTTAAAATTATATTGTAATATGTTAATTGTAGTGTTCTGTCACCAGGTTGTATAAACCTACCAGCAGAAATAATAAATCTATCTACTAATCTATTGAATAAGATCTGCAGCTGGTTGCTGCTTTACATTATTTTGTTGACATGTTTAACCTATTATACATACTCTTTTCAGGTAAACGTAACAAATTAAATAATAAAGGAAAAAATAGATTATAATATAAAATACAAAGAGAATACAAAAAATTATACTGATTCTTACAATTACTTCTGTGTACATTTAAGGGGATTGGTCTTGTGAATGGGAGATGTAGGTTTCCTCATTCCAGCTAATTTGTATTAAGTATTTTATTTCGGAGGAAGGAATAAGTCTTAGAGAAATTTAGATTTAATTCTAGAATTTCTGGGATCATTTCTATTGAGATTGAATATGTTAATGCTTGGGATTATGCTTACATTTCGTAAACAATTGTTTGAGAGATTTGGGTTATAATGAAAAACAGGTTTTAAGTGTTTCGGTCTCAAGGAGTTCGAACAACGGAAGATGACACCGAATAAACAGAAATAAGAATATCTTAATTAACTAGATAGAAAGAACTCGGACATTGAAAACTGGATTATCAAAGGAAAACTAGTCGTGCTAAAATACTGCATACTATGTGTCACTATTACGTAATAATATAACAGTAGTTGAACCCGTAAAAGTATTTATCAGGACTGAAACGTAGATACTTAAGTTCCGCAAGTCGCGTGTTAACTTTAGGAACTACAATTTATGAAGTCAATGTACTAGTATCAGTATTGTACAGAATATGTGCTGGTCTTGTTCACAGTCACGGACGAATATATTTATTGCCGAAAACAACTTTTGCGATGGATTATGACTACAAAAAGCCTTAAAATATGCCGAATTGTTTTTGTATGTACTGTGTATTTTATTTATAATTATAATTACAATTTTTGGAATATGATGAAGTTATAGTTTTGTAATTTAAATTCTTCAAGGAATTGGTCGCTCCGACCGGTGACGAGAATGATGTGACGTGACGGGAAAGGTGACAATTATAGTTATAGATTTATTTACACACGAACACACTTTTTTAATGTTAAGTATTCAAAATTTATTACGACTCCCTATTGCCTGTTCGTGCTCAGGTTTCTTTAAAACATTAATCCGGCTCTGGCGGCAAACCCTCTCCCCGCTCTGCCCTTCCTTCCCCTCCTCAGCCGCCCGCCTCGTGAAGTGGGTCGGCACAGGTCTCGCGCGCCCGGGGGTCTGTCACCGGCACCTCGCCCGCCCTTCAATGCGCCCCGTCGCTCCTTTCACGGCCCCGGCCCACGGCCCCGGCCCACCGCCCCGGCCCACCGCCCCGGCCCACC
>BOPP01000056.1:6439647-6457686 GCA_017312745.1 Gryllus bimaculatus
TATATATTATATATATATATATATATATATATATATATACGCTTCATTCAGATTATGCGTAATTAAGTTTATTGATGTTGTCCAGTCTTTATACGAAATTTAATTTATACAACGTTTCGGAGTAATCCTAAACTTCATCTTTAGGGCTATTACAAATCAAGCAACAAAAAACAATAATAATACAATAGCATCCAATAAATCAATAAGACAATATTATCTATCACACCGCTTCTGACCCATTTACCACCTTTGTGAGTAAATTTAGACATAAAAATTAATAATTAAAACTATATTGCATACATTAGCAATTTAGAACTATATAAAAAACTATTCATAACAAAGAATCATCAAATTCTTAAGTAGAATATAACATAGTAGATCAAACATCATCCTTCCACATTGATACAAATTAAATGTACAATAGTCCACAGCTAAGTACCGAACAACAAACCACCTTGTGGTTTAATGGTGCAAGCGTTATGTATGGACGCTGATATGTTATGAAAAGACTACTGGTAAAATAAAATAAAAAATTTAGAAAATTCGATTTCCACAGAAAACATTTTGTTGAGTTAGCCGTGTCGGAAAAATGTTATAACGCGTTTTTTCTCGGGAGTCTTGTATTTATTGAGTTAGCTCAGTGCACCCCGGATTGGTTCCTATCTTTTTACGTTTGTTTGGAAGCCAGCCTCGGTGCCTCAGTGGCTTTGGAGCCCTACGTGAATCCGAATGCTTTGCAGGATCTAGCTGCGAGTGAAAATAAGCTGTTATCGCGGTGTGTTCGTAGCGGGACTGGCTCGTCCTATCCACCACCTGTCTCATGTAACACCTTTGTTAAAACTCAACATTAATCACATCAGTCATGAAAGCTGACATTGTTGTACTGGTAGATTCTCACTTAGGCCGGCGCTTTTGTCCCGGTCTTAGATAGAAACATACTACCATAAACCGTCGGAATTACTGAACCCCAGTAAAAATTTAAAAACTTGTGTATAATGAATGTAGCCATGTACGCAGAATGGATAAGTTAGACAGTACTCCTATATTTTGTACAACAGCTCAATTTCTGTCCTGTTACCGCTTTTGCCGGAGGTATTGGCTCGGCTGTATTGATCTCTATAGACAAATGAGTTAACTTGGGAAACCTCTTTCAAAACGTTTTTAAAATCTTTAATATTATTTAACGTGAAATGTAGCGTGATTTTTTTTAACATACCAGGTCCACAATATAACTACTGGCACAGTCGCCACACACGCAGGAGATGTTTGAAACGCTGTCAGTCCCGCGCTCAAGACCGCGAATTCCTGGACGACCACCCAGGCCTGGGTTGTGGGAGAGTCAAACTGCAGTTCTACGATCTACTTCCTCCAAGGTTTTCGCTACGCTTTCGCCCATTGCGCAACACGCGCTGTCGTTCTTCCTGAGCGTGGCTGACCGGTCAATGGCCTACCGCCGTTGTCGCCGCGCTCTCGGGTCGCCGACTCGGGCGGGCGCTGGCAGTGCCGCTCGGCGGAGACGACGCGTTCCTTGTAATGATTCGCGCGTCCCCGCGGGCTGCCTGTTTCAGACAACTCGATTATTCTGCCCGCGCGAAATCAGGGCGACGCTAATGAATATGAATTTGGCGGAGCACTGGTGCAACTCTGGCGAATGCACTTGCCTGGTCGTGTTTTGTGATCTCGCACCATTGTTCTTTGGGAAAAGGTTTGAGGAGGAATAAGAACGGAAATGGGATACTAATTTATATGGATATTCGGTCTGAGGTTAAATGTAAGTTATCAAATAAAGCGTGCGTTGTAATGATACTGCCTTTGTTTATTGCTCATGATTTCCGAGCATTTTATTTGTAGAGCGGCAACTGATACATTGGAAAACTAAATATGAAAGAATCTAAGCTTTACATTTTTTGTGTGTTGTGGTTAAAGTGTGAATGTTTCAAGTGATTTAAGATGCAGAAAAAAGAATTTTAAAACCGTTTAAGAACGGAAACTTGTACAAATAAACGTGAGGTTTACTTTACTTCAACTGTTGACAAGGGTAATTTATCAATGTCTAAATGTTATTTTACGTTTATCAAGTTTATTTTTGTTTAATACCACGGAATTTGCTTCCGCCCGACTTCCTCCTGGAGTTGGATCTATCTATTTGATACTTACTGGATCAAACCAGGCATCTCAAACGGTCTGTGCAGACTGTCATTTTGTTCAAACTTGCTCTCTACAATCCAAAGTGCGTTACTTTCAAAACCAGTGATCGACCTCTTCACTTCGATGTTGACCATACGGCGATATGCATTTATTGCTGTAGAAACAATAATCATAGGCGAAAGAACCACAGACATAACCCATTATTTTCGTTCCCGGTTATTGCTTCGCACTTATGCACATTAAAAAACCAAAAAAGAAATGCGTTTGGTTCGTTCCCAAGGAAAATTTTTAGTTTTCATATACTACAATCACTATTCGATTACGGTACTGATGTTAGCTAGTCGCGTAGTCAGCTGCACAAAACCAGTTTTTGAAACGCGTTTACATTCAGAGTTCTATTTTTTTTTGCATTTTTTTCTAAATCTAGGGAAAAAGCAGTAATTCAAAAAATTTTAAATTCGTGAGGGGGAACTACCACTTGGAGTTCTTTTGGGGAAAAGGTATGTTAACCACCATTGGGATTAAAATTTTTTTGAGGTTGGGAAGCTTGGCCCCTTTTCAAAAAGGGAAAAAAGGGGGCATGGAAAAATTTTAACGCCCACTCCCGAGAGATAATTTTTTTTTTTTTTTTTTTTTCATTTAAAAATGGGGAAAAAAAAAAACAAAAAAATCCCTTCCCCCCCTTTTTTTTTTATATAACGCTTCATTCAGATTATGCGTAATTAAGTTTATTGATGTGTCCAGTCTTTATACGAAATTTAATTTATACAACGTTTCGGAGTAATCCTAAACTTCATCTTTATGCTATTACAAATCAAGCAACAAAACAATAATAATACAATAGCATCCAATAAATCAATAAGACAATATTATCTATCACACGCTTCTACCATTTACACTTTGTAAGTCAATTTAGTACATAAAATTAATAATTAAAACTATATTTGCATGACATTAGCAATTAGAACTATATAAAAACTATTCATAACAAAGAATCATCAATTTTTAAGTAGAAAATATAACATACGTAGATCAACATCATCTTCCACATTGATAAAATTAAATGTACAATAGTCACAGCTAGTTACCGACAACAAACCACCTTTGTGGTTTAATGGTGCAAGCGTTATGTATGGACGTATATGTATGAAAAGACTACTGGTATAAATAAAATAAAAACTTAGAAAATTCGATTTCCACAGAAACATTTTGTTGAGTTAGCCGTGTTCGGAAAATGTTATAACGCGTTTTTTCTCGAGTCTTGTATTTATTGAGTTAGCTCAGTGCACCCGGATCGCTTCCTATCTTTTTACGTTGTTTGGAAGCCAGCCTCGGTGGCTCAGTGGCTTGGAGCCCTACGTGAACCCGAATGCTGCAGGATCTAGCTGCGAGTGAAACATAGCTGTTATCGTTGTGTGTTCGTAGCGGGGCCGGCGTCCTATGCCACCACCTTTGTTAACCAACATTTGTAAAACATGAGCAATATCGACATCAGTCATGAAAGCTGACATTGTTTGTACTGGTAGATTCTCACTTAGCCGGCGCTTTGTCGGTCCTAGATAGAAACATACTACCAAAACCGTCGGATTACTGAACAGTAAAAATTAAAAACTTTTGTTTTAATGAATATAGCCATTGTACGCAGAATTATAAGTTAGAGAGTGGATTTTGGATACGACTCCTATATTTTGTACAACAGCTCAATTTTGTCCTTGTTCCGCTTTTTGCCGTGAGGTATTGGTCGGCCTGTATTGATCTCTATAGACAAATGAGTTAACTTGGAACCTCTTTCATAACGTTTTAAATCTTCGTAATATTATTTAACGTGAATGTAGCGTGATTTTATTTTACATACCAGGCTCCACAATGTAACTACTGCAACTGGCACAGTTCGCCACACACGGGGAGATGTTTGAAACGCTGCAGTCGCGCTCAGACCGCGAATTCCTGGACGACACCCAGGTGGGTTGTGGAGAGTCAACTGCAGTTCTACGATCTACTTCCTCCGAGGTTTTCGCTACGCTTTCGCCCATTGTCGCAACACGCGCTGTTGTCTTCCTGACGCGGTGTCTGACCGTCAATGGCGTCTACCGCGATTGTCGCCGCGCTCTTGGTCGCCGACTCGGCGGGCGCTGAGTGCGCTCGGCGGAGACGACGCGTTCCTTGTAATTGGATTCGCGCGTCCCCGCGGGCTGCTGTTTCAGACAACTCGATTGTTCTGCCCGCGCGAAATCAGGGCGACGCTAATGAATATGAATTGGCGGAGCACTGGTGCAACTCTGGCGAATGCACTTGGCCTTGGTCGTGTTTTGTGATCTCGCACCATTGTTCTTTGGAAAAGGTTTGTGGAGAATAAGAACGGAAATGTGATACTAATTTATATTGATATTCTGTCTGAGGTTGGATGTAATTTATCAAATGAATGGTTGCGTTGTAATGATAATGCCTTTGTTATTGCTTCATGATTTCCGAGCATTTTTACTTATGTAGCTGTCGTAACGATACATTGGAAACTAAATATAAAATGAATTAATGCTATATCTTTAAGTGTGAATGTTCAAGTGTTTTTGGAGATGCAAAAAAAAAAAAGAATTTTAAATTGAAAAACGGAAACCTGTTGAAATAAACGTGAGGTTTACTTTACTTTAACTATTGACATGGTAATGTTATCAATGTCTAAATATTATTTTACCGTATCAAGTTTATTTTCGTTTAATGCGTTATCCGAATTTATAACATTTTATGTATATGAATATGAAAAAAGAAAATAGCTCCAGATCACTCATGTTTTTGGCTGCGTTTCCTTCATTTTCATCACTGTATTTTACACAACGAACTTGCTTCGCTGAAATCCGCCTGGAGTTGATCGATCTATTGGATACGACTGATCAAACCATCCCATCCCAAAAGTTCTGGTGCAGACTGTCATTTCGTTCAAACTTGCTCTCTACCAATCCACTTGCGATGTTGACACAGGACGATATTGCATTTATTGTTGCAGGACACAAATCATAGAAAGAACACAGACAAACCCATTATTTCGTTCTGTATTGTCGCACTTCATGCAGTTAAAAACCAAGGAAATGCGTTGTCGTTCCCGAGAAGTTATATAACAGTTATATACTACATCACTATGGATACGGTACTGATGTTAGCTAGTCGCATAGTCAGTTGCACAAGAGTTCGAACGGTATATTTAGTGTGTATTTTTGGCATTTTTTATAAATCTAGGAAAGCAGTAATTCGCATTTATCTCGTGAGGGACCACGCTCTGGAGTCTTTGAAATTATTATACATTGAGATTAATGAGTCGACGTGCTTCAACGAAAGCATGATACTCCCGAGAGGAATTTCATAATGAAACGTGATATGGTATGTCTTCACACAGGAAGTGTTTTACGTCATTAATTGAATTATTTTTAAGTTAAATAACTATTTTGACCGACTGCGGTTGGAAGCTTAAGTTCATTTCAGATACACATAGAAGGAAAAAACTTGAATGCGGACCGTGGCTTTCCAAACCTTCACTTTAGCCAGATTATTGGGACCATGCAACTGTCAGCTGAAGCAATGCAATTGACGCCATTGGAAGATTTTTATGGTTCATATGTAGTAGCTACTGTTCTGAACACGCAGCCTGGTGATGCTAGCCCTCCTCCAACTCTCTAAAACAGTTACTCCGATACAGTCGTTTTGTGTGGTGTACAGTGTCTTTCGGAAGTGCAGAGAAGTCTCATCGAACATCGTAGCATCTGAGTGGAGTAGACAGTTCCTTGTGAGCAGCACAAGCTGCTTCTGCCACATGAAGATGAGAGTCTGCGCGTGGCCACCCAGCGCCTTGGACCGCCTCGCGGAGCCTGCTGGCGAGAGGGCTGGCGGGTGAGTGGGTGGGAAGGCAAGCGAGTGAGATAGAGGAGAAGAGGGAGGGAGAAATAGTAAACGAGAGAGGGAGGGAGGGCTGGAGAGTGAGTGGGTGGGGCAGCGAGCAAGAGGGCTGGAGAGAGAACGAGAGGGTGGGAGAGCGAGCGAATGGGTGGGAAAGTGAGCGAGTGGGCGGGAGAGCGAGCGAGTGGGTGGAAGAGCGAGCGAGTGGGTAGGAGAGGCGAGCGAGAGAGCGGGACAGCGATCGAGAGGGCGAGAGAGAGCGAGTGGGTGGACGAGCGAGCGAATGGGTGGACGAGCGAGCGAGTGGGTGGGCGAACGATCGAGTGGGTGGGCGAGCGAGCGAGTGGGTGGGCGAGCGAGCGAGTGGGCTGGAGAGCGAGCGAGCGGGAGGGCAGGAATGCGAGCGAGTGAGCGGGAGAGTGAGCGAGCGAGAGGGCGCGAGCGGAAGCGAGTGGGTGCAAGAACAAACGACTGGACGAGTGAGCGAGCGAGTGCAGGGCTGGAGAGCGAGCGAGCGAGCGAGCGAGTGAGCGAGCGAGTGGGCGCGAATCGAGCAAGTAGTTGGGAGGGCGAGCGAGTGGGCAGAGGAGCTAGTACGAAGGGCGGGCGAGCGGGTGGGTGAGCCTGATAGCGCGCGGGCGGAGCTCGTCAGGCGAGGATTGAGCGGCGTGCACGGGGCGGGACGCGGCCGGCGCCGTTAGGCCGGAACGCAGCGCGTTCTCCGGAGACAGCGCGTGGCTTCAGGCGCTTTGATGAATATTGCAGGCGCCGCGCACATCCGCTTCGCCCCCCGCCCCCGCCCGCCCCTCTTGCCTCTTGCCGAAACGGGCGCTCGCGCCGCTGGCGAGCTGTCCAACAGCAGAGAACCGGCGCTTAACATTGCGGCTTCTACCGTCTCCTAAAATGATTGTATTCAACATTTCATAACGTTCTACAACTTTGTACCAGAAGTAATTGTTTTATAATTGAAACTTTTTCCACCAGCAGCTAGTTACCGTTATTCAGTAGTTTGTAACGGGACAGTAGTTGGATTTGTTGTTGTTGTTGTTGTTGTTGTTGTCGAACGTAGAAGACGCTCATGGGTCGCAACTAAAACATTTGATACGGTTGAGGGCCATTTTCATTACTCGGATGATCCACACGTGACCCGTATTGTTGATCTCGATAGTTTGCCTGTTTGCTCTGAAACGGAGGGGGCGGGGGGGCGGAGAGGAACCATGCATGTCTGACTCTACCATGCATAACTCATCATGCATGGATAACGCAGTAAAACACATTGAATTTTTGATTTTAGTAGAAAAAAATCCTTAAATCTAAACATAACCTTTTTTTCATTAAGGGGGTGTTGATCCCGACAGGGCGCATGTGAGGCGCAGTATTCTCGCCCGACATAGGTGCAAGGGACATCACGTTCATCTTATAGCCTTTCGCAGGCCACTACAAATGGCACCGCGGGCTGCGAGTTGGACAGCCCTGTTGCAGTGCGACCAAATAATGATATCGATTACACTTAACTATCCAAAAGGATTGCTGCGTTCACCATACACTAGTCACTGGCTCATGAAGGTTCCTCGATTATATTTTCAACAAAATGCAAAATCTTTTGAAAAGCAATGCGCATGAAAAATATTGAATGACTGCGAATTTAATCAGCGAAATTTTAAACAGAACCGAGTCCATATGGTACACTCGTTCGCATAAACGAGATGGTTGAATAACTCACATTTGCACTTAAAATGACTTTCTCTTCATTGAAACAGACAACTGTGTATCCTTAATTTGTAATTCACGGACAGGGGATGTGGTTGTTACATTCACTAATAGCCTTGTAATTGCAGAGTGTGTTAATTTGCGCTTAATGACTAGCTTCCTTCCTCTGCAATTTCTGTGTCCGTAGTTTTACCTTTAAAACATTGCATTCTAGGTAGAATTTCAATGTGCAAGGTCGTAGTTACGATAGGATCGCTTTAAAACTTTATTTCAACTTATTTTCTCGTGTGTTTTTTAAGGGTTACATATATTTCATACATACATATGGCGACTATGTATCGACTGAAACTATATCATTTGTTTTCGGCTTTTTATGATCTTAGCCCATGTCATAAATGTGGTCGGTTAACGTGGAAATGCTTTGCAGCATTTGCCCATAGATGTTTTACGAATATACGAATCCATCCCATTTGTCACGGTCCTCCTCTGCTTTCACTGTCTCTTATATAATTTACTATAAGAATTATATCTCTGAAAATCATAAAAATCTATTTGACCCGTGACAGTTGAACGTCAGGTATTTGAAATAGATTGAAACAATTCATGTTAAAAAAGCATTCTTCTGTAATGAAATGGAATATGATTAAAAAACTTAATACATCTGAAGCAGTATACACGAAATAATATCCCTTTAATTCTGACATTAGTCCACTGTGCGTAAAGTGCTGCACCTCCTTCACTTGTCACATCACCATACAGTTTCACATTTACATTTGCTGGTCATTTGTTTTATTCCAAAGAGAGAAACAATCATATAAATGAAAGGGAACGCAGAACGGTACAAGTGATATTTAAAAATTCAGAAAAATCTGTTTACGTCAATATTACTGTAAAGTCGTGGTGCGTTGTCTCATCATTAAAATCACAACATTTCAATAGCTCATTAACTACGAAAATACATTGCAACTGAAACATAGCCTAAAATAAACACATTTTTCTCAAAATTTATAAACTTTTTACTATACAGTTCTGGTTTTCATCCATTCATATGTTCAATATGAAAAAATTCACGCGCCCTACTAGTAATCTGTCACACACGAAGGTTTGCATTGATCTTAGAGAAACGAGTACATGCCGTATATTTTATGAAATAAACTAAAGGAATTATGTGTACTTCTCTATGGCCCCAAATGGTGACCATTTCGAGCGAGAGCGGCCATTCACCGGCTGACGAGACTGTCCCATGCCGGTAATAAACCTGTCGCCGACGTTACGTGCTTCATTGTTGAAACAATGGCGAAATTCCGCCTTTGCGAGGGTGCAAAACAATCCTAAGTGACATTTATTAAGCGCCTGAAGGCAAAATGTTTCACTTCGTATACCGGTTGCCTATTGAATTACTGACAGCGTTCTTAGTAGAAAAAATAGAATACCGATCCGGATGGCAGAGGTCGTTAAGGCAGTTAGGCCGTCGCTATCTCGGACCGCAGCATTGCGGGTTCGAGTCCCGCCGCGGGCATGGTTGTATTTGTGTCCCTCCTTTCCCCTCCTATCATCACCATATCATATCTTCTTCACAGTAATCATAATGTTAAACCCAATAATGGCCGCTAATAACCTAGAAGCGACCTTAAATAACAACAACAACAAAAAAAACAAAGAAAAAAACAAGCTAGTATATATTCTACTTTCTTAACATTTTTTCTTAAACGTACATGGCGATCTCATCCGCCAAATGTTCTATTTCCTTAAGTATTACACACTATTCTATTTTCTTAACACTTTTTTTGTTGACTCAGACATGACGATTTGGTCACCGATGAGTTACAAAATGAAGGGGCCTGCTAGGATCTCGATCCGAACTTGCCGGTGTAAGGGTCGCATACCCACTTGCCAGATGTACTATTTCCTTGACTGTTACCAAATCTACTAATTTATTAACAATTTTTTCGTTAACTAAAAAATGACAACAAATGACGACCGACAATTCAGAAAATTAATGGGCCATGCTAGGCTCTCGATCCGAACTTGCCGGTGTATAGGCCGCTTACCCACCTGTCAGATGTACTGTTTCCTTAACTTTTACGAAATCGATTATTTTGTTAACACTTTTTTCGTTAACTCAAAAATGACAACCGACAATTCACACAATGAAAGGGGCCTGCTAGGTTCCCCGTCCGCACTTGCCGGTGTATGGTCCACTTAACCTTCCGCCAGATGTAGATACGATCTACCGCGCGGCCTGTCAAGTGCACGGAGCCCCAAATCTCGCGTCACCTTCGCCCGCGCGGCCGTTGCGCCGAGCGCTTTCACGTCCGCGCGCCGCTGGCCGTTCTTCGTGGCGGTGGGCGTGGCCGCTTGTTACCGCACAAGCGGACGCCATTATGGGCATGCGGCGGCCGCCCTAACAAGCTTCGCTCCCGCCCCCGCCGCCGATGCCGGCGCCACTGCGTCCATCTGCGCTGTCCAACTCCGCCCCCGCGCCCCGACGCGAACCAGCGTCCGCTGGCCTAGACAGCCTTGCTCTGTCCACGCCGCTGAATCTCGCCGCCATTGGGCGTGCATTTCGCAGCAGTTGCTGAGGTCGTTTGTCTGATGCCACATGTCGGGAGATAAATGAGGAATTTGAATTAACCAAAACTCCTTTGCACACGGCATTTTCTAGGTACTACCCTTTTCCTACTATTTATATTATCATGCTATATTGTTAATTGAATGTGGTCGTAGAGTTTTTAATGTAACACAATTTTTAGATCATAAAAAGTTTATTCAGATCATTGATTGGTATGAATAAACCTTTTATGATCTAAAAACTCTCTGTTGTTAAAACCCCTGTGGCCAAATTCTGTAAACGTGTAATTCTGTGGCCATCTATAAACGTCTCTGTGGCCAAATTCTATAAACAATATCCTATTTGATATATATTACCATTCTCCATCGCCATTATTAACATCAAAAGCAGCAGAAGCACCAGTTGCATCCTGATTCTCTAATCCAGCCATTCCGAATGTTCACGCCTTTCACACACACTCCAATTGAGTCTACATTGGAATAGATAAACGTAAAATAATACTTTGTTATTGGCCATAGTCTACACATTCAAAATGAACACTATTGCGTTGTATTGCAGCTTCTGCTTCTTGTTGCTCTGCTTCCATCTCCGCTGTCGACTCCACCCCGTGTCCCGCCGCGGGCCCGCCTCCTCTGGCTGAGATATCCTCGTCGACGTCGACCTCGCAGTCATCGCCTTGGGGCGTGTACTTCGTAGCATTTGCTGTAAGGTCGTTCATTTGGTGCCAAATGTCGGGAGTAATTGTGGAAACTGAATGAACCACAACTTCGCAAGGGTTTCCTTGTAGGCAACGTTACTTCTGCAATTTTAATTACCGGTGTTTCCATCCTTATAAATATCGGCAGCAGTCGCAGCAGCCGCATCTTCATTCTCTAATCAAGTCATTCTGGTGATTACCGTTTTACTGTGTAAAGTGATTGTATTAGAAATTTAAAAAAATGTTAGTGGCCGTAGTCTTCACAGTCGGTTATTTCAGTATTACATTACCGTGATGACTATATGTAGCGAAGCTTCTGCTTGTTGTTGCACTCACTGCATCTTATCCGCCGTGTCTGCATCCATCTTCGCTGTCGATTCTGCGAGCAACCCGTGTCTCCTTGCAGAGGCAGACTCGACTACGCTGTTCCTCATCTCCTTTGGACTTCCGACTTTGACTTTCGCAGCAATTGCTGAGGTAGAAACTTATTTGCTTCTTCTTTCTAAGTACTACTCTTCTACTATTAATATTATCATTATCCATTGCCATTTTCTTCATGTGCGTTCTGTAATCAAAACATTACGTCTCGTTACTGTACAATTCAGTCAACAGTGGTAGGAGGTAGAACCTGAATATCTGTTCTAGATTGCTTTTCACTCATCATTGACAATAATTGAATATTGAATCCTCGACCGTCATCTCGTACATAAACATTGTCGATTCTACTCATAGAACTGTCAGGCATCTGTTTTCTGTTGAAGGCAGACACAGTCGATGCTGCAAACTCTCCCCTCCTCTCTAACCAGCGTGTAATTCGAGGATCGTGAATCATATTGATAAATTACGCAGCATTTCATTTGGTGTCAAGTGCTGGTCACTTCATGTGAAATTCATAAAAAACAATGAGCATTTTTGGCAGGTATTGACGCGGTATAATTAACTTATTTTGCGCTCTCTTTCAAGTGATCTCCATTGTCGGTTATTATTGCCAATCATCGCTCTTTCATTCACCAATTGTTCCGTTATCGAAGGTATCGCTATGAGTACTAGTTGTTGGTATTAAAAATAAGTCATTTCTTCATATTTGATTTTTAATCTTTAGTAGTTTATAACTAAATTCAGCTGTGTATCTTAAGAGCTTGCATTTTTACTTGCGCGTTACATTTTGCTATCGACCTCGCATAAAGTGTGCCGACCTTTGACTTGGTCGTAGCGACCCTGCAGTCTTTCGCCATGCGTTATATGGCAAATGCGCCCCAGCATGACCTCCTTCCAAGAGTAAAATTCCACTTGTCCATTTGAATTTTGAGGTGGACATACGATTATGTAAGGTTTGTTGAATTCCTGGGTATGAGGTATTTCATCTCATTTCACCTCCTTCATGTGACAATGTTCATTATTCACCATTGTCTTTTTTTTTTACTTTCTCGTCCTTACGAAAATATATTTGCGTTTATTCCATATTGTCTTCGTTATGAGTTACATCCAAAGTTGAAGAATTTCAGTGAAAATGACAAGCACAAAAGTTCTAAGAGTAATTCTTGAAAATAGTTCTATATCTCAAAAATAAGCATCTTTTTTCTCCTTATTTCATGTTACTATTAACTACGAAGTTCTTGTTTTATCTTCCCCTGTAAAGTAGGGTCGTCTATCAATAACTATCTAACCTAATGTTTCCCCATTTTTGACATGTCGGTTAAATTCGTTACGTGTCGTATTTGACTTTCAAACAGAATTGGTATCTGAATAATTTTATTTTTACAGTTGTGACTTGTAAAATTGGCCTGTATATTATTTATGCAAGATAATTATCCAGGAATGTAATTGCGTTCTGTTTATCATACGCCTACCAATGGAAGATCAACGATGCACCTTAGCATAGGATTTCTTCCTTGATCTTTGTTTTGCCAAGGAGTTACTCCTTCATCGTTTAAGTTTTACATTATTAGAACCTTTCTTAACCCTTCATCTTTCAACACTTTTCGAATATATAGAAAAAAAACTTAATACTGACGCCAAGCGTGATCGCTCTGTGAAAACTCTGCTAATTAGTTTACTGCTTTAGCATCTGTCTCTACTAAAGGAGTAAACTCATTAGTTACAGTCGTGCAATCTGAGGAACACTGTGTGTATTGTGTTGATGTACTTCTTCGAAATAGGACGTTGTCATGTAGTGTTGGATTTCTGTCGGAACGCGACGGAACGGTGTCCGGTAAAAAAATCAATAAAAAGCAGAGAACCAACACTTGGCAACATCGATTTTTATTTCGACTACCATTGTACTCAAAATTAAATAATTACATTTCATTGTATTAGTATTATGATAATGTTATTGCATCATACTATGCTATTATTTTATATTGTATCATTTTGTGTTATTAATGAAAACAAGAATATATTGCTCTATTTTTTATTTATTATTATTATATTCTTATAGAGCCAGTGCTATCTCTGTTTTTATTAAGTGTGATTGATAATTATTAAATTATAGTATAAATAGTATATAACTATATCTAATGAATGAATAATTAATTTGGGACGCATTTCAGGACTTAAAATTTTACAAGTCAATCTCTCTAGTCATCTGTGTCCCCACAAAAAGCACCGCAAGTATGAATATGTTCAAAGTATTTAAAACTTTTCTGTACCTGAGAAACCGAAAATATTTCCGACAAAAACTTGCAGAAAATGATTGTAATACGTTGCGAAATATTTGTAACATTAGTTCGTAAATGGTACATTAAATACGTCTTCTATTATTTTGCAGTATTCTCTAGGCTATGACGTTGAACCCTGCCCATCGCGTTCGTCGAGTAACACAACGGCGTGGGAATGCGACCGTTAATACGTCGTCATTGCAGTGTGCACTTGAGTCTCCCTACATCTGTTACTTCGGGGAAACACAGATTTCTCACCACTGCATTGCGATCAGTCGTGCGCTCACTAGTTGTTGATTCGACGCGCAAATTGCATCTTCCATCGCCTCTTTGTAACCGAAAGTTGCCATGTTACAGATCGAGTATTCCGTAGGATTGTTAGCAGATATAGCGTTGTTAACACATGATCTACATGTTCAGGTCACAAGAGATCGTAATTTATTGGCAGTAATCGCTCGTAAAGAAGCGAGCATAGTGATGTGAATTATCGTTTAGAAATCACGTCCAACTTTCAAATAGGCTGCCTTTTTGGTTTCAACCGTTGTCTGCTAAAAACATTTAAAGTACTAAAAAACTTCAACTACACATCCGATAAACCACCGGTGACAATTTCCAAGTAATCGTAATTTGAAGCTATTGTGCAGGTCGCGAAGAGATACTAAACAATACAAAAGCATGTTCTAGATAGGAACGGTGCAAATTTCACGCACTGCTAAGGCCTGTCCAAACTGTGTCACTGTGGTTGCGTGTAGTATTACTACGTACTTGCATTCTGCCGGGCAGCGCGCCCCAGCCGGTTCTCTGAAATTCCTGCGCACAATGCGGCAAAGGCGAGCGCGGTCGTTGCAGAGTAAACGACCGGACGGGGGACGCCGTCACGATCTCCTCCTTACGACTCCCAGCGACCCTCCCATCCTCTGCCAGCGTTGCAGCCAACGCGCCAGCAACAGCAGGAGGTTATGCGATCCGGTGTCTGAGTGCCGTAAACGTAGATTCTCATATCGAGATAAATCAAAAATATTTTCTCGTCAAAGAAAATGTGGTAGAAGTAATTTAACCTGCGTGTAATTAAATTGTACCCGAGATGCGAAGATTTGTGCTTCGGAAAGTTAAACGAAATTGATTAAGCTGTTTTAAAGACAAAATTGTTCGTTGAAATGTGTAATTGTGCAAATCTCAGTGTTTCGTTGTGTACTATTCCTGAAAAATACGACTATCTCCAGGTAGTGAGTGACTAACTGGCTTGTTTCCAATTTGTTTGCCTCAATTTATATTGTTTTTGAGATTACGTTGTTTTGGTTGCTTTAGTGCACATTTCATTGACATTCTCTAGAATTTTGTGTTTTTTAATTTAAATCATCTTTGGTATTTACGTCATTATGACAACCTTTCGTATGAAATATTTTCACAAAAATTCATAGTATTTGTTGTACTAGAAAACGTTCTGTGTGTACAATGTAGGAGGAAAAAAGGAGAAAAGCAAGAACTACAATGAAACAAATTAAAAGAAAGTTCTGGAAAAGTTAATGAAATAAAGAGATAGTGATGACTGTTTCTATAAATACTCGTACCTATAAAGTGCGCACTGGCGACAATATTAACATGTATTCATTATAAATCAATGATATTTTAGTTATATTTTCGCTTATAAATTAATTACAGAATATAATTGTGTTCTGTCATACTTTTAAATTTATGAAAACTTGGAAGGGCAATTATTTCACTAAGTCATCATGGGAATATGAAGTAAATGCAACATAAAAATAAAAGCAAGAGAAACAAAATCAAAAACACAAAGAAAGGAAAAAGGAAAAAAAAAACTGCACGATGTTGACCCAAGAGGAACAAAGGTTTGTCAAAGGCAAATAAACGAAAAACGAAGTGCGTCAAATAAAGCGGGGTAAGCAAAAAGAAGAAAAAGGCGAAACAGCGCGACAAAGTTTTGTGAAGAAGCGAGATTCCCCTTGTGGCCGTCGCGTGTTTGCGACGCCGCCGCCGCCGCTTGGCGTTTCCGCACGTCGCGGCGCGGCGCCGCGGCTCCACGCGCGCGCAACCCCCTCGCGTGCCGCAAAGACGAACCTGCGTGCGGCGCGACTGCGACTGCTACTGCGGAGGTGGCGGAACCTTCAGCGGGACGTTGCGCTTCAGCGGGACGGCGCGGCGGCGGTTGGGAAGGAAGGTGGCGCCCATGGAGCCGGTGGTAATGGTGATGGTGGCTATGGCGACGGCGGAGGCGACGGCGGTGGCGACGACGGTGGCGACGACGACGTTGGCGACGACGACGTTGGCGACGACGACGGTGGCGCCGACGACGGTGGCGCCGACGACGGTGGCGCCGACGACGGTGGCGCCGACGACGGTGGCGCCGACGACGGTGGCGACGACGACGACGACGACGGTGGCGACGACGACGACGGTGGCGACGACGACAACGACGACGGTGGCGACAACGACGACAGTGGCGACGACGACGGTGGCGCCGACGAAGGTGGCGCCGACGAAGGTGGCGACGGCAATGGCGGTTGCGGCGCTGGCGATGGCGATGGTGACGGCGACGGTGGTAGCGGCGGCTTTAGCGACGGTGACGTCAGTAGCGTCGACGGTAGCGATGGCTATGATGGTGATGGTGAGGATAAAGAAGTTAGCGATAGTGGATGAGAAGACTGGTGCAGACGGTGGCAGCGGCGCGGTTGAAGAGGAGAGGATGGTGGCGGAGGTTTTGACGGCGGCGGGTGCGGTGTCGGCAGCGGAGGCGGTGAATGTGGTTCAGTGGAGGAGACAGCGTTGGCGCTGGAAGGGGTGTAGGTTTAGGTAATAATAGGCGTGGAGATGAGGGTGATGGTGGCGGCGACAGTGGTAACGGTGGAGCAGCACGGCGACGAAGCAGGAGGAACAGACCAAAGCACTAGCGGCGATGGGTGGCGACGACGTCAGGCGCGGATCCACGGGGAGGGAAATGAGAAAAATTCTCTCCCCCTAAAATTTTTTATTGACGATTACTTTTATCATGTGATGAATCTTACAAGCAAAACACATTTTCGGTTAACCATTAAAACGATTAAAATAGTATCGCAGCATGGAGTGAGTGTAGCCTGCGAAATTTTACAAAATCTGTACTATGACACTTTCGACCTAAACCTTTTGAACTCCCGCCCCGAAATTTGTGTCTGGATCCGTCCGTGGACGACATCGATGCGGATGGTGGTCGTGGAAGCGGCGTGGGCGGTGATTGCGGTGGCAGCCGGGGTGGGGCGGTCTCGGACCCGGAGAGAAGGTCGAGTAACTTTTACTGCTACTCCGCAACGCCTCCGCAGGCTCTGCCGTTGCAGTCTCCAAGTCCTCGGCCGTGGACGCGACATTCGCTTCGCTGCTGCGCTGCCTCCGGCTCTTCGCGAAGGGAGAAGGTGCAGTGTAGTTCCTATAGAATCGGCAGCGTATAAGCGACTCTTACAGTTCGACGCGATGCCACACATTACTATGCACCATCTTCATCGCAGATAAATTAAATCTCAAAACATTAACACTTACTGGCAGGCGACGCCACGTCTTGATATCTTGTTCAGAATTTACGCCAAAGCCAAACCTCAGCGCTTCCGCGACTTCGTGTAAACCAAGAGAGGTAACGCGGAACACTGGCTATAAGAAAATAAACAAATCCGTGCAAACCGATTGCTTCGAAGCAAGTCACACGACGTACCACAGCACGTAGCGAGAGAACCGTCAGAGTCGCTTATACGCTGCCGGTACTGCAGTCAAAACTTTTTGTTGATGTTCCAGTGAAACTCAAATCTGCCTTAGAGAAATACTGCTTCATTGTGGATTATTGGAATAAGTAGTGTTAATTGGTCGAACTAAATGGCCTATAGAGGGATAGAACCGATCCAATAAACAAGAAAAATTGCTTCTAATTTTGTTGATGTAATTTTGATTGTCTTATTTCTATCTACGCACCTTGTTAATGATGATAAATTAATCCGAATAACATGGGTGATGACGTGTGAGTGAAGAAGCTAGACTGGAATGATTTTTGGGCCGCGAGAGAAGTAAGGCTATTGGGAGGAATGATGGGTAGAAGATTGATTGATTGATTAATCGATTGATAGTTACTGATCAGGGCGCGCCAATGGATAAGACTATTAGTCCCGTAAGTGTAGTGACTGTGTTGTTTTTCTCGCGAGGTGGAGGTGGTCTTCTCTCACGGCAGGGAGTCCCGAGAAATCCTGTCGCCATGCACTCGCTTCGCGTGCCTTGGGTTCCAACGGTGCTTCCCGGAGATGGGTTTTGAGCCGAGGTTTCGCGGCGTCCTTCGGCGGCGGCGGTGGTCGCGCGGGTACCGTTCGCCGCCGGACGTAGGGCCCCGCCCCGCCCCG
>BOPP01000056.1:6457694-6552510 GCA_017312745.1 Gryllus bimaculatus
GCCCCGCCCCGCCGCCGACGAAGGCCGCGCGAACGGAACCTCCCGGGATGGACCCCAGGACGATGTTACACGCGACGCGTTTCCTTCGGCCCCGCAACCTACTCCCGCCCTTTTACTAACGTGGTTTGAATTATGAATAAGTGATAGCAGCGAACAGTGTTGACAAATCTAATTGCCAGAAGTGATCGCTCTGTATAGCAGAAACTAATATGCAAACAAAAACGAGCTACTGATTTGATACGTATAATAGTCTTATTATTGAAGTAACCAACCCCCTACTTTTGCATCTGGTGAAGGGAGGGCTCAAGAAAACGAGCGGGTAATACAAAGGCTACGACTATTGTAATCTCCTTCTATTTTTCGGAATCCCCCTCCGTCTGTCTCTTTACCACCTGTCTGTCAGTCATTGTCAGTCAGTCAGTCTGTCTGTCTGTATGTCTGTCTGTCTCGCTCGCTCGCTCTCTCCGATGGAGTTGCATCTTTGATCAGAATATGGTCTCAAATCTGTGTCGTTCGGGATTATCGGAATCGTTCGGTTTTTTTATTACTTGCTCTTGCGTTGAAGTACAAAAATATTAGCGCATTTATTGCCATGTCTTGTTAGGTAAAGAAATTGTTTAGAAAATAGTATAATGTTAGTAGTAAAGTTAGTTTTCTTACTGTTGCTCCCAAGGCTGTTGGTTGAGTAAAACAATTTTTCTTTGACTACGAAACACATTGCGTAACTAGGGATAAAACCACCAGCAAGCACACAAAATTTGAGGTTTGCCGTTAACTGTTCAACGACACCAGAATAATGGGGGGGGGGGGAGAGGTGTCGACCAAATCTAAGGATGGTGAAGGATAGGAAGGGGAGTTTCGTGCGAAATTCGTGCCCTGTTGCGAAAGATGCTACTCATGAATTCTCTTGTAATTGATGGCAGGAAACCACGGAGACGGCAGATCAGAGCTGTCGACCTTTAGAATTATTACTGAGGCAGAGGTTTTGACCCGCTTCGAACTATCTCTAGTGGCAAAAATCCGCCTATGCTGGAACTGGGAACTGGGAACTGGGTTCTAGCTCCTTCCCACCTATGTTACACATATGTTACCTGAAAAAAAATTCGCTACCGCATTGATGATTCTAATGTGGGCGAATTGTGGGAAAGCCGTGTGGGAAAGTGGTTCAAATTATTCATCTTATGATTAAAGCAGTGACTTCATTAGAAAATACACAAAATGCACTAATGTGTTCTGTAAATTATAATTCGCGTAGTAAAACATATAAAACCCCACAAATACACAATGAATTAACATGAAAACTACTTGAATTTAAATGTAACAGTTGCAGTATCTCATATTCTGCAGTTCAGCCTCTCTGACCTGTTTTAAATTTCCCCCTCTGAGTGCGGCACGTGGTCTTCGATTGCGTATTGGCCACGCCGTTGGGAAAAGTGCAACCTCGTCGGTCTCTTTGCGTCGCGGACCCCAGCTGGCGCAGATGGCAGTGTTCCGCCGCTAGAGTTGAGTAACGCGATGGCAGTTGTAATGATTATTGCCACTGCGGTCGTAGTATAGGTGCTTCATAAACCGTGCCTGTCAGATGATATTCTGCTGTGGTGGCTCCGATGAGGGATCGCTCGATTTATTAGTTGGTTCATTTGCATTTTAAATGGTTTCGTGATCATAGAGAAATACAAAGTCTGTCACGGAGAGGGAGAGTTATTTACGGTATAATCGAGAAGAAGGCTGTTCTTGTGAAGTAATTGAACAACAAATCATCGAAATATTGTTACAGAAGTTTTCAATCAACTTTTACCGTTTCATCACAACTCAAGGCTTTGTAATGGCTGGTTAATAGAAACAATAGTGAAATACATTACTTCCATATTTTGCAGTAATACGTTTACAGTTTATTGTTATTGTTACCTCATTTAGCTCAACGGAATGACAGGTTGAAAGAAGCTGTGATAATATGTTCCATATCATTACCATATATATCACACATAACAAAACATGACGTTGTAATATCACTTTATTCTGTAACGTGATCTTTTTAACTGCTAGTTAACTGCGTTTCATAGATTGTCGCATGTGAAGATTTTCAGTGACATTCTACACCGAGACGGTGTGTTATAAAGTGTTTATGTAACTTCCCGCTGCCAGTGACAGCGCTTAACTTCACGTTAAAATGGAAAGAACTGGTTCAAAAATAACGTAATTTGTGTTAAAAATCGTTAACCAAATTTCAGTGAGAAATAATGTGAGGACTGCAAGAGTAATACATATATATTCAAAAATTAAATTGATTCATTATAGGAGATTTGCAGTTAATTTTATATTACACACTGTACTGGAATATCATATTAAACATTACTAGTTGAAAGAGAATTCATTGTGACAGAAAATAATAGTTGAATTTAATACAGTGTTGTATTAAAACATTTTATGTATAATGCGTTCGTTTGCAATTTTAAATCGTTTATGGTATGACGTGTTTCCTTAAAATAATGTTTCAAGTCTTTTTTTGATGCACTTCTTAAAGAATTCTTAGAAATTACAAAAACATGAACAGTGTTGAAAAACTTCGTAATACTAATGATGTACAAACTGGAAACTTCGTTTTCGGTTGGTAATATCCAAATACAAATATAAATTTTTGAAAGTATGACGGCGGCAGAGAGATATTGAATACTGTTAATTAACTCTTGCGTCAATCTCTATTTTGTTCTGCATTTTTATAATTTTGGTGAGTGAAATACAACTCCTGGTGCGATTTTAGTCATTCGAGATTTCTGTGAACAACCCATGGAAAGGTAATGCCCTTTATGAGCAGAATGAAATGACGGTGTAGCAACTTAAGCGAGTTAGTAAGCTATCTGCCATTGATGTCCACATCACGCCCACACGTTATTAACGTCCACGTTAGAATGGACCTATTCACCCTTTCGGTTTTGCACGGCATTCCACAAGCGCCACCGATTCGCAACCTGGCTCCACCGCCTTCTCTATTGTCCAGAATATTTCATTATTCCGCCCCCGCACCAACAGCTCGTACTCCACCGCAAGCGCCCAATTTCATTTTCGGGATATATCCCAAGCCATTCGAAAGCGCGCAACTGGCTGATGCACGCTTGCCTCGTTACCAAAATGGGCGGCAAAACCCTCTAAATTGAAGTCTTGTTTTGAGGATTTTAAAGATTGTATACCATTTAACCAGGATTGTATTGATAATCGTTCATTTCTGATCATGGACCAACCCTCATGATTATCATGAAGAGGAAGTCAAAGGGAAACTTCAATACAAAATACAAAAGACAAATCACAATAATTTGGGCGTTTAAATTCAACATAAAAGTAACGCGATCTTATAGCATGTAACTTACATGCCTTGACAACTACTAGTGGTATAATTACATGATCCGTCACATGAAATCCTATACCGTCCTTAATATGTTTTTCATTTGATCAAAAGTAAATAACTATAATTGTTTGTGTGATGCTAACAAACTTTAAAACAATATATCATAGCAAATAAGTTAATTATATCTAATACATGGCCTACAGTTATTGAAGCTATAGTGTGTTAAATTAATTAGGTAACATATTGATGTCGTGGAATTTGTCTCTTGGCCTGAAGATTTTCAGTGCTCACTTATACTGACTTCGTTGTTAAGAATAAACATGTGCACGGTGTCATCGTATTCATGAGTGCAAACCCTTTACGTGACGCATCTCAGACATGACATTTTTCGTGGAGAGAAAAACATGTGAGGATTTGTGCTTTAAAATGTCATTTTGAGAAGTTTTTTTAGTGCATACAAATCTTTATAAATGAAGGTGTTTCAAAATGTTACAACATGAAGTGAATTACGCAATAATCACAAAAATTATGAATGCTCAGATACTTTTAAAATCACTCACCTTAGATATCATTCTCATCACCATAAATATCATTCTTAATATATCGAATTCAAAATCAGCAACCGCTATCCACCAGCAAAATCCCTTTAACAGTTTAGATCAAATCTTTCTAACTCAAAGACATAGACACTTGAGATGACTTTAGACTATAGAGGTTGGCTTTGCCCCATGCACCTCTTTAATGAATGTTGTTCAAATTAAATGTTGGTGTTTGAATTTTTGTTGTTTCAAGCATTAGTCGATTCTGACTAATCGTCTAATGGTTAAAGCAACTGAAAATACAACCTTTAATTTAACAAACATTTATTGAAGTGGTGCATGGTGCAAAGCCATGGCTCACAGACACCCCAAGTGACGGTATTAACAATTTTGAAATTTGCAAATTATTGGAAAGATCAGTCATTTCTAGAATTATTCTGTAAATTCGTAACGTGTTCGGCCCATTTCTGTCCGTCGGGTGGGCGTGCGGCGCTGGGACTAGCTGCGCGACGTGCGATGGGCGTTCAACCGAACGCAACGTCAGGTCCAGGGATTAGCCAACGCGATATTAATGCGATCTCGCATGAGCGATAAACACACGAGTACATCCCGCGAGGCTTTTTTCCCCGCGTCGAAAGAGATTACGCGAGTGCCACTGCGGTGTTTTGACGACGCGAGAGTTACGCGTGTTGGCACAGAGGGAGGGAGAGAGAGAGAGAATTTGGGGAAACAGACGTGTAAATTGTAGCCTTTACGTCCCGGAGAGTGGATAATACTGAATTAAATAGAGAATTTCTGCGTTGCGGGAGAAAAGAGATGGTATTTGGCGCGTACATATTTTGCAAAAATTAGAAAATAATGTGTGAGGAGGAATTCAATAGATTTCTGAAAATGTTTGGATAAATATTTGGTTCTAGAGTTAACGGGAAGCATCATTATTGCTTGTATTTGCTATCTTACCAATACATTTTTGAAAGTTGTAAAGTGGTTGAAGGATAATGGTATATGTAAATATGTACCACTGATTAACTTGTTTTCTAACTTGTAGAATCAGAAGTTTCGAAGAAATGAAAATATTTTCTGATTTTAGAGAAGAAAGATAAACATTCAATTGGGCATATGCTGAAGTACGCATTTTTTATGTGTCAGGACTCAGTTTGCAATAGAAATTTGGAAAGTATTGATTATACTCGATAGCAAGTTGCGTAAAACTACTACTGCGTAAAGCTACTTACTGTCCAAAAGCAAACTTTAGATACTTTTAGCACTCAAACTCGGTGAAAAACGATTAAATCCACAATCCAGATGGTCGTCTTTCATCCAAGAGGAATTTTTGATTCATAATTACTTATTTACTCTACTTCAAACCACTTACATGTATTGCGTGGTCCTCACGGGTATGGTTGCCAGATGGACATCTCTATCGTCGCTTTGCAGTCCCATGCCGGACTCTGATTTCCCAAGCGCCCCGTGCCTTCGCTACCGCCCCCATCGCCCCAACACTGTCGCCTCCGCCGCCGTCGTGCAAACTGAAATACCGCGCGCAAATGGAAGCAAAATAAGGCGCGAGCCTCTGCTGTGGACATCGGTGAGACGCAGCGTCTGCGACAACATTTTGTCGCCGCTGTGAGAGGTTCGTATTTGACGCCACTTTGCTACTCATCTTCTTAAACTCTCGTTGCGTTTGAAGGAGGTTTTTGTGATTATTGTTAAAATAACGTGGATGTTTTATTTTAATCCTACTAGTTGACGGACCCTCGAGTGCCCGGGGCTTCATACAGAAGAAACAAAAATATGCAATATGTGTCATTCATTAAGAGAATTCAGATCATTCCCAAAGTTCAAAGCTTTTCTTTTTCCCATTTTTCTTCTTTTTCTTGCGGTCCCTACTAATGGGATAATAATAACATGGCAAGGAAATTGCTGGGGTTAATGCAACACGAAGATGAGAAACTCATCATGAAGTGGGTTGCCTAGTTGATAACTGACAGTTGATTGTGCTTCGCAGTATTACATTTAATGTACTTACTATTAGTAGATACAAGTATATCTTTGTCGGCTCTCTTAGAGGATTTTAGTCCTGCTATTTGAGTTCGTTAAGAAACAACAAACATGTAGTTGGCTATGACAAATCTCTACTTTCATATCACCAAACATTTTCAAAATTCTAGTGTTTCATCTGAATTTTTAACTCGTTTCACGCGAGTCACTATATATTTTTTATGAAACGCGGCATAACATAAAAAACATTGATAACTTTGTGTTTTTGACATCTAGAATTCCATGATATATCGATATTTTTTTTCTATCAGCATTCTCCTTCTTTTGATATTCGTATTTCAATCAAATAAAGGAATTTGATAGCTTGGATTGTTTTTTTGTAATTTAAGGTCGCATCAACATCTACGTCATTTGCGACCACTATTGCATTGAACGGTATGGTAACTGCGCAGATGACATGATATGGTGATGACGAACGGAGTGAAACGACGAACACGAATCGAACCAAGTAAGAGGCGGAAGTGGAATTCGCGATCCTTCGGTCCGAGATCGCTACGGCACTACTGCCTTAACGATCTCGGCCACCCGGACCGGCAAATATTTTGTTTTTGCGTTCGAATTCGATAAATGGAGATTCCTTTCGACGTCCGCATGTAATATCCGAGGAAATGCATATTCTGCACCAGTGTTGCGTACGTAGGTTCCCCGATAGCTTTGCTTTCGCTTCGCGAGCTCATCTGTCTCCGCTCCAGCGCTCTGTTCCGCTGCGCGAGTCGCCTCGCGAGACGCTGTCCGCGCGCTCCAGCGCCCCTCGCCTCGCGTGCTGCCCACCGCCGTGCACACACCCCGGATCAAACGATCGATCGGGGGGGCCGGGCGGGGGAGTCGACGGACGGGCGGACGGCGCGGCGCCGGGCAGTGAGTGACAGCAGCTGCCGATGGCCGAGATGTGACGGGCGACGCGATGGTGGGGGAGGCGGCGATGGTGGTAACGGCAGCAGTAGCGGAGGCAAAGTTGGAGGTGGAGTAGGGGTGATGTAGTGGCGTTAGGGGTGGTGTTTCTGGCGATGAAGACGGACACGAAGTTGGTATTGTTGGGGGCAGCGGTGGCGGCTACGACGGGGTGAAGGTGGCGACGGTAGTAGCGGTGATAAAAATGGAGGTACGGCAGTGGTGATGGTGGTGGTGGTAGTGTCGGCCGGGGTGGTGTCGCTGGCGGTGTCGGAGGTGGTGGTGATGATGACAACGGCAGTGGAGGCAGAGATGGTGATGGTGGCGGCGGTGGGGACAGCAGTTGCGTGGGTAAAAGTGGAAGTGGGGTGGCGGTGATGTAGTGGCGACGGGGGCGGCATTACTGGCGGTGAAGGTGGTTCCGACAGAAATAGAGGCGGCGGTGGAGACGGGTGCGGTTAGGGAGTGGGCCACGCGGAGGCTGGAGCGGCGGCGACGGCGGTGGTGGAAATGGAAGGTGTGTTGGCAATGGTCGCGGTGCCGGCGGGGGTGGGCCGGGGGCGGTGATAGCGGTGGAGGCGGAGGTGTGGGCGTGGGCGGAGTCTGGAGCGGACGCGCGGAGATTAGTGGGGCCGGTGGACAGATCGCTGGCGGTGAATCCGCGAGGAGCATCCTGCGGTGGTATCGACTGCTCGATTGATTTAGGAGAGGTGGACGATTAAACCGGTTGATCTATTGGAGGTCAACCTGCGCAGAAAGTAGTTTACCTCCATTTTCGATGAAACTTTTTGTGAAACGTTTCTGTTTACAAAGCGCTGGGAGAAAATATGTACTTTTGACGCGATGACCTGCAGGATCTTTAAAGAACTATAAAGGAGAATATTGTATCACTGTATTGCATAAAATGTATTACAATATTTTTGTTCATCGCGTTTGAGTCCTTTTACTCTTTTTGTTCTCCTGCACGTTTTCAAGCTGTGTCGTAAACAACTAATTTCATCATCATCATCATCAGCAGCAGCAGCAGCAGCAACAAGGTTTGGGCCTAGTGGCCCGTTCCGCTCTCAAGAGTCTCTTTCCATCTTGTGTGGGGTCTGCCTCTGGATCGTTTCCCCTTTGGTTTGTATTCGAGGATAGTCTTGGGAAGCCGTTCTTGTGGCATTCTGGTTAGGTGTTCGAACCAATTCTTCCTCGTTGAGTCGATCTTCTCCAGTATGCTGGAGATCTGTAGTTCACCTCTGATGTCTTCATTTCTCTTATGATCTAGTAGTGTATATCCTGCTAATGGTCTCAGGAATCTCATTTCTGCCGCTTCTTTCTTCTGTCTGACCTATTGACTGTCCAGTTTTCGCATCCATAAGTTAGCATTGGGACTGCCATAATTTTGTAAAATTTTAGTTGGGTGTCTTGTCTGGTCTTTTGTCTTAGTGTCGCAGTATGAGATGTTAAATCCTAAATAATTAGAGTTGTTTACTTGTTCAATACTTTTTTCGTTTATCACTACTTTACATCTGATATGGTTTTTCCCCTGGAATGCCATTGTTTTTGTTTTAGAGGTTGATATCTTCAAGTTATAATTTTTCTCTGTTAACTCGAGGTAATGGACAGCTCTCTGTAGGTCGTCTTCTGAAGTACTAAAAATGGCCTGGTCATCTGCAAATAGTGTGGCGGACAACTAATTTATGGACTATATATAATAATTTAAGTCAGAAGATTGAGGAAAAACAGGTAAATCATAATAGTTTGTGATAATACGTAAAGAAGAGACCAATATATGAGTATTCGGCTTGTCAGCAGCGATGACAATGTTTGCAGCAAAATTAGAGACGAACTCGTAACCACGGGTCTTCGTTTTGAATTTTGGAAGTCAACGACCGCAGTGTTTTCCCCATGAACACATGCATATGATTACAGCATCCGAGCCGATCTCTTTACTTTATTCGCCTGGACTTGAGCTGTGGAACGTCTGCATCTGCCTGAGTACTTCTTGGCATTTCCCATGTCATTGTGGACGGCAGGTACTGAGTGAAAATCTCAACATAGGTGAAGGTGAACTGTCGAATCCATGAAATATCTTACGTACGTCAGGGATATTGATTTGCTCCGTTAACTCGCAAGTGTTTGGTAACTTGCGGAATCTGTGCCAACCACTCACAGCTTATGATTTTGTTTTAATTGTGGGAAATTAAGTGTAGGAAAAATTAAGTGAAGGAAAAATTAAGTGAAGGAAAAATTAAGTGAAGGAAAAATTAAGTGAAGGAAAAATTGAGTGAAGGAAAAGCGAATTTGAAGGCTGCTAAGATATAATATGTCGTGCATACCCAAATGACGTAAGGAGTCTGCACAGAAAATGGAGATTTGTTACCGATAGGTAAACATTGGGAATGCTAAAACCGAAAAATGGGTTAAACTTTTTTAACTAAGAGAAGAAGATACCTTTTAAAAAATGCAATTCTGTAGTAAATGTATCGGTCAGAATACGTATCCGATAGGTAATAATATATCTTTTGAAAAAAAATATCCTTATAAAGTAAAATTTTCTCTAAAATACCACTTGCATTAACCATTTTAATTTAACCACAATTGTCACGTAATACAGATTTTATTAAACTGCCCAATAGTTTTGGCTGCCACGGAAAGTGTCTGTAATAATAAGGAAAGATTCAGGATATCACAGTAACTGTTCGTTGGTTTTCGCTTAAATAATACTGCTTGCTTATTTTGATTATTTGTGTTTCAGTGTTTAGATTTAATTATCTAGATTATTTGAATGTTCTGGTTGCAGTTACTTTTGACTCAAACCGGCCCAGCTGACTCGCTCTGCATACCTAAAACATTGCTACATCTAGCAAGGGCATTAAAAGAAACTTTAATTTGGCACGCGATTTTTCTGCATTGCGTTTCAAGAAGACAGAGATACAAACATCAGTAAGTTGTGCCAACATTCTTGGCGCGAGAGCCCGTTTCTGCAGTGCTTTTTTCGCATTGAACCCGTCTTCCTTTTCATATTTCATATTTTCTAAATTAAAATTTGTGTGTAGTTGTTTTTATGGTTGTTTATAAAATTCCAGATATTAATGTATGATACACAGATACAAATAATATTTTAGCTGTATTACGAAGCTAAAGTCTAATGGAATGTATGAAAAATTTTTTCGAAAAAATAAAATATATACCTGATATCAACGTTTTTCAAATATTTTTTGTGATCATTATAATTTCTGTAAACTGCGTATCGCAAATATGAACTAATGAGTTGCGGCGTTGTATGAACTTCCGTTAGTATGGTGAAATATCTATTCTTCATATTTTAAAATTAATCTCGGAACATTGCATCTTCTGAGGAAACGATAAAAACCTAGTTATCGAAATTATTTATACAACTGGTTTGAATGTTCGAATGTTATGTACGTATACTAATGGAAATAAAAAATCTCGCGATATCAAGTATTCGAATTATTAAAGTGCGTTCCTAATCTTCTTCGTACCCCATCTTCATTCAAATTTGACCTTTCATGAGAATTTAGTAGATCGTAATGTTCTCAGCACGTAAGCTGCGGATTATAAACCAGGCCGGTGCTACGTTCATAGCGAAATCCCTGCCTAAGGCATGGCCAACGGAACTCTATTGACCGTGCCACCAGACGGCGTAGGAAACACAGCGGGGCGGCGTCTGCGCTATGATTTTAATTAAAAGGGATGGGACGGCCCGCCCGCAAACAACCAGCGGTCGCTGCTGTGTCGCGAGTTGCGTTCGAAATAAAAAAAATAGCCGGCCCTATTTCAATTAACTGCGTTTCAATTTATCGGTGGCTCCCGCCGCTAATGTCTCTGTACCTGCCAGTGCCGGCTCTCGCTGCTGTCGATCGCCGGGCCTTTATGCGCTCGGGACCTCCCGCGAAGGTGCATCGTCGGTACTGCGTTCGAAGTTGCCGCTCGTAGTGAAACAAAAACTAGGTAATGGGGTTGTAAAATGTAATAGTGTAATGTAAAGTGCAATCGTGAGTGTCTAGTTATATATTTTTAATCTAATAATAATATGGATTTGAAAATGTAATGAGGAAATATATTGATTCATAGGGTGAGTAATTTCAAGTGAAAAAAATCACACTAACCACCAACGTTTTCTCTTGAATTAGTTTTAAAAAATGTCTCTCTTGTCACTTTGATAAGAAATACTTCGTTCCGGTATTTCAGTTTCTTAAGTATTTATGTTCTATGCCATCCAGAAGGTTCTGTTTCAAGTGAGCCGTACCCCCCCCCCTTTGCATCTTTTTTGTCTTAGTATGCTCCCTCCTAACAACTGAAAAGCCGTGGCTGTCCGTTTTGTAATCACCATATTCTGCCCCCCCCCTCGCCTCCAAAAAAAGAAGATAAAAACGAACGATTGACGCTCGGGCATGCAGTTTTACGGCTCTCTTGGTTCAGAGAGTCCCGAAACAAGACGAAACAAAAATGAAGAACAAGTTCATTGAGAAGAAAAAGTAAATCGAGTCACTGCTTGGTAAATGTATCGTCTTACTGATGGGAATCATTTCCCGGAAGAGTTTAGATGTAAATAAGAAACACTTTCTTTAGTATTTTAATCCTTGTTGCATTTTGTTTTTTTTGGGGGGGGGGTTGTTGAAGCATTAGACCCGAAACCCATAAACCGTTTTTGTGCTTGTAACTGTCACTAATATGTAAATATTTTTATTGTGAGTATTATTTTTTTTAAAATTTTGTTACAGGTGAGTGTTACCAACGTTCAAAAGACTGGCATGTTTCTAATGAGTGAGTAGCAGCATTCTTTATTCAATAGTATATTTAATAGTATTCAATAATATATTCACTGTCAGTCCCAGAGGATCTAGAAGTATCTAAAAGTTTTATTGATTCAAGGCAGATATAATTCGAATGCTGTTTTTCAAAACTTCTCAAGAGTTCCTTTCGCTCGTGAGTTATAACGTTCTCTGTGAATACGATTACAACGTTGAAAATATAGTTTCCTACTGGCCCTACCGCAGAGACTCAGGCTTACATTTATCTTACATCCGTCGTAAAGGAAATATCTTCTTTTAGATATTATCCTTAATACTACATCGGAATCTTTCAAAATCATACCATCAGGTAGCAGCTCTATTAAAATCTAATCCAGGTAGGTAATATCCCGTATTTCATGAAATTTAAAAATGTCATCCCTTATTATATTTTCAAATTGTCTTCCTTTCATAACTTTCTTATTGAATTTTGAGCACTTCTCCGTGAAGGAAAGGTCACTCCATTGTACAGAATGAATCAATGGCAAAACTTTGTGAATGGATCTGAGGATTAGAACCATTCAGACTTACTAGGCAATTAGGGTAAAGTGAAGTAGATAGTTTTGAATTTGATTTCTTCACCGAGTCAGTGTATGTTTAACCACACCAACATTATCCAAAGCAACTGGCCATCATCGGAGATAACCCTTTCAGAGCCCGAATGCTCTTACTGAACGCTACCTTCCATACTTTCATCGGGAATTGAACCCGGGGCATTGCCTATGGAAAGAGATAACGCTAGCCAGGAGCTATTCGAAAGCTCATTTCTTTAATATAAAAATAAGAGAAAAATACTCGCGGTATAGTACGAGGTCTCGCCTTTTTTTTCGTGAAAACGGGTGTGATGAAACGTATTTATTATGAGAATGTGATTTAATAGTCATTCTCATTAATGTAATTTAGAGGGCTCACCGACTGTCTTACACCTGGTTCTGCGCTCTCGTGCTTCGTTTACCAGCCGCGTGCTCGTGTTCATTGATTGCTTGATTTCCGGACATGTGAACAATGATGGTCATCAGTGCCGTTAGTGTAGTGAGTGTTTTATCGCGGGAGCTGGCGAGATTCCGTGATAAAATTTCGTTCCTCGCTGGATGGTGAGATCCATCGCCGACCTAGTCGTCGGCTTATGGGGTACTTCCCTATCTAGGTATCTCTCCCACGCAGGGAACCTCCCCAGCCTGGATAGTTCTAATCTCCTAACAAGTGCGGTAGTGTAAGTGTATGCGTATGCAAGTATTAATGTATGTGTGTGAGAAACAGCAGAAGATAGAACGAGGAAGAGGAAGGAAAGATCGCGCGCGGTTCATGGCCCGCGTTTTAACGGCTGAACCGTTTGAAGGATTTTCACCAAAATTAATATTTCTCGTTCGATCTGACTGATGTCGCTGCTACTTGAATTTGAAATGGATATTTTGATTTTTTTAGTCTTAACATGAAACTATGACAATGTTTTCAAAAAGGCTAAAAAATAGCCGCCAAATATTTGTAATAAATATTTTCCTGGAATATAGTAAAATACGCTTAAAATGGGCCCAGGTCACATTTTGATGAACTCTCCGAATTTTAGAAAATTGCTAAAAAGTTGAGTAATTACGTAAAATGAATAATTTTTGGTTCTAATAGTATTTTGCGAGATCATCTAACCATCGGAACCGTGCCTATCACACACATATAGATAAATGATACCTCGGGTAGATAAATAAAATAAAATGTAATTCAAAATTTGTTAATGTATATCACTACTATAGTACAACTGTATCATTCAAAATCGCCATTGTTTTGTTAATGTAGTCTATCACTTGTATAAGTTATCTGATGATTAAGTGTAAAATGAATGCCTTTTATAAAGTTAAAATTTATTCTAAAGTTGTCTCTAAGATTTTAAGTACTCAAAAAGAAATTACCGACTACTTGCCTCATTACTTGAATGGATCTCAATCCTATACTTCATTGCTTTCTTCCGACGACGCTGTAAAGATACGTCGAACGCGTATTTAGGTCGTTCAGAATCGTGTCAAATAATTCTAAAGAGGGCTGGATGGAACGAAGCCTTTTGACCCGGGAGGTGGATCGCGGTCGCAAAAGAAGCTCGTTGATGCTCGCAGGACAGAAAAAACTGGCGGCGGGAGATTCGGAGACGAGGGCGCGGAGGGAATAGGGACGGCGAGAGGGATGGCTGCGTGGGGGAGAGAAGGGACGGATGCGGAGGCGGAGGCGGAGGCGGTGAACAGATCAATTGCTCGGTGGTGGAGGAGGCAGGGGCAGGGGCAGCGGCAACCGCTGCGGAATCGCTGATATGTTTTAAAGAGCCGCGATGCATTTTCGTAAGACGTCATTACGGCCCAATGAGATCCAGTAATGTTTTCAAAATATATACATATTAGTTCATAAATATGTGGAGGGGGTGACGGTGCAGGCGGGGGTGACGGTGCAGGCGGGGGTGGCAGTGCAGGCGGAGGTGACGGTGCATTCCGGGGGTGATGGTGGAGCGGGGCGGCGGTGGAGGCGGGGGGTGACGGTGCAGGTGGGGGTAACCCTAAAAGCGAGGGTGGGATAACGGTGGATGACGCTGGAAGGGTGACGAATAGGTCTGGTTTGCCAGTGGCGGAGGCTGTGGGGCGTGGTCAGGGTCGGGTCGGGGCCTCAGGACCTGGGACCGAGGGGCGCTGCCGCGGGGTGCGGGCATCGGGGGCGGTGGGCAGTGGAAGAAAGACCCCCGCAGTCCCGGAAGCAATCTCGAGAATGAAGCTCGCGCCAGGACCGACTCTTGCAGGGTTTCCGGATGCTGGGAGCAGAGAGATAGGAGGTTCCCCTGTTATGCTTGCTTTGCTCTTTGCTGCCGGTTGCTACAATCAATAACCAGAACCTGGCTGTCGTCCTTTATATTCCGAGATGCGGAAGGAAAGTGGGCAGTCTCGAAATACCAGAAAGTATTTTACAAGTTACCGTTTCATGTAGAGGAAAACACATAGAAATTGTTTTTGAGAAATAGAAAAGTATAAACATTCGTAAGAACGTAGATAAGGGCCTCGTAAAATATTCACGTTTTACTTTCGTGCACTTACTAACGTAAAAAGAGAAAGTATTTTAATCGTGTGCCGGTAAACGGCGAATTTTCGACACAAAAGCACTTATTAAGCGCTGTTAACGAAAAAGTGGATACATCTAGTTGCCAAATATAGAAAAAAAGTTCTATAACACGTGGCCTAGGCAAAATGCATGTTTTGTGCGTCCTTCACACCGAAATATTTATTGAAGTCATAGCGTCAGTCTGACCATGTGTCAGTGCACAACTATAACCTATAGTTCCTATTTTAAAAAACTCACATGATTAAACTGTAATAACACAAATTATAACTACAGTTGTGATAATTTGCACCATATTTTAAACAAGAAGTACATTAGAAACAATATCAAGAACTTTCAGCTTTACAAAAAATTGAACCATAAGAAACGAAACAAATCATTGGTGTGCCTCGCAATTACCCTGGTAATGCTAGAGAACTTAATACTTAGAGGTTGCTGGCTGCCCTAGCAACAACAAGCGTCTTTAAGCTTCTTCGACATAATACGTCATAGTGTGACTGCAACCGAATATGATGGGTGTGTCGAGACCAAATTTGGCGTGACTTCTAAGACATTGTGCATGTTTACTTGTTGATGAGACTTTCCGTCGCTGTCGGCGCCACGGAATGAACACCGATTCCGCCCTACCATTAACTACATTAACTGCTTCTGTTGCTGCGTTTGCCGCAACCACAACTGTGTGCTTTGACAGGGCCATGGGTCTGTGGCACTTCCCCCATCGCTACCGTAGCGTATGTAATCTCTTACCCTACATCTCCTTACTCTCCTGCATTAACATCATCAATATTACCTCTATCTTCTCCATCACCACCACCACTCATTAAATAATTACCGCCACCATCACCCCGACTAGATGCGACAGCTCAGCGGCAACAGCGGGACTAAAGTCCCATCGTTGGCTGAATTTCGACACTTAGGCTCATAGCTGGGTTGAATTCAACCTCTGCCTGGAAGAGAGTTCTAGCGCTCAGCGATTCTCTGATGAGTAGTTATCGTGTTTTTTTCTCTTATCAATACCTGCCTAAATTCAGTAATGTAACAACTAAGATCAGTAATGTAACAAACGGGTCACGAACCGTGTGAAATATTTCCTTCTATATCCTTGTTCTCTCACACAGGTATCGAAAGACCAGTCGAAAGCTTAGCGAGAACTTTCCTGGCCATGCTGTAGAAGATGGAGAGGGACATCATAAAAGCAAACTTGTAGATCGGTTCAAAGTTCCAGAGAAAAAGTACAGGTAGAAGAAAAAGTACTTCTCCTTTCAGGATGTAACATGCACTACTATCCGCCTACTTTTCTTTATTCCTCATTTTGATAGTCGACACCAGGATTGGTGGGTTTCGTTATTTCCACGGAGGAATATTGTATAAAACCTTTGGCTCGTTTTTCGAAAGAGAAATCATTTCAATAACACAGAAACGAAAATTTCCTCTTATCAGATTTTGTCAACAACGCTTTATACTAACTTTTCTTATTAATTCAACAAATGATGGAGAAGTGGTAAGGGTATGGATTCCAGAGTTTAAAAAAAATTACGAGACTAATAACCCAAGTAGCTAACGCACCTGGAATCAATAAAAAAATTGTCATTTAGCGCTCAATGCAAATTTACATTACTCCTGCACCTGAACGCCAAAGCTATGGCCTCATACTGCGCCTTCCGTTAGTTTCCGCTCCGATTTAAATAGTGAGGGAAATGGGGACGCGGTTATCCTATCGGGAGCTTCAATACCAAAAATCAAGTCATAACGAAGCTGCCGATTGGATAAGCGCGTCCTGCTGACCAAAAGTCAGAAGTCACTCTACATACATCAATGAACACAACCGCAATATCCGCGCGCAAATCGGCGCACAGCGGCGCTGTGGTGGCAACTAGTGGCTTGCTGCCCCTGGAGCCTCCACCACTGCCGCCACTATGTCGTCCTCTGCTACCACCACTGCCACTGCCTCCTCTTCCGCCTCCGCCAGCAACTTTGCCATCGCCATTGTGTCCTCCATCGACACAGCGTCACCTCCTCCAACGCCTCCTCTCCTGACTTCTACTGCTACCACCTCCACCGCTACCACTACGCCAGCGCCTCCTCCACCGCCGCTACTGCCTCCTCCAACGCCACACCGCACCGCACGCGGCCGCCCCCGCCCCCCCTCCGCCCCCCGCTACGCCTCCCACCACCGCCGCCCGCCAGCCGCCACACGCCGCCCCGCCCCGCACTGCCGCCGCCCCCGCTCCGCCCCGCCACCGCCCCCGCCACCGCCACCGCCCCCGCCCCCGCCACCAGCCCCGCCACCGCCACCGCCCCGCCACCGCCCCACCCCCGCCCCGCCCCCACCCCGCCACCGCACCGCCACCGGCCACCGCCCAGCTCCATCCACCCACCGCCCCGCCACGCCACCGGCCACCGCACACGCCACCCCACCCACCCCCCCGACCCCCGCCCCCGCCCTGCCACGCCCACGCCACCGCCAGCAGCCACCGCCACCGCCACCGCCACGCCACCGCCACCGCCACCCCAGCCCCACGCCCCCGCCACCGCCACCGCCACCGCCCCCGCCACCTCCCACCGCCCACCGCCACCGCCGCCCACACCGCCACCGCCACCGCCCACGCCACGCCACCCGCCACCGCCACCCACCGCCACGCCACCGCCACCCCACCCCCCCACGCCGCCCCACCCTTACCCCCACCTCCCTCCACTTCACCGCCCCCGCCCCTCGCTACCTCCCGACCCACGCCCCACGCTACCGCCACCACCCTCACCCCACCGGCGCACCGCCCACCGCCACCCGCCACCGCCACCACTGCCACCGCCACCGCCACCGCGCACCCGCCACCGCCACCGCCACCGCCACCGCCACCTCCACCTCCACCTCCACCTCCACCTCCACCGCCACCGCCACCGCCACGGCCACCGCCACCGCCGAGTCGGCCAGGTCGCTCCGCGTGTCGGCACGTGCAGCTGCGCGCTGTCATGCGCCCTGGGGAACCGTTGGGGCGTCTCGCTTGCGGCACCGGCACCGTTCGCTTCCTCAGGGGCCGTGTGGGGCGGCGGCGATTTAGGCCGGCTATCCCGCCGGCTTTGGTCGGCAGGTGGCGATGGTTACGAAAACATTGCTTTCGTCCTTTCAGAACGCTTGGAATGTCTTACAGTATTTTTAGTTCGCCATTTTTAAATAAGTGGATTCACTTTTGACAGTTGCATACCTATGGCATTACGATCCAGCGAACGCGATTGAGGGGCGGGACGCTGGACCCCAAGAGTATATTGGAAAATAAATGAAGGAAAATTACATATTTTAAGGCCTAATATTATAAGTATTTAGTAACATATAACAATCATTTGCTGTACTTTTGTTTTAAAATATTTTTAGTTTTTCAAGTATAGCAAAGGTTTAGGTATTTTTACATTTTTTCTGTACTGTGTGGTACTTACCGCGGTTGACAATGGACTTTCTTTGAAGATCTCGTTCAACATTTGCAATATTCCTCCAATTGCACTGCTGTTATCTACATCGGCAGATACTAAAATAAGATTGCTAAGGTGTGTGGACAGGCCTGACTCGCACGAGAACGCTGGAGATTCTACAATGCAATTTCGCATGGCAATTTTTTTCTAAATATCAGATAAATTTTGAAAGACGAAACTATCACTATGGGTTAGGAGAAGTTCTAATAAAATAAGTCCTAAACAATGAGAACGTAAGTTTCTACCTAGAAATATATAGAGAAACGTACGTTGGTGTCCATTGTTGACACATTCATTGGCATGCATTTTAGATTGTAATTGAAAGTTTCAATAATGTATGGCGAAATAATCATAATTTTAAATTTTTTATTATTTGCAGTTTATGTCGCCTGTTCTGCATGAATACCCTACCTGAAAAAGAATATTACGGCTAAGTGGTGATGATAAGTTGGACCATAATTTGATTTGCTTCCCAATTCTACAAATGTTGTGGCTGAAAATTATATCTCATGTTTTGCATAGTTGTATTTATTAAAGCAAATGCTTGTCTGATCTACGAACATACAGTGGATGAAAAAAAATTAAGCATTAGTCCTATTGGAGGCTGTTTCTCCCCATGCCAATCTCTCCACCAACACCCAACGCTCATGCTCCGGACAGATGACATTCATCCTTGTCATCAATGTGGATCTCGTTGTTCGGCAGGTGTCCCTCGACAGGTTCCATTTTTTAGCGCAGGTCGCCTGTAGAGTCACGTGCGAACAATACACGAATTAATTGTAGGAAAATCAGACTGGACGGTTGACAAATCCGCTACAAGACTTATACTCGTGTGACAGTACATCTGTTCCGGGAATTGGCAAGTACAGGAGTTCCCTGAATACTCTTTTAATGGTTGCATGTATTCGGTCGTTTTCTTTTTACACAATTAATGGAAAATTGACAATGAAGATTAATGAGTCACAAAATCACACAGACACAAATCGTACATTATTTCCTTTACTCTGCTATCAATATGATTGTGAAAATATGTATTTACATTAGAATAAATTTGAATATATTAACTTCTTTTATCGCTGGAAAACATCTTAATGATGTGACAAGTTTTATTGGAAAGTGAAACATATTTAAATCATCGTAAACTTCTGCAAGTGTTGTACAGTAGGAATCGGATACAATTTCGTCATGTTTTAAAAGAAAAAAAACATTAAATGTACTGTTTACGTAATCATTCAGGTATAGCATAATTTAACTTAGGAACAATATAATACACATATAAATTTAATTCGTTTCGTCTCTTCTCAAAGAAGAGGCATCTCTTTCGTCACCACTGAGAGAGAAAGCCTCAATATCTCTTGACATTAAATAAAAATTGATTGCAAATTGAAGTTTAAAATTACTTCATCTGACAAGTAACACATTTTTGTGCCGTAGTCCTTACTCGGTTTCAATTCCAAAGACATTTTCCAGAAAAAGCAACAACATGTTTTTCTGATTTCCTAATGTAATTCACTCAGATTCTCTTTCCATTAATCTTTAGTTTCTTGTGCTTGTCCCCTCCGCTTCGTAACACCCACTTGTAATCTTTTAGCGCAAAATAATTTTCCTTTCATTTCATTCCTTCCCCTCTCTAAAGTTGTTAGATCCCTTCCTTAATAGTCCCCTGCCCAGCTCCGATTCATTTTGGTAAAGTCAGTCTCTTATTCGTCATTGCTATCTTGTGTTAATATATTTGTATTTGTGTTATTGTATTTTTTGTTACCTTCCCTTTTTTGTATTTTATGGTGCTTGTTAGCTTTATTTATCGTAACTGTTCTGTGACAAATTAATCCGCAAACAATAAATAAAATGCAAAATAATTAGTATTAACAGAAACATATTGATTACTGTGCTGGCTGTTTTTTCAGAAGTGATTTGTAATGAAACGTGTTTATATGTTGCTCTACACGAAGTCTTGCCGCGAACTTTTTTCTTCACTAGTGAGCTACAACATATTTGTAACGTCATATCCTTAACTTTCGCGAGTGTCCTGACTGACGTTAGAACTGTAACAACGAACGTAAGATTACGCGCCGCCTCTTAGCCCTGAGAGAAACGGTTCACCGAAGCGCATTCGGTTCAAAATGGATGCAGCGTGAGTACTTACGACATTAGTCTAATGAATATTGATATTTACATGCAATGGTAAATAATATAGATCCAAGGATAAACGATTTTTTCTTGGATCTTACTTCTGAGATTTGTCGATGATATTATAAACTACTTCTAAATCGGATTCACTAGCAGCGATAAATACTGAACACGCATCCATTATCAAGAAACGTAAAGGAACATCATGTCTTTGAATCACTCTTAGACACAGAATACTATACGAGTCTCTGCTGGTCCCTGTCGTCTTCTGTTTGTGCTACTATACTGTGTTATTGTACATTTGGCATGCTGCCAACGCACTAAAACTCTTTTTTAACTTTAATATTATGAAGTTGTATGATCGAAAGTCTCGTGATTTATAGTGCATAAGGTCTAGTAGAGTCCTATGTGACGAACGCTTTGAGTCAGGGTACGGGAGGCGCCTGCATCTGGCACCGCTGCGCGATGTCGTGTTTGCAGTGGTTTCTGCAAACTCACAAGTCTTTGGCTAAGATACCCTCTCCAGCCTCACGTTCACCATTGCAACAAAATCAGCAATAGAAAATGCGTAGTAAGAATGCAGCACCAGCAGAAATTAGGATTTTTGTAATGGAGAGGAAGAAGTGGAGAAAGCACGTGAATTTAGTAGACCTTTCTAAATAACCAAGTAATATGCATTACAAGATATGACTAATGAAATTCTGATTTTATTTTACAAAAATTAATAGGAATGTATCTATGTAAAAGCTTAACAGTTATATGCAGGCCTATGTGATTGATTGATATCATTTTGTAGAATTACTTAGATTATAATGATCTCTAAATCAAGGAACTAAAATAACGAATGAGGATATTATATTACGTACTATTTCACTAAAGAAATACTTGACCCTACGAGCAGAAAATATACGAAAAATTGTACATGATCTTATTTCAAATTCTGTGTTTAAAGAACAGATTGTATTAAGGGAAAAATCTCTTTCTCTAATGTTTTAGATGTAAGAAGAAAGGTTAAAAAGTTCTCGCGTGGAAAATGAATGAAAATAGTTTCAAAATTGTGCAAAATAGCTTAAAACTAAATCAACGCAATAAAAGTACTTCATTGCATAACTTTATATTACTATTCAGAGAATACTCAAAATTTAACTCAAGAACAATTATATGAGCTTCATTTTGGATTTTTTATGAAAATGGGCGTTTATTTGAATTGGATAATGAGTAATGAGAAAACAGAATAACGGTTTATTACGCAGAAAACGTAACTTTTTAGATTTTATCTCATTTGTGAGGTTCGCACCCATACAAATTGGCTTCTGCAATTGAAATCACTCGTACCTCTCTCCCTTTGGACCTGAGCGATTCCTCTGCATTCTGCCGACACCTGGAGCCACTGGCGCGTTGATGAAGGTACTATCGCTATTTAACCTTCAGCAGTTTGACGAACGTGTTCGCAGCAAATCCCGTTTGCGTGACGCGTGGAGGTTGGCCGCGGCGCGTCATTGCGACCGCCAGGGACGAGTATTGGATTGCCTCCCGTGGGAGCGTTTCGCCAGCCTCCGCGATGGCACTCGAAGCGCCCGTGCGTGGAACAGCTCGGCGTATGGACCGGACGCTGCGATATCTATTCTGTTTTTTGGTTTTGGTTTTCTTTTTTACTAGGAAGGAAAAAGGGTTTACTGGTTGCAGATCAGGCATTTCGTCATTAATACATGATGGGATTCGTGTTTCAGAAAAGATTTATTTGTCCTCTTTCCAAATTCCGCTATTTTTGTTTTTCATCACTTCTTGTAAACTTGTTCTACACGATCCGGACCACCATTTTCGAAGTTGTTTTTGCTGTTCTATAATCAATCTGTACGGAATAGTGCCTGATAATATATATACTGTTGTTCAGTTGCGTTATATTTTTTTAGACTTGAAATATTACAAGTTTAAAAAACTGTGATTGTTTAGGTAAACATCCCAGAAATATGAATGTTAATGAAAATTTTAGGAACATCATTTATTAAACGAATCCTTTGGCTTGATTACATTTATCAATTCCTGCGTACGCTAGCAAGTAGTTGAATACGCTTATAAAATATCGTTTTCATAGAAAGTGCAGAAAATACAAAAAGTAATAAAGAATACGCATTTAGAAGCAACATTAATCTCGATACAGTATTTGAGTAAAACACCTGAGTTTCCCTCGTACAGATGTTTTAGCTATTCCGTCACTGGCGTCTAGACCACTTCCCGTGCACCAATCAAGACGTATATGTCATTCGAAGCGTCTTGGTCTCCTGATAGAAATCTGGTAAATTGTTTTTGGAACCGGCTAGAAGATTTTAAAAAAAAATCCAAAAAACGCGTTTTTTTCTTTTGTGTAAACACCCGTACCAAAACGTAATTTTCGTAAAATATGCCATTATTTTCTTTCACGACATTGGCAACTCTAATATTGACATCTTTAAGTGAACAATTGAATTACCAAGTAAATCACAGTGCAGTTGATTTCAATTTAGATTTTTTAAATGGCGAAAACCTACGAACAGTATTGTCTCAGAACTTATTAAACTTGAAGAATTTCAAGTGAATATGGTGAAAAAAAAAGATGTGAGAAATGCTGGAGATGATTGTTCTTATGCTCGACTTGGCATTTTTACGTTCTTACATAAGTGTGCAAATATCGATTTTCGTATGAATGTGACCCACAAGAAAGTTTTAAGGAAATCCGGGGAAGAATCAAATGCAGTTGTAAAAGATTTTGCGACAGAATTTTAGGAAAGAATTGCGAATCATCTGCATATTTGCATTTAGCATTTTTTGCTAATGCAAATGTGCTATGCGCATTTTTCTGCTTATCAGCAAAAAAGTGTAAAATGTATTGTATGTATATTAAAATTGAACTATTATCATCAAAACCTGTATTTGCTACGGCGATTATAATTGTGAAATTGCATTAAGAGGAGTGCATACCCGTATGGAGGTAACACAAGACCATTGGGTGTTGGGAATTTTTGGACGTGAGTATAACATTATCAGCTAACTACGATTCATTGATAAGTCCAAAGCCAGATACTGAAAGAATATATTTGAACTATTTTTAAAACAGATTACTGTGTCGGCGACGCCACATTTTACTACTTTATGTAGTATTGTGCTATTTGGTTGTTAATGCAACAATTATTATTTGTGTTTTCTTAAAGAATGAGATATTTGGTTCCGAGAGATCTACATAAATAAGAGATAATTAAGCAATAAATGGTTTATACCAAATTAATAAATACGGAAGGACAGACATTAGAACAAATAAGATCAAATAGATAAGAGTAATTTACGAAATAAGGGTGCGAAACCGGTGATAAACGCACGAGTCGCGTCGTGCATAGCGAGGACAGTAAACAGACGAGTGCGCGAAACGCAATATTAAGTAACTAGAAATATCTTGCTTGAACTAAAATTGGACATGGATTCCGGTCAGTACAGTACACTATTGTTTGTATAAAATAAACAAGGCGTCATGACGAAAGACATTTGTTAATCGTTAGAGATGTTTCACCCAAGCTTCGTCATGTTTCGCACTCTGTGAAAAAATAAGCTGTTTCTGAAACCTTATTTTTTCCATCCCCACGAATCTACTCATTATTTCTAAGGTCTTGATAAATTCTACTCGTGACCATGCGGTCACACTAGTTCTTAATGTAAGAGTTTTGCTTCTTATTGAGAAAAGTGAAAATAATTCCTGTATCTTGAAATGGAGTGGAGCATCATTGAGCATCCCTTCATAGAGCAAACTTTAAAATTTATTGCATTACGTAATTTATGTGAAATTGTGCCATTCAAAAAAAAATCATGCCTTCGTAGGCAAAAAATGCTGAACAAAGAGAAAATTATTCCATGAAATTATATAAATGCGAACTCTGTACGCTTCCAGTAATTATTATTGTATTTCTCAAGCAATTCTTTCAAACGAATATCTACATCTACGCGTTAAGGAAGGGATGGTGTGAGCGGGCCTTCTAGTTAGCCGCGTGCAAGCCCATTGACGGAGCGCTCTTGTCTCGTGTGATGTTCCTGTAACTGCAAATAAGCCTGTGTTGTCGGAAGCAACATATCACGGAGAATGGAACACGCCTAACCGCGTGTCGGACATAATATTGTGAAGATAATCGCGTGAATGGAGCGGCGTGAACCTCCAATCCATGTTTCGTCACCGCCGCCGCCACCGCCGCCACCGCCGCCACCGCCGCCACTCGCTCTCCCCTAGGTACGAGGTCGGGCGGCACGAGTCGGGACATGGTAGTTAGCTACCTCTCTGAAGCTGGCTAGCCACCTATAGCGAACCACAAAAACTACATGCCATCGTTTAATACTAATTGATTACTCATTAATTATCATAATTTTAAATTAATTACGCCAGCCGTTTTTTAAAAAATCGAGGGTTAGCTAGCTGTAGAAATTCATTTAAACAAACTGTTATTAAATCAATGGGTGTCTTGTGCAAGAACTTGTGAAGTATTTCTGAATTTCGCCGGTTAGTTCTTTTAGTGGAGTTTTTTAGTTTTTATTCAAGGTACTTTACATAGCCTGTGTTACGTTTTGCGATTCTGAATGAACAATAACATAGTTATTAATTCTGGAGCTAATTAATCAATAAATATAAAAAGATAGTAACAATATGGTGTTAGAAATTTTGGGGTTCGCCGGTAAAATGCAGTTTTAAGAATTTTTCCACTAATTTCTTCCATAAATTTTGTTTTTGTACATATTTTATAATATTTTAAACAATTACGTTTTATAATAATGGTAAAATGGAGTAATTAAATAGTAATTAATTTATTAATTCTTGTTAAAATTTTCATGATAATATCTACTGTATATGGTTTTGTGGTTAGCGAGCTTCAGATTGAAGGCAGCTGAGCCTCGATTTTTTAAAAAAAATGGCTGGCGTAATTAATTTAAAAGTATGATAATTAATGGGTAATTAATTAGTATTAAACGATGGCATGTAGTTTTTTTGTGGTTCGCTATAAGTGGCTAGCCAGCTTCAGAGAGGTCAGTTAGCTAGGGGGACGGACTTTTTTTTAAAGTATGGTTGTTCGCAATGTCTTAATCTGTTCCTGTGAAACGTTATGTAAAAATGTAAACATGAAAGATACATTTCAAAACATACATTATGTATTTTACATCATTACATTATATTATGCATTATTAAATAATACATACACGTTTAAATAAATTGAACAAAGTTTAATATGTTAGATTTTATTTATTTCTGCCTAAAAGAATTGAAAATCAATTGATATGAGAGTTGGTTTTGGGGGGTATTTAATGGGTATGGTTTTGATAGTGTGACGGTATTGTTAATTTATTGAGGTTGCGGTAAATTGATGAATTTGATACAAACTTTGAAGCATTAATTTTCACGGTTTTGGAAAGGAAATGAAAAGAGAAAACACTAAGCCAATCCACAAGGCCAGACCAGAGACATGAAGCCAGTCCCCAAAATCACTAAACACATGCGAACTTTCACGAGAACGTATGCCTTGAGCCGAAATATGGCTGCTGCCTGGAGAAGTATGACATCAGAACATTATGGGAACTAAGAGGGTACCCTGAATGGCTTCAGAACAAGTCCCTGCGTAAAAAAGGAGACGATACTACACACGTCAGTTTGGAGGTATATCGAAGGCGCCTGCCAAAAGTCGAAAGTTGGTTGCGGTCTTGGACTACAATGTCTTCAGACCGAAAGGGACAAATTTCGGCGAAGGGAGATAAAGAGATCACGGACCAATTGAGGACCTCGTCGCCAAAGCGCAGCCCACAACTAAACGATGGCCATGGTATGGAGGGAGTGGAGGGACTAGCATTTTCGGAAATGATTTGGGCTCAGACCATGCGAAACAATGAAGAAACAGATCGCGGACCATTTTTTTAGCTGTATGTCGAAGGTGTACCCCCTATGCAGGAACATCTCTGCTGTCAAGAAGGACCAGGATATTTTGAGACGAAAATGAATAAGAGAAGTTTAGGGCCATGTACAAAAGAAAAAAAGAATATTATCGAAATGCGAGGACAAGACCATACATCACGATCACTTTCAGAGGAGTGCATAACATCTTGAGACGTAGGATCTATAAAGTAAAACTTTGTGAACAAATCCCTACGTGGAGATAAAAAAAAGATCATGAACTGAGTGTCATATCACGCAGATCTGACAAACCGAAGTATAACTGCTGGCTGGAGAGAGAGGAATATTTTGTAACTAAAGAGGATACGAATCAAGTTTGGGGGCAAGTTGCTGAAAGAATGCCCGATTGCAGTTATTTTTGTAAGACTCGCCATGAACCGGAACCTGACCGCTCTCTTCAAGGATCAGAATATTTTTTTATGAAAACGAAAGAAATACATAGTAAAAATAAAGTACAACGTTCTATTGAACAAAAAGTACGGGAAAGTAAAAATGTATCGGTTTGGAAAAACATTTATTTATGACGGCGCGCTAAAGCTTGATCAAGCGATGCTTTTATGTTTCTTCGTGAACGTTTGCTTTAATGGCTTGTTTATTGTCTTCCTCATACGCAAATGAGTAACACACCGTGAAAATACTTTTTGATGCTAATGTTTATTACACGAGAATGTTTCGCAAGTAAGCGATATTAGAAACGTGTTAAACATAACAGTAATGTCAAATAAGAAATATTCCTTAAAGTCTTCTTCCCTCTCTCAAAAAAACTTCACATTACTCGCAAAAACTATTTTTAATCATTGCATTCGTAAATACAAAACGATCAAAAATATTAGAGAAAAAGCAATTATTTTCCGAGTAGAAGATTGAAATAACTTCGGTGGAGATGAATTTGACGAGGATATTGAAGATAGCATCTCAGGTTTTTTTTAGGGTTCTATAATTGATATTGGTAATGAAATTGAAGTTGTGTTTACTTTCTTTATTGGAAGAGAAGTAATTGGATGGACGATGATATTTTAATTACATTGCTGCTACTTGAATTACTCGGGTCCCACTGTTTGTGATGCCTAACTAGAGTAAGAATGCGAGAGTAGAATGTGGTAGTAAATATTTGAACACTTAACAAACGTGTGTATAACAAAGTGTAAAATGCAAGTAAAAATGTATTATTGTTGTGCTGCAAGGTGACAAATATTATTTATTTTATTTAACTTCTAAAATGTTAAAACTGTGTGGAACATACGGAAGGAAACTGCAACAATACCCCAACATGCCCACCGGGATGTGCACATTGGCTATTAGACCTTTTGAAATATAGCACTTCGTTGGCGTCAGACGCTACGAACTGCTATGTATTATTGGCTATCCGGGATGAGCCGCGTCTCAGTTAATTGGACTAACGTTTGCGCCATCTTGCTGTGGCCTTATTCAGAGCTGTGCTGACACCACCCCATACTGTATAGCTCTGAAGAAGGCCACAGCAAGATGGCCGAAATGTTAGTCCAATTAACTGAGACGCGGCTCATCTAGGATAGCAAAAAAATCATTGACTCCGGCCGCGGTAGCCTACGAACCCGCTACTATCTACTAGTTTTTAACTCCAGCTTTTGGTGCAACGGATCAGCACGCCCTCTCAATCGGTTATTTTATCCGTTAGTTGCGACTGAACGATTACGGTCTTAAAATATCTCGACCTAATGATTGCTATTTTTCAGTCCGCAAATGTTGCTGATGCTTTGGATTTTCTCTCTCTCGTTACTGGTTTTTGCGTATCGCGGATTTAACATCCCATCGGTGCGTCAGGGCGCCAGCTGCCAAATAAATCCAACTCTGCGCGCCCTCGCCCTCAACCGCGCGCAGCGGCTTTATCGCGGCGCGCGTTGTGACGCAGCGAAAGCTGCGCTCGTGGGAACATTAGCGGTGATTAGAAAACGAGATCTCGTTTCTCACGGGGGAAGGGAGGGAGGGAGGGAGGGAGGTGCGTTCCCGCAATTACTGGAAGCGGTACTCGTACTTCCTGTGCCGCGCCGCTCGCCTCGCCCTTCGCCGTTCATTGGACTCCCGCCAGAGAGCGAGAGTTGCGCCTAATGGCCGCCATGCGCGCGCCAGTGCGCAGGCGTGCGAGTGCCCGCTCGCCGTGAGAAGGCGACGCGGAGGTTTCGCACTTGCGTTGCTTTTGCGAAGAAGGCCGGTGCGAAAGAACGCGCTTTTCTTTTGTACAGCTCTGTAGTATCTCGCATCGGGCGCGTTTGTTGTTTGTTGAGCGAAGGCGTTTTGTGGGGAAGAGTGTGTCACTGTGTTTCTGTTGCTGATGTTTACGTTACTTGCGAGCCAAGACTTTTATTCACGGTTGCTTTGTAAATTTTACTAAAAACCGTGGACGTGCTCAGCCCAAAACAATAGAAGGAGTAACTATTACATTTCTCGGCCCCTCTGAACCTCAATTTATATTAAACTTTTTATGTCTATAGATTGGTCGGTGATTCCGGTTGCGTCAACAGCAAAGGCCGATAGTCCCATAAGTGTAGTGCATGTTTTTTCGGATGTGGGGGTGATATTTGCGCCTTTTGATCATGAGAACTGGCGCCGACCTGCCGCCGACCAGCGGAGTAGCGCCCCTGCCGAGACAAGCTCTAAGCTTGCAACTTATCACCCGACGTATGTGGTAGTGTAGTGCTTGAAGTGTAAATCTATGTAAGTAAGGAGTCGAGCAGGGCAAGGAATGGGAAGAAAATAGTTCGAGCGGTCTGTTGCCTGATTCTGAGGAAATTCTCCGGTATTTGCCTGATATCGATCGGAGAAACCACGGAAAAGTATCGATGAGAGCAGCCGGTCGCTGGAATTCTCCTCCAATCAGCGACAGAATTCAACGTAGCTGACAAGCTAGTGTCGAAAATCCTGCCACCGTCGGGACTCGAATCAAGGACCTCCCGATCAGAGGCACTTAAGTGACATCAATTGATGCCCTGAACCGTCTCTCCTGGTTTTATTTCCGTACGACCTCTCCTAGACCTTTATTTCCATACTACATTCCTATTTTACTAGAAGGCAAATATTATAATTTTAATGATAGAATTAATAAATTTACATTTGGTATTATGTTGAATCATTTACAGGGTTGACAAATGGCTTGGATAGCCTCTTCTTAAAATAGTGTAACAATTCCCCGAATTGTCAGCTTAAGAAAGGGGGAAATCAAGAATTCATTACGTTTACGAAAATAAAATGTTTTATAACATAGGGTAGTGGAGCCCTTTTCGAAATTTTAAAAGGAACGCCCCTCCCCTTTTTAAAAGCCTGTGCATAAAAAGTTTGCTCAAACAGTTCAAATTTCCTTCTGGTCGCTAGCAGAATTTAATAGTCAAACAATAATAATAAAAAAATATTATTTGTATTGCAAAATGAAAACAATCGGACGTTTAATCAATGCTAAACAATGGTGAACTTACGGTACGGGTCTCTTGAGGCTACGGGCACTGTTTCGTTTTTCTTTAATGTCCATTCGAAAGCTGCGAGAATTATCGAAACGGAGGAAAAGAAATCCATTTTCTTCGCCAACTAATTGCGTGTTAATTAATTGCCCCCGAGATGTACTCAGTCGCAGTCGCTTGCGTCGGGTTTTTCTGTAAAAAGTAAATATCAATTTATCAAATTGCGACGTGTGAAGAGGCTTTGGCCGCCAACACGCGCAGCGAGAGGCGGCAGTCGTCGCGTCGGCGCGTGAGAAGCGAGCGCTTGTTGGCCAAACTGCCAATTTCCGCTAATAGAGCGCCGCTGATCCGGCCATTACGTCGTCGAGTCGCTCTTCCTGCGACGTCTTATGCGTGTGAGCGAAGGAGGTGGGGCCGCGCGAAGGAAGGGGCGTGGTGAGAGAGAGGGAGGGAGAGGGGGTGTGGGAGGGGGAAGGAGAGGAGAGAGAGAGGGAGAGGGGGCAGAAGGAGGGGGAGAGAGTCTCCGCACTCTTCTTCGGGACTCATACGTGCGTGTTTATGTGCTCTGTGTGGCGCTTGTGTGTTTTTTCCTTCTGTCGGGAATGGGGTCTAAGAGGAAATGTGGCTGATAAGGAGTTCTCACGTGTCTCTCGCGGATTGGTCTTTAATTCGGCGCAGTGAAAGGTCGTTCCAACTATGAGAACTTTTCAAGTAAGATGATAATGCCGGCTTTCTTTTCAACCTTTAGGGTAAATTATTTCTTCTTTTTTGGTGCTGTCACCAGAAGTAAGAACCACAAGAAAATATTCGCCGGAAACTCATTTAGATTTCTTGATATGTCAAATAACCCTCAATCTTCTTTATTAGCTCTTATTCTACCATAATCCTCCCACAAGTGACAGCAATGAGTCCGTTGTTTACGTTTTTTTAAGTTTTTTAAAGTTTTTTAAAGTTTTTTGTTGACTTGGAAATTTGAAAATAGCTTCCGAGGTAACAGTACCCGAATCTCACCAACTTCAGTCTTCTATCTCTTCTTACTCCATCACAACACTTTTTCCAAAGAGTATATATGTCGTAGGTTAATTGGAAAATCTGTTTTTTGCATATAATGTCGTGATTTTGCACTGTCGGCAAAGCGGGAGATAATTTAACTTTTTTCATCTAACTTCATATTTTCAGGCTTGTTGGAAGCATTACAGCTTTCACAGTCTGTACGTTCATTGCTATTATCACGCATGTATCAAATCTCGCGGCAATGTAGGTGGAAGTGAAATTTCTGTAGTCAGAATGAAACCAGAATCGGCAGCAGTTCTAATAGCTACACAGAATCAGGCGTTGTGAACACATTATGATAAAGCGGACCTGTCATTTCCCAAGATGACAAATGCCGCATTTGCCAGGACAAGTAGAAAACATTGATCATGTATTCTCTTGGATTTGTTCCGCAAAATTTGTGTAAGAACTTGGATAAACTCCGAGGTCTTTCAAAAGATTGGGAAGTGCAAGAAATTGCTTTATTTGGAACAGCCCACATTTTGCGCAAAGTGTTGTAGAGGCACCGTCAGACCCTAAATCTGCTCCTTAGATAGCTGGTTGCTACGTGGAGTAGATTTTATATTAAGCTCATACGTTAATAAGCTCATAAGTAAGTTCATAAGCGAATAAGTTTACCTATAGAACTAACGTCACAAAAAAGTCATGGGAACCTCTAGAAACGAGAAGAAAAAAAGCGAGGCTTTGCGCTCTTTATAAATCGCACATAGGTCAACCAGCTTGGAAGGAAATTCGGATTAGACTAGAAAAACCAAATTATTTCGGCCGAAGCGTTCACATCCACAAAATTCGAGCAAGGAAACAAAATTCAGATCTTGGGAAGTTTTCCTTTTATAACAGAACAATTAGAGATTGGAACAGTTTACCTGCAGCAGTTTTCAAAGCTTTTCTTGTCAGTGTTCGAAGTTTTAGAAATAAGTTAGAACAAGATATTAAATAAGTATGTGCTGTGTAGTGCGGTGAAGTGCTGTGAAGTGATGGTCAGTGTAATTCAAAGCAAAAAAGCGTAGTGTAGTGTAGTGAAGTGAAGTGCGGTGAACGCCGTCAATGCTCTTTTCAATGCTGCTTTTCGTCTTGTACTGTATTGTAGGGTATTATTATTATTATTATTATTATTATTATTATTATTATTATTAATGTGTTGTAATTTTTGCAATTATTGTCACTTAACTGCCATCGGATCATACCCATTTGCAGTTCTAATAATAAATGTAAATGTAATAACTTCTCTAGTCGTGATGTAGAGGAATAATAATAATAATAATAATAATAATAATAATAATAATAATAATAATAAAGACAAATGACCTAAAATCACCGTTGCCAGTTACCGGCTGAGTTTAGCTCAGGGCCAGTACGAATTGCCTCTGTCTCCGCAGCGACTCTGACAGGGAGGCCATATGATTAGAGTTGCAATGCTTGCGGAGCTTGATATGTAGGTAGAACTCTGCCACTCTCTGGAGGAGAATTCTAGTGACCAGCTGCTCTGATCGGGAGTTTTCCGTGGTTTCTCTGAGTAATACCAGGCGAATGCCGGAGCAGTACCCTAACAAACTGGCCACGGAACGCATGCGATCTGATCTCCTCTTCGTTGTTCTATCCTCTCCCTTTTATTTACAAAACTAATCTTCAGCAGTCCTACAGTACCACACACGTCGGGTGCTTCTCCCAAGTCGGGAGGTGTCTTGCTGGGGGAGATACCTGAGGAAACCGGCGTGTATGTCCGTGCCGAATCTCACCATCCAGTGGGATAGGAACACCGCCACGTCCCTGGATGCGACATTCATTACACTAGTAAGAGTTCATGAACACATCATTTGACGTGCCCGTAAACAACAACCAAATAAAATCATCGTCAGTTTGCAGGTCGTCCCGTAAGAGAACCGTCCTGAGCCTGAAACGCGAGCTCAGGATGCGTTACTTACTGATGGAAATGTTACGTCTGTAACGTAATTGTATGAGATTTCCCACCACATGTTCGCCAGTCCCCACATAAGCCCCATTGTTTGTGACATTTATTCTGAACCGTCCTGCTGAATTCCAGGTATAAGTCTTTTTTCCGCTATTGCTTGCAGTCAAACCCAGTAGGATTGCGTCCAAAGGCATTATGCAAGCATGGTCACACTTTACGCGAGCGAAGAGCCAGGAAGAAGCTGTGCAACTTCCGAGATGTAAATGCGTGAAGGGTTGAGTGCTTTTTGATGTACAAAACGCACCATGTTCTCTGTGGACAATACCGTGTGTTCTGTAGAAAAAGTGTGTAAGGAGTGTGGGAATGAGTGAGCCCTTCCGCCCATAAAATAACAAGAACACCAACGGATTATTTAACGTTGCCATAAAAGCAACCAGTGAGTGTAGCGTGTGGAGTGTACAGATTTCCGTTGCTATGGAACTAGAAAAGAAAAAAGTTATTAAGTTTAGAAATGCCGAGGCGAAAGCACATAACGTCAATTGGGGAGTTAGAGACTGGAACTCTGAAAGGTACTGTCGACTGTGGTTATGCCAAACTTTGGCTACATTGAACCAAAGTCTCTAGCCCCGATCCACTTACATTGCAAATAAACACTAATGGTTCGATTACAGGGAACTCTTCACTTCGGAAGTATTTACTGTAGGAAATAATACAACTACCAAAATAAAATACTTTGCCTCAGTACCTCGAATTCCAATAACCTAAGGATTAGCAGACAGAGAGAGGTTTTCCTGAAGTATTTTAGCGAATAAAGGTACCGAGGGAACGAACTATTGAGGAAATTCCTTCAGCTCTTCTACGGAGATTCTGTCAATCCCAAAGACTTAATCTACTGAGACTTAAAAATAAAAATATGTGAATACTATAGCTAGAACATTATCAATGCAGTGAAAGGATTTTTCAGAAGAGAAAAAAAAATAGTGTGTAGACAAACACTATTTCAACAATGCCTATATTATTTTGAGAGTGAACAATTGAGAAGTAAATATCGATAAATCATGTAGTTGGATTTGGAGATGGATTTTAAAAATAATTTAAAAAAATATGATCTTATCAGAGAGTAATAAATACCATATATTAAGATTGAATGAACATTTTGGAATTAATTCGCAGTGTTTGTATTTTTCTGTATTTCTTAAGTAGCAAATCTATCATTGAGGATAAAATTTGGCATAGAGTGAAGTTCAGATATAGTGAATCAAAACCTTGGCCTGTAGAGGCTTACTATAACCGGTGTCGACTGATTTAAGGCCTTGATCCTTGTTTATGATATTTTTTTATGAGGAATGATCCTTTTTTATTTATTGAGAAAATATGATTTAATTAAATATATTTTGATTTATTTCCATGGATGCTCAAAAAAATACAATAATATTACCTTTTTATCTTTGAACACACGGTATTTGAATTGCTTCTTGTATAAATGTCCTGAAAAAATGTAATGAAACTCTATTTTCTTCGTAAGTACCAAGTAAAAACTCAACACTTCTTAGTATTGCTAGTTCAGTGATGCGCGCTTTCCGTCAGAAAGATCTCTCGTAGTCCACCGCCCCGTTAAACAGAGCGGAACTCCAACTAAAGGGCCCTTCCTTCCACCTCTTCTGCGCGCGTCGAGTTCCAGACAGCGACTGACCGACGACCGCGGGCGCCAGAACAGCGGAAACATCAGAGGCGGCGCTCCTCCCTCCCACGCCCCTTCCCCGCCCCCACCTCGCCCCGTCGCTCCTCGCCCCAGACCGCCTTCGTGTGGGCACGCTGCCGTCCTGCTCCACCCACGCTACGTTCCGCCCCGCTCCTTCCTGCTCCTCCCCGTCCATCCCCGCCCCTTCCGCTCCCCGCTCCCTGCCCCCGCTCCGATTCGCTCTTCATCCGTCCTCCTTCGCTCCACCCCGCCTCGCTCAGTCACTCTTCGTTCGTGCTCCCCACCCACCCGCGCTCCTTCCATGATCCCGTACCCTCCCTTTCTCCTTTCTCTGACCATCGCCACTACCTACCTACTCACACACCCCCGACACCGCTCCCGGCCGCCCCCGGGCCCCTCTCCTTCCTCACTCTTCCCCGCAGGTCGTGGGCGCGACGGGCAACGAAAGGGTCAAACAGCAAACAGGCGGCGCAGCCCACGAGCCCGCGTGGGTGTTTGCGTTGCGCCCTTTGCCGTCGCGCCCTCTGGGTCCGGCCGACCGCCCCTTCCCGCCCCTGCCCTGCGAGGCCTCCGGGCGCCGCCGAGAAGTTGGCCCGTGGAACGCGCCCTTTTGTTCCGCCGTGCACCAGACACGCCGCCGCCCGCCCGCCCGCCCCCGCCCCGCCCCGGCCTCCGCTCCGCCCCGCGGCCCGCCCCGCTCCGCCCCGCCCGGCCCTCCCCGCTCCGCCAGGCCCGCCCGCTGACGTGGGAATATTGACTTCCGATTCGCCTCAGTCACGGTGTGGCCGGCGCCGCCCCTTGGGGCCTTTTTGTCAGAAACGTTCCCTGCGATCTGCTGTTGTTGTTGGCGAGTCGCTGGCTTCATCTCAGCCCTCCCCGACGTTCTCTTGACGCCCTCCTGACGTTCTCTTGACACGTGTAACAGGCCCAGATTCGGGGGCTTCACAACCCTTAGGCACGGCATGTTTAGGCACTGTCGCGTCTACGGCTACGAGCCCATCAAAACACTTACCGCTCGAAAGGCAAGATCCCCCTGAGATCTTGATATATTGAATTGGAATGAAGGGGAACCGTATTGGCTTTTGATGCTCAACGCTGAGGTCCATCGGTTTTGACCCTGTGGGACCTTTTTTTCGCGTGGTTTCTTTGGATCTGTTGATGGCGAGGTAGATGCTTATTTTCCGCTATCTCGGTCGCTTGACAAGTGCAACACGGTAATATTACTACCGTACACTTACAACTTTTTAAATACTACTTCTTTTAGTCCTCTTAAAAGAGGCTCTTCTGAAAATACTGTGCAATGTCATTACTAGGATTACAAACGGAAAATACTGACTTCCGGTCGATTATATCATGACCCTTGATACGTTTTAATGGGAAGGTTTCTGCAACCATCATTATTAGTAAGTCTGTGGCTTTATGTCCGTTCTTTGTGTCGCTTCTTGCTTGTGCAACAGTGTACGTGATGTCCTTGGACAAAACACGTTTAGAGATGTTAATCTTTATAATTATTAGGTATCAAACACCACGTCTTCTTAGAACATCAGAAAAATACTGTTAAGTGGGTATCTCGATGACGAAAATAAGAATAAAAATTTATTTCGAAATAGAGAAGATGAACACCCTGAAATGAAAAGATGAAACGGAATCAATTAAAATTGGAAACATCATTGTATTCTAAAATTATCTTTCTAGTTATTGAGTTTCTACTGCAGTAGTAGTGTCATGGAAAGCAGAGCAAACTAAAAATACAGAATTTAACTGCGTGAATGATAGTGCAGGTATTAGGCTAAGAATTTCCATGGCCTGTCGGCGTTCTACCGATGTCAGAGCGATAATTTTCTTATCTGTCGAAAGAGAAGTAACGGGGAAGGGAGAGAGAAATGTTTCGTTATTCTTCGATTTCCCATCACCTGTCCGAGAAGTCTCAAGAATCAGCTAATACAAAAAGTTACTGAGAGAGACTAGTTGGGGATTCCAAGATAATTTTTATTGCATAAGGGCATTCAGATTTTTCAAAATGCTTATCCGACTTACAATCATCAGTGTACCATTTTCCAACATACTCTTTCTGGGAAGAGTATGTCGATATTGAATTTCTTCATGTAGAGGATTGTTGTCATGAAGTACCAGAGATTTATGCAAACGTATTAATTTGAAATTTTCTTTAATTTGCGTAATCTTGAAATATAGATAATTCATTCAGGAAATTTTGACATTTTTGGCTCTTATTTACACTGACTATGTATATTCATTTTCTTGTTTTATCTGTTTCAGGTGAGTACTTGTTCTGCAATGAACACCTTTCTTGATGAGTGCGTGGCCATAGAGAGGGTGAGTCCAACCATCCAAAATCGTTCTGGATTTCTGGACAAAGAATCTGATAAAAGTTAATACTGTAGAAGTACTAACCATTCTGTTCCACCAATTTACTACGAATTTCAACATTTACATTTTTTTCATTGCAGAGTTTTTTACTATTTCAGTTTAATCCTTATTTGTAAGGAAAACATGTTAAATGAAGATGACATTAAATCATTACGTTCAATGTATTCCATAATAAGCGAAATACGAATGACACAAAATACCCCATGGTAAAACACGTAGAAAATTTTTTAAAAAAATGCCACGATATAAGAAATAGAAGTGGGAATTTCTTTAATGCAATTTATGGAACACTGCTCCTGGCGGGTATCACTTGTTGACGGTTTCATCCACTCGGGAGCTTGAACGTCACCCTTGTGATGTTACTGAGGTGACATTCAAGCACCCGATTGGATGAAACTGTCAACAGCTGATACCTGCCAGAGTCAGAGTTGCGAAAATCATAGTATACATTAATAAATTTTGGCATTGGATGTTCGCTACGAAGAAAGGTTGGAAAAAGGTAATGTAGGAATGTGAAAGGGATGGCGTGACAGAAACTGTCACCTGCCGTCGCCGCCTCCTCGTTCCGGAGCGGGCCGTTTAACGCGCGGCGTGCGTTTGTTTTATGGCGACTCGCCGCGGAAGACGAATGCGCGCGGAGGCGCCGAGCGGCGGCAACAGCGGCCGCGGCGGAGGTGTTGAAATATGGCGACACGGGGCCCAGACAATGCGTGCCAGGGCGCCTCCGGGCCCCCCGCCACCCCCGCCACGCCCCCGCCCCGCCAGCCGCCCCGCCACGCCCGCCGCCATCCCCGCCCCGCCCGCCGCCGCCGCCGCGCCCGGGTCGCCCCGCTCGCCGCCCGCTCCGCCCGCCCGCCCCGCTCCGCCCCGCGTCCCAGTCCCGCCCGCTCCAGCCCCGCTCCGAGCCCCGCTCGCGCCCGCCCGACCGCCCGCCCGCCCCGCTCCGCCCGCGCACCGCCCCGCACCCCCGCTCGCTCCACCGCGTCTGACCGTCCGCCCGCTCGCCGCTCCCCGCTCCGCCCGCTTCCGCCCCGCTCCGCCCCGCTCCCCCGCCTCCGGAACACGCTCCGCCACGCTCGCGCCCCCTCCGCCCGCTCCGCCGCCGCTCCTCTCCCGCCCCGCTCCGCCCCGCTCCCGACCTCTCCGACCCGCTCCGACCCGCTCCGACCCGCTCCGACGCTCCGAACCCCGCTCCGACGCGCTCCGACCCGCTTCCGCCCCGCACGCCCCGCTCCCGTCCGGCCCGCCCCACCGCCCCGCACGCCTCGCCCTGCCCCGCCGCCCCGCCCATCCCAGCCCCGTTCCGCACCACGCGAAGCCCTTTTTAGCATCTCTTCGCGCAGCGTTGACGTAAAAACTTGTACCTGCTTATTTCTCGTGAGATTTCTGCGTGGGCGGAGCAGACGGAGCTACGAGAACTGCGTATTAGACGGTGGACTAATTAAGAGTAACTAGCGTACCCGTGCGAGAACTCTTGCATGTTAAACCTCGCCCCTTTCCCTGTTCTTCTATTTCCATAGTAAGAAGGAAAGTTGTTAATGACACATGTTTAATTGTGTAGAGAATCTATCACTGAAAACATGTCCTTCGAAATGTAGAATAGAATAAAATATATTAAGTATGCATTTGGTTAATACAGAGTTTACCCATTAGTATTATAGTTACTTGCATTAACATATAATGTGAATATAATATTAATATTGGTAATATCGCTGAATTTTCTAGTAAATAACAACATTCAGATAAATCAGGTGATCATCTTACTTCGAGTGAATCTTGACAGCAAAACTTTTTGAAGGGGAATGTAAATTGTGAACTTAATTATAATTTTAGTTGAATTTAATAATACGGAGATTCTGACAGCCGAATATGCAAATTATCTGTGCACCATGAATGCAGATTCTATTTTATTTTAGCGATTTAATGTGTACTTTAATATTTGTTATTGACCATAAGCTTTCGATTCTTTTTGTTGTTTTTTCTTCTGATCTACTTTTAAAGCTTTGAGGAAACTATATGTTGCGATCGCCTTACTGTTGGCTCACCTGAATTTCCTGACTTATTCAGAACTGTGGGAGTCTGCCATTTGGTGCTCTTTGCTGGAGGGAATTTAATAGCAAAGTTATGTTTCTCGTCGTTTCTGCTTACATTATGAAGATTAAAATTTCACGTCATATTGTTCCCGTTGCAAAGAATACCAAATGCAGGTGGATTCTCTTGGAGCAGAACAATCATAAATTTTGATATGCATTAGGTTTCCTGTGGATTTGTGTATACTCTCTAACTTCTCTTTGACGGTCGTTCCCTGGTGGTGCCCTCTCTTCTTTCTATGTGCAGTTATGAATTCCCTAAACCCTGAGTCATTCTTCCTTTGCAAGGAAATTCCAATGTCAACTATTTTTTATTCTTTTTTTTAAAAGGATGTATCATTGCTGTTAAATATTTCTACGTTCCTCTCCCAGTTCAATATTTGTTGATTTTACCCACCATCAACTTCAGTCGTGAGCGGCGTAGTTCGTGTCTTATTTATACCTGACATGTCGACGTTCATTGTTTTCCATAAAATCCATCCGGCCTCTCCAATTGTTCTCTTCTCTTTGTAGTCCGCACCGCCTATGATGATGATGTCGATGATACGCGACTTCTAACGAGTCTCACCTTCCCGCTGGAGAGGCACGCCGTCACGTCCAGAGCCATGACGGGGCTGATGATTGTAACTGGCGCACGCGGAAGCAAAAATAAATCAGCCCATCAGTCAATCAATTAGTCAATCTTTCTTGGTAGTCAGCCATTGATGCCATAAATATTGAAAAAATAGAGATTCAAAAACGAAAATCTGAACCGCTAATATTACGAATTATATCATGATACCGGAGAACTTAAAAAAAATAGAATAGAATTATTTAATCTTTATCGTAAATTTGAGAAAATGACATTTAATTATTTATGTTAAAAACGGACCTGATAATTTTTTGCTTCTCTCTTTTAACATTTTTTTTCTTTCTCCTAATTACCTCAAACCCTTGCCATTTCCTTAGTCTCTTTGCAGTTTTAGCAATTTCTCCTAGCATTTTCCCCCATTATTTTGAGTTTCTTTGGGCACTTACTGATCTTTTCACCTAGTGTGGTATGCCATCCCTACACACTCATGTCGAGTAGCGGACGAGACCTCTAGGATATTGGCTTCGTTATTTATACGGGGGGAGTATGGCGGCCACGGCGGCTAGAGGTGGCGGCCTCCAGATACCTGCAAGCAAATGCGGGTAATTTAGTGGCGGGCGGATCTTCTTGTCGCTTTTCATTTCTTCCGCGGGCGGGCGGGCCGACCGAGGTCGCGGTGCTGCGGCGGAGAAGGAAACGGCTGCGCGAGGCAGGGCCAGGCTGTGTGTGAGTGTGAGGAGAAACGGAGAAATTGGAGGTCAGATGGTGTGCAGCGGCTTTGTTGCGCGGTGAGGGTGAGGACGGTCGGGAGCCAGGGGCCGCGGTCGAGTAGAGGAAGACGGATAGCCGAGGTTGGACTATGGAGAGTCATAGGGGCTGTGGAAGTGAGGGCCTTTGGACGGTGCGTTGATAGTGAAGCGGAGGGCGAGATACGCGGGCGCGGGGGGCGGTGGTGGGGGCGGTTGAAACGCCTGGAAACCCGGAGAACGCCCGGAGAAGAAAAGGAAGGTAGCGTTCTTAAGCCGGGATTACGGTGTACTTAGCGTGACACTGCGGGAACGTAAAGTAAAGAGACGCCAAAATATGGAACATGTTAATAAAAGGAAATTCTTTTCTGTCGGGCTGCAAGCGCGCCGAGTAAAATAATAAAGCTTGCGGAAGATTATGGCGTTGTTTTACTTTATCTCGCGCCGTAATACTCTCTGGCTTCAGCAATGAAGTGTTTTATGTTTTCAACATTTTATCTTGACCCAGTTCAATGTAGTCGTTTTTGCCTATTAATTTAAAAAAATATTAAATTACATTTGTACAGGAACATTTATATTTACTATATGAAATGTTAAAAAACATTGTTAGATATCTAAGCTTGATGGTTTAAAAGTCCTTATCATACTAGACATAAGCATTGATGTCAACAATCTTCAGTTTCTTTAAGCTTTCTCATAAATTTTGGTTTACACGTAGATCTGGAAAACGATTTGCCATAGTGTAAGAAAATGAAACATTCTAAATGCATGATTATTTTTTCTGTAACTACTGAAACTTAGAAAGCATTGTCTTTTCACTAAATGTCTGATAATTAAATTTACTAATTAGAATGCAAATTAAAGTAATTTTAGAATGCACCCTAACATATTTTTTCACGACCTTTTTAATGGCCGGCATGTTTGATACGTACCAACCTACCACTTGACTGGAATTCGAGGGGTTCTCTACACTGGTGTCGCTGTACATTGATGCTAGTGTTCGATGCGCAGCGGGTTTAGTGTGGATCCCCAAAAGACAGCAATGCGTTTCGTGTATCACATTTCAATGTCGAATACCTGCTACTATCGTTTCGGTAAATCGACACCCTTGTCCAGCAGTTAGGGAACAGTATCCTCCACACCTCACACGAAACCTCCTGCACTGTCAAAGGGCATTAGAGATGGTGTTACAGTGAAGCTTGAAACAGAGGCTTACAAAGTGGAGAGTGCTAGTACAACTTGTGTAATTGCTAGGGCTCGGATTCTGATGACCTAAAAATTCTTTGCAAATTACCTATAAAATTACTTAAAAATAAGAGGAAAATGACCTAAAAATGTATTTATATAAAATTATATTTAATATAAAGTCTTTACTGTATGAGAAAATGCCATCCTTCCGATCTTCCAACCGTCAGTTTTGAAAAGTTCAGGAAGTTATCAAAGATCCGTGAAATTTACAGTTTTAAAAAGAGTCCACCGCTGTAGTGAATTCCACCATGAATTGATGACACAATAAAACTTTATTTTATTGTCTTATCGTAAGTTTATGAAACACTGACAAACAACAAAACACGAACAGGAAACAAAATGCGTAAAAATGATAAAAATGACGAAAAATGCACTAAAAACGACAAAAAAATTGAAAAATGGCTAAAGTGAACATTGTACTGAACGTTTTAGTGACCAAACACTCACAGGCTTGCCGAGTCATAAGGATTTTAAAACGTTATTTAAGTTTTGTGTAGTGGATAAAACACTGTCTGGCAATAAAATAAAGTCGACTTAAATTGCGCTGATTTGGCAGCAACTGTTTTGGTCTATGGTGGTTGATTCCAATTATTTCTAATGTCCCATATTTTCACCTTATTATTTCGGCATTGAAGTCAAATGGAAAATCTCACGCATATTGAACAATGACTTCATTTATCATTCATATAACATTTGCATTTGCGGAAATTACACGTATACAATCTCTGTACTCTGAGCTATAAATATTAGCTAAGTAGGAAATAATCGATGATACTAAAATTAGAAGAAGAACATAATGCTGTGATGTGATTACTTGTCAAACGGCGGCATATGTTTGCTGTTTTCCGTCGTAACAACATCAGCCAAATAAAACAGTGAAGCTATCTACTTGACTATTAAATGCATTCCGCCCTGAGGAAGGTTGCAGCATGATGGCTGAAACTTTGGTATCTGCGCCCATAACCTAGCGTCTCCCGGAGCAGATACAGACTCCGGCCGCGGAAGCCTAAGGAGTGAAGCTGTTTACATTACTAAATGCCGTGGAGCATGCAGAAAGACAATGTGTGTATTTGTGGCTCTGACATCTCAGACCCGTTGTCCACCGACTCACGTGAACAATAAAACTGCAACATACTTTGCGCTTTCTTCTCTCAGCGGGGAATTGTTTTACGCCGTTTTTGACATTGTTTCCTTCTTTCACTTGTTTTTGTGACTCGCGTTATTTCAAGACATTTTGTCGACTCAAGAGCTTATGCTTTCTTTTAAGCACTGTATTATTTCAGGTCTAACCGCATTTGTGGAATTTGATAGAATTTTTTGTTTATTTTAATTTATTGAATAGCTTAGCAATAGCTTCTAAAATATATATAACTAAGTTCAATAAATTACAATTAATTTCGAAATTATTTAATAAAAAAATTGAAATACTTATTACAAACACAGAAGTGAACTTTTTGTAGTGAAAAATCTAAACGTAAATCAAAGTATTTTATTGTTGAAAATCGAAACTTTAATTGAACGTTTCTGCCTTGGAAACTTTACGCGATTTTGACGTCATTTTACCAACTGTTCGCGCCATTTTACATCGCGCGTTCACCAATGCTTTTATACGCTTAGTCGCCGCCGTACTTTTGTACGTCATAATATTTTGGAATTAAATTATCTAAGTTTCGAAAATGTTGAGAGTTCAACGAAAATGAGGCCTTCGCAATTTTTTTACCGTATGTGCCCTTTGCTCCATGGAAGAAAAAGTCCATTTTTAGCAATTTTTAAGAAAATTTTGAAAATGTGTTGAGTCCTTGCGTAAAGTACTCAATGTCAAAATATGTTTCAAATTCATAGGGCCACGAGCTCTTTCAGTCGATCATGAAATATTAATTTTGATGAGAATCGTATTAACGATTTAGGTGCTGGCGTTGACAGTACTCGGACACGTTTTGATATCGAGTTTCCCAGTATCGGTGAACCATAAACGTGAATTCTGATTACACAACGTATAAGAGGAAGTAATGTATTACATATAAGAACATAATTAATTCAGTGTTTCAGTATCTTGTCTTGGTATTGTGAGTTTTTCTGACGAAAAATCGCCTCTTCCTTCGGCAGCACTATAGTTCTTTCTTTTTGCAAAGTAAGCACATAGTGCACTAAGAAAGTAAAAAAAAATTTCCAAGATATCTCATCAGTACTGTAAAAACGTTAAGAAGATATATACCAGAAAATTAATCATTTAATTCTATATAAGCCATTTTTAATATAGGTATTATTATCAAGGGTTGTTTTGTGTGACAAGGATTGTCACAATCACGATGTAAGGCTCTTAAAAGCAGATGCTTCTGCCTTTTAACATTAGGATCGTGAAGTTCTGAAAAGCATCTTAGTGAGTTGGTGCAAAACCATGTCTCTTTGAGATTTATGGGACTGGTAATAGTACCAGAGCCATAAAGCAGGGTCATTAATGCAATGTTTTGCACGGAAGCCTCCATGGAATTACAAAGGAGCGTCTGTCTCTTGGCCTACTTCGGGTAGTTCTTAGAAGGACTCGGGGGAAGAGGCAAGACGCTCCAAGCGCATAACGCGAAATATACTGTACTTTTTCCTGTGGCAGATGCCATATCTGCCAAACGTATTCCTTGCATTGCTCGCTGTTGGGAGTCTATTACTAATTAGCATACTAGTCAGGCTAATACTTTTCGGTGTCGGGTCAACATTTCAGGAGCCAATCTGTGCCATGTATCTCACTATATACAAATGGGATGGTAATCAGGTGAACACGGGTGGGTCAGCAACCTGACTTTCTTTGATAGTAGGAAAGAATTGCTCTCTCTATTCCCAGTACATAGAATGTGTTCACTGAGATTGTTTTTGTATTAACACGAAAAACCTGGTGCGTTTTCTTAAATAATTGTATGATAGTGAAATTAATTTACTTACATTATGTAAATTATAGTTTCAAAAAATTGAAATTCTTATACTATTTTTTCCTTTGCAACTAAATAGGCAATTTGCACTTTTTAAAACACAAATTAGTTGCAAGACAGTAACGTCGAAATGTCGATTTTTTTACTAAAGCAAGTAAATGTAACAATCAATTTGATCAAGTGGACGTATGAGAGAAAATGTTTCTAAATATATGATTGACCGATCCATGCATACGAAGCCCTTACACGAATTCATTCGAAACAATACGCCAATGATTATTCATGTAAAATGTAGAGGACATTTTTGCATAATTAGCCGATATGCTTATAAGCTCATTGTTGGGGTCGGTACAATATAATAGACATGCAGTATTCATGATTTTGAAAATGGGATGTTTTTGCAATTTTATGATGATATTAATTTGGACACATTTTATACAAGAGGAAGTCAAACGTGTCTTGAAACAAGATTTTTTCTGCCAAAGTTACGCCGTAGACTATATTTTTACATCTCCTTATGTTTTCCACATGAAAAAAACTGCTTGTAGTCAACATGACACCTAAATGTACACTTTTACTTGTAGACGATGTACAAAATGTGTGGTATGTAGACTACTTAATATTTTATATCAAATAATTTTAAAAAGTTTGTAATGATTAGTTCAACGAACGCAATCCAGAGATTATCTAGTTAAAAAGAATCTACAATAATTCTGCTTTAATTCTTAATTAAAAATATCTTTAATTGTTTAGCAACCCAAAAAAGTATGAAGTGTATCATTCATTTTTACATTTCCATAAACAAAGACTTATCACGATGAAGTATACTAGTGTTAAACCGTTAAACTGCTATATAAAATGTAAACATGATAATCTAACAAATATTGTAATAAAATATACGCTATTGTTAATTCAATTTGAAAAAAATATGGTATCTTTTGGAAATATCAAAATTAGTTTAAATAAATATTCAATTTTATATTACCGCTATTAAAAATGCCGAAACAATGTTCTCTACTTTTTTTATTCATGTTAGAAAAGTCGTCCTCTGTAAAATAATTTTTGCAGATATCGCAAAAATACAGATTTGTTTTCAAATCAAATTTAAATTAAAATAAAATAACTAGGGTAGCAACAATATTTAATTCGGTACAGAACATTCCCTTCCAATAGTTTCCCAATCAACAGTATCTACAGAAACTAGAAAATGTAGCTAGCAATCACATTTTCGCATTCTACTCTCACCCCGCGGCCGTTGTCTGCAAGAGCGCGTTGAAGCAAAGCTTGCGCTTGGCTTGGGGATGGGGTGGGGGTGGGATGGCGGCGTGGAACTGGCCCGCGGTAACACAGTTTCACCTAATGAGTGCCGAGAGGTCACAGCCGCTGCTTTTTGTAGTTCTTACTGCCCCAACCCCTTTTACCCCTCTTACTAACCAACCCCACCCCAGTCACTCGGACTCGCCTCCCCTTTTCCCCATTTGTTCTTTTTCCCGTGAGCGCACTCCCGTCTGTCTCAATTCCACTCGCGCTGCCTAATCCGCACCCGCTTCGTTCATTCCACACCACTCTCCTTCCCCCAAGCCCACGCCACGCTCCCGCCACGTTCCCGCCCCGTCCAATTCACACCACGCCACACTCTCGCCACGCCCATCCTTCCACCGCCCCTCGACCCGCTCGCGCCCGATCCTTGGCGCCCCGCCATGCTTCCACCCACGCCACCGTTCCCGCCGCGCCCACGGCTCCCCTCACGTATCATCCTGCCCGGTTCCGCCACCGCCACCCTCCCGCCGCGCCACGCTTCCCCTCACGTCATCCTGCCCCACGAGTTCGGCCACGCGCACCGGTCCCGCCGCGCCACGCCTCCCCTCACGTCATCCTGCACGGTTCCGCCACCGCACCCTCCCGCCGCGCCACGCTCCCTCACCGTCATCTTGCCACGGTTCACGCCACGCCACCCCTCCCGCCGCGCCACGCTCCCCTCACGTCATCCTGCCACGTTCCGCCACGCCCCCTCCCGCCCGCCGCCACGCTCCCCTCCACGTCACCTGCCACCGGTTCCGCCCACGCCACCCTCCCGCCGCGCCACGCTCCCGCCACACAATCATCTCGCCGCCCCAATCTCCCACTACATTACGCCACACCTTGCTCCTGCCACGCCATATTCACGCTCACGCCACGCCAATCTCGCACCACGTCAATTTTCCAACACGTCACACCATACTCTCGTCACACCATACTCACGCTACACCATACTCACGCTCATGCCACGCCAACCTCGCGCTATACTACTATCCCTCCACCCCAATTTTCCGACACGCCACACCATGCTCTCGCCACACCATATTCACAGCACACCATTCTCACGCCACCCCATACTCACGCCACCCCATACTCACGCCTCACCATACTTACGTCACATGGCGCTCCGACACATCCCACCCCCTCCATACAGCGATCCCTGCACGTTGCGTAATGCTCAAGCTCTGTTCATGTGATTCCCTCACGCTCTCACTACGTCCATGCTCCGTCCCCACCACGCTTCCATCATCGCTCGGTATAAGGATCTCACGCTGGCGCCATAACTGCTCACGCCTCGCTTCTGCCTTGCACCCGCCTCCTCTCGCAAGACCTCGCCCCCTTTTCATCCCTCGCCAACACCCCCTTCCGTCCGAACCCCACACCCTCCCGTCCAGCAAAGCTTCCCTCTTTCCCCGGGCACCGTTTCTTTTTTTTTTTTTTCTCCGAACCTATCCCATCCCGTGTACGTGTCACCCCTCCTGTCTTCCGCCCGCCCCGCGCTCTCTCGGCCCTCTGCCCGGGAGCATTGTCGGGGTTAATGCTGTTAAGAGGCCGGCATCCAGGTCAATGGAGTTTCGTCCGCCCCCGTCTCGACTGGCCCGCGACTCGCGCTAACTGCGTTCGTCTCCCCTCCCCCGCTCCGCCGACTTCGCTAATGGAAAGAGACGGCGCTACGCTGCGGGCCACGGGCTGCCAGGGATTCGGACCGGCTACCAGTGGTGGGGCGATGCGAGCGGTACTCCTAGGGCTGGTTGCGATTTAGAAGTGGTTTATCATTACGGATGTAGGATATTTTACGGTCGGTCATGCGAGAAACTGTTGATGTGGTGGTAATTCCATTTGCCCGATATCTAGGAATGGTAACATACTTCCTCCCTTTTGTATGACTAGGCGGTAAATTTCGAGTTTGACAATTTCATGCCCAAACATTTACTGACCGTAGAAAAGTGTTGTAATGGAAGTTGACAAGAAGCGCCTTTAAGAGGAAATAATGTAACGGCAATTGGCTATTGATGAATGCAAGATATTCTACAAATTTATTACGTGTAGCAAATCAATAATTGTGTTTTATTTATTCAAACCAATCATTGACTAACTTAATATTTGCTTACGTATTGAAGCAATACTCTAGATATATTTGTTATCATTGTATTTTTAATTACGTTGATATTTATATGAACATTTTTTGTTTTGCAGAAAGGCAGGCTCAACTTTTGGATATGTATTGTTTGACATGTATTGTTTTGATTACTATGCCTTTTCGTAAACTCAGAAAACAATTGTTATGTAACTAACAAAAAGCTATCATCTGCTGAGCTTTATAACTGAGTTTAAACGTACTCGCAGTGTGGAAGTTTCCTCTGCGAAGAGACTTTTGAACTCTCTGTATTAGTAACAACAGCAATTTTGCTGGTTTTCATACTTATGACGTATGTTTCATTTACTTATTCAATAAATGTTTTTACATCAACTAGTTATACTACATTTCACATAAATAAATGATCACTGATGGAATCCAATTGCATATACTAATTTCTACAAAACTCATGGGAAGTTTTTTTCTGTTTTCACCAAAATGAATGGTTCAGTTGAGACGTTTTAAAATATGTATTGAAAAGTTACGATTTATTCAAACGTAAATATACGAGTTACGAACGTAGAGACACTAATCTGAAGAAGAAAGAAAAAATAATAAACAAAAAGTTGGTTTTTGTTTGTAGCGAAATGTTTTTCATGCTTCCAATTTGTCAAACATTTCCCTTTTTTCAGACTTTTAAGAACGCTTTTCCTACCCTGATCATACATTAATGGGAATGTAGTTTGAATTGCATGAGCTTGTAAATCGATTTGGATGAGTAGAAAGATACATCATGAATTTATATTATTTATGAACACGCTTTAAACAGAACAAGTAATCATTTGAAATTCAGCCTGTGTTGTTGAATGGTGTATTCCGTTTGCGATGATAGGTAAAATCCAAGTCCAGCAAGCATAAAACAGTGAAATAGTCAATAGATTTAGCTCTCTGGACTCCACACTTCATCAGTTTCCGTCATTCATTGCCTCGTTTATCACCTCGGTGGCCAGTATCGGCCATATTGCATGGAAGAGATGAAAAATGTCAAATTATACAAGTTTGTAGTGAGTGAAGTCTGTGGAAGATGAATAGATACAAGAGACGTAACAAATTGAAAACCCGATTTTGAAATAATAAAAATGACAAGAGTATCCTTTACAAGTAACATATAAATTCCTAAAAACGAATGTGATGACAAGAGGGTGCGGAAAGAGAAAATAGAAGATTCCTTCTCAAACAAGATACGAGATCAAAAGCAACACCACAATATTGCACTAGCGTCTGTCAGAGTATTCCTTTGTAATGAAGACTCTTCGAACTTTTTTCATTTTAAAATTGTCTCCGTTCATAAAAGACTCGTTCAATAATGAATCAGATTTTTGGGGTATTTGCAAAATTGTAAACATTGGAGGTTGTTTCACAAAAAGCTGCATTTTTAATTAAGGAAAATATTAGATTACAATGAAAATGTATATTGGATTTCATCTGAGCAACATTCTTTTCTAATTATCGTTGCTTTGCTCCGGTTTCTAAAGGAAGCACGTGACATTAGAAACGCATTTTCTGAGTATTTACTAGTCTGTCCGGGTGACGCCGCGTCCATGGCGAAGGTGCCGACGTTTCGGTCGCTACTGACTCCGGCCGCGGAGGCCTACGCTGTCTCATTTTGTGCGATTTATTAATATTATCGAACGTGACATTTGGTCATCAGTCCCGTTAGTGTGATGAATGTTGCTGACCCGGAGGTGGCGCTGTTCCTCCATCGGTGGATAGCGAAATTCGACTCTGACCTACAAATGGGGTAGCGGAGGATTTCTCCCTCCAACTTCTCCCGACATGTGTTGATAGTGTAGTGGTGGTAGTGTGGGTTAAGAGAGAGGGGTGGACAAGGAAGGGGAAAGAAAGATCGCACACGGTCCTTGCCGTTTGTGAGGGTACTACTCCGGCATTTGCGTGGTATTAATCGTAGAAACAAGTGAAAATTATATTTCAGAGCAGTGGTATTTTCAATTCTCTTTCGAACAGACGATGCGTGCAACCTATCTAGCTAGAATCGAATATCCAAATCGTTGCAACTCGAACCCTAGGACCTCCTGTCAGAGTCACTACAGAGGTAGTGGTAGTGCTGGCTTTCAGATAACGCAGCCAGTCATCTTCTGAGGGGAAAATAGAACCAAACTTCTAGTGAAATATTGCGCGATATTCAAATTACGTTCTGGACGTGGAGACATTGGGTGTACGCTATTGTACCTTTTTGCAATAGCCCGGTTGCTTTCAGTATTCCGAACCGTCTGGCGCAGGTGACGGTCCAAACACTCAGTGCACATTGTACCAGCATCCTTCTGTGTTCCGTAGACTTCATATTCTTTTAATGAATTTCTAGAAGCATGTTTCTGGAAACAGTCCTTTCATATCCTTGCGAACCTATGTTGATATCTTGTATAAATAATTTTTGTACACTGACCTTTGTCTTTTAGAAATGTGTGCCTTTCAATGTATTGAATCATTGTGTTTGAGTCAATAAGTTTTGGATCACTTTTTCATAACTTTTGTTTATTTCTGTGAACAATATCTTTCTGACTATTTTTTTTCTTGCCCAAAAGTTTTGTTTACCACGATTTTTCTAGTATCAAAAACGTTTGTAATACAAATAAACCTACATTTTTTCTTAAATATTCTCCACCTTATTTTCTTACATTTCTTCAAAGTTTTATTGTTGTTGTTTTGCATTGTTTTACTATGAAGACTGAATCAGTAATGAATCAATGAATCAGAAACGTTGTCAGTAACCCACAGTTCAGTATCAAGTATGCAATATTTTACAGAACCATTTTATCTTCTGAATATGTATTTGGTACAAGATTGATTTTGGTGCATACCACATGCTTTCGACAATCCACAGAGAACTATTTGTCATTCTCGAGTCGGTTTTGTCCTGGTATATGAGAGTGCATAATGCCCCAGTGCCACACAGCCTGATCTCTTGTTTCGTTTCGACGGCAAAGTGACGATCGAGTCTCGGTCGAGGGTTATTGTCTACAAAGCAGCGGGCGTGACCAACAGTTGGGAATGCTTTGTACTTGCACCGACGCGACGCAGTATGGGGGAGTTCTTTCACATGTCTCTCCGGTTCTGTTGTTACCAAACGAGTGTATGTGGTTTGTTCCTTTTTTATATATTTCCCTTTTGCAGCTAAACAACAAAGGGTGAAAAATATTGTGTGGTATTTGATATCTCGTTGACCTGCCCTATGGAAATATCAACAAACTTTTGAACCGCGTTTCTAAACGCGGAAAAAAGTTCCTGTGGAATTCTGATATTCATTTCACTTCCATTTACTCAGCTTCAAAAGTTCTCGGTGTGGTGCGGAGCTATTGGATTCTGCAAGGAATTTTTATGTGGGTTGTGGAACAAAAAACAATGCAAGATTAAGCGAAATTTAAGGTCGACTGAGGTATTGGTCACAATAAATATTATATTAAATAATTACGTCAGTCATTTCAGGAAAATTATAAACTAGAATATCAGAAGCCTTAGAAATTTTCAAAAACATGTTTAGGGAAGAGAATAGTCTTCTTAATTTTGTCCATATTGAAAATATTTAAAACAAGAAGAAAGTTTCAAACTGAGTTCAGTAATTACACATTGTAACGAAGTACATGTAATGTTTTTTTAATACATCCCTCAGTACTATTTTTTCAAAAACTAAAAGAAATCGGAACTCCTGAACTGTATGGACTTCTTTCGCCCTAACGGCATAACGGGGTTGGATATTATATTTACGGTGGGCCATTTCGTGAAAAGCAAAACTTCTCTTAGCAATGGAAATGTTGAGTTCCATGACCATCTCTTTCTAATGAGAATTCTAGCGAGTGAAGAGGTGTTATTTTTATTTCGCGTTTGGAGATATTTTGCGGCGACGCGGTCATTGGTCTGTTCTGTACTCATTTTTCGTCATATTTCGACTCAAACTACCTTTGAGGCCTATCTCAGACTTGGTTCTAGGGAATCTTTCGAGCAAACGCGGCTTTCGAAGCATCCCTTGTAACACCTAGAAGTGACTCACTTTCTTCCGAAGAAGTTATTGTCGGTTTATAATGTCGGAACTCTTTGGTCGGGGAAACACGCCAACTCTTTAAAACGTACCGTAGGGATTTATTTTCCCCGGTGATCTGCCTTGGTTCTCGTCCACATCATAAGGGTTCCGTGGCACATTGAAGATCGGAAAGTCCTCCACACTCAGTGGGGAGTGAACGTGGCTTTTGGAGGAGCGAAGAGCGACGCGTTGTCACCAGAGGCCGCTGCGCGCGCGGCGCTGCTTCGTCACGCGGAGTCACCCGCTCTTCCTGCTGTGAGAGGGAAGTCGTGTCGCCTCAGGATGCGTGAACCGCTGGCTGAGCACCTCACTTCCTCTCTACTTCGATGTAAAGAAGGTGAAGTGTTCCAGGAGACTATAGAATTCGGACGAACTGCGAATAACCTTTTGTCTTATTTATTACAAATATTTGTGTGTTTCATGGAATACATTCTTACATATATTAACGCAATATATTTATAGTTTCATATTGCCTCTGAAACCATTACTTATATTCCTATATATATATATATATATATATATATATATATATATATATATATATAGGAATATAATGGAAATATAATATATATAATATATATATATATATATATATATATATGAAATATAATAAATATATTGGAAATATTCGGAAATCTAGGAATTGTGAATTGTCTTCAGTAAAAGTTCGCCATCTTCATGGAAATGTCTTGGTTTTATGTGATATTCGTGTAATTAGAAATAATTTTGAAACGTCATCTTTTTGAGTCGTGTTGTAAGAAGTTCTAAAGGCCCGCTTCTTGCTGACCTCATTTTCCCAGCTGAAATCCTCTGAAAGGACGAGGAAACCGCTGCAGCGTCCTTCTTGAGCGAACGTCCCGGTATAATTTACATGCAAGAAATATCTTTCAGATCTTGGTCCCTTTGAGATCACGATCCCCTTCTGAGCATTTAGTCCTGCCCCCCCCCCGCGAACCTACCCCACCATATTCATCTCCCTCCTTCCTCTCCCCTTGGCACGATGAACAGCTCACGTAAGCAGGATCCGGCAAAGCGCCTCTCAGATCGATGTACAGAGGCGAAGGGGTGCCATGGATAGGGGAGGGGAAGGAAGAGGAGGCGGGAGGCTCGAAAGGGGGGAGGGGAACGGGGCAGGAAGGAAGGGCCGTTGGCGCAAGTGCGCACTCGATTCGGGATGACGTAAGCCGCAGCTGGCGACTTCGCAGCTCGCCGTTACTGCGGCGCCCAAGAAATACGCGCTATAAATTTAAGATATCAATTCACTCGCGTTTTGCGCCCCGCAAAAACGGAACACGGCCCGCTCTGTGTGCGAGGCGCTGCTCGCAAGAAAAGCGAAGGCGGCGACGCGGAGTCGGAAGCGGGGATGGGGGCGGGGGTAAGTTTTCGCTAGTTTCGGTAGCTTGCGAGCGATTAGGGATAATGTTTCGCGAATATCGATTAATGTAATAAATACATCAATAAATGATCATACGTTTAGTGTAAAAAGGATTCTTTTTTAAAACTCAACAATTTTTTTAAAAAAAGTATCGGATAATACAAACTTGACATTTCTCAATTGTGACACTATAAGAAAGGAAATCATAACATGTGCACATAGAAAACACAAGCAGAGTAATTTTTCATAGAATCAAGACCATTATTCGTCGCAATCATACACATTAGGCGGTGCTCGCGTTAGCCGAGATGGCTCGTCGTTTATACTTCCGATGGGCGAGGCGCGCCTTGCGGTTTTTGCGTGTGCTCGCCCTCGCGACTTTCGAATCGCGCACTCAGTGCCCTGGCGCCGCTATGTCCAGACGGTGATGTGTGTGTGTGTGTGTGTGTGTGTGTGTGTGTGTGTGCGCGCGCGCTGCAGAGAGCGGAATATACGACTGCGGCTGTGTAATTGGCAATATTTCACACTTGGCCGCACTTCGTGTTTCACGCTACGATTTCTGTACGGAAAATACGACTTGACTCGTGTGCGAATAAAGTATTTATAGTGAGGAGTGTAATGTTGATCCCACGAATCAGATTATTTCAGAATGTTGAAGTGAAATGAACTGTACGTTTTAAGATTATTGTGGCAGTTAATATGAAAACTTTTTAGTATCGTCAGTATGGAGGAGGATATTTATAATTGATTATTTCATTGATATAGATACCATCTATGTACTTAAAGGTATATATACGGTCACATCAAAAGTTATTTATAATGGATAACGGTTGGATTTTTTTCAATACTGTACTTCGTTTCGACAGATTTGGAAGAGAAAGTCATTTCGTGAGATTTGGAGGAGGAAAGCAAGTAACTCAAATAATTATTTTTTTCTTATTATAGATGTAAGCCTAAATCGCTAGAACTAACTAGTTCTATCCCCTAGCATTTTTGTCGAATATTGGTAACGATATTTTTGTGAAATCAATAAATTTGATTTGATAATTTTCAATTTTTGTGTTCTAAATTATATCTGAGTCTGTCGAACCGTTGCATTAAACAAATTTAATTTTTATGTGCTCTTTAAAATGACTTTTAATGTTCAATAATCGTAATATTTACTAGTAGAGCCAAGTAGGAAAGTAATGGTCTGTAAGGTTGGGTACAAAGAATATGTAAGAATAAAATTTTAGATATACTAGTACACAAGTAAATATATTGAATAGTAATAAAACGTACGCTAAAATTTTAAAAAATGTAATATTCATTTTTAACAATATAAAATATATGATTACATTGATATTTATTTTTGGCTTTTTGATTTAAGTACGAAATATTTCTAAGTACAATAACAACTTCTTGGAAAGACGCATATGTCATTCTCTGTATTCAACATTATTGCTTTGAATAATGTAGCATAGAGAATCAAAAGGTAAAATAGTCAAATAATATGAGCAAGGTAGTCAAATAAACGTGACATTGAGGGGAAATAAACGTATTATTTTGATAAATAAATAGAGATATTGTCAGGTATCAATATTGATAGCTGACAATATTTCTATTTATTTATCACAATAAAAAAAGGTATCTACTACACCAACAATCCAATTAATAAAAACGTATTATTCTTATTTTCGAAACTGCGAAATCATTCATTTATTTCCAAAGTAAATTCGAAATATTACTTAGAGGTACAGACCTCGCACATGGATCTCATTCCACAATTTAAAGTATTATTCAATAAACTCCTTCAAAATCTCCGCTTAGGGCTTTCGCTAATAGACACTTCAACAATCCGACATTGACACATCGGCAGTACAAAACTGTGCCATCATCGGAAACAGCACTTCTATACAAAAAATTACATATGTTTCATTAATCTCCATTATTTCATGTTAATTGTAATGTCAACTTTACATTGCGTCGATTTCGGAAAAAATCCATTGTGGAGCATCCTTTTTGTTTGATGTTAATATTAAATGTTATGAGTCCATTTTGACACAACTGCAATCAATCTGTCAGAATTCATTTATTCTACCACTGGGCGAACACGACACCCGCATGAAACTCTGTTTCCCCAAATAACTTTTCATATCCCATTATAACTGCGCCCATGTGATATAAATTTGATAAGTGCTGATGAAAAACTCGTTATTCGTTGCTCGCGTGGGCTGTTCAGCTGAATGACGTTAATTAACACTTCGCATTACCAAATCGCTGATGATGAATATCCCTGAGGGGGTGTCGTGTGGAGCGAGCGGCGGTCGTTATGGAGTGTCCGCTTTCCACCGTGTTGCACTGATGGCGGGCGTCCCCCCCCCCCTCCCGCCCGCACCGCGTCGTGTCCTGTTGCGCAGCGCGCGGGGTGTAGTGGTTACACGCGCGGGAGTGGTGCGCTTTTGGGGGTGGAGGTACTGGAAGCGACGGCGGCTGCAAGGTGAGGGGGCCCCTGGCCTTCTGTAGCGAAACCACTTCACTTTTCGAAACAAAATACTTCGTATTGCTAGTTTCTCAATTGCATAAAGAATTTGATCTATCCACAACAGCCCAATTTGTTTCAAAACTTTCCAATATATTTTTCCTAACACCACCTGCATCTTTTACAGCTGCAAGTAATTTTCGACTTGGAAAATAGTATGATTCAATTCTGATTCCTAAATGATAATTCAGACCACCTTTATAACCCATTTCCTCTTCTAGCCAAACCGTATTCATTCCTACCCCTTTACCATTCCTCCAAATCACCTCCAACTACATAATATGTAAACTGAAATTGAGTACTCCAGAGGGAGTGACCTCGCTCTCATTAAGCCTAACGCTAAGTTAGTTGTATATTATTAATATGAAAACTCTCTTGTAAAGCGGTAATCCGATGTGTGAAAGAACTGTTTATTAAAAACATTTACCAAATCGCTGATGATGAATATCCCAGCGGGGGTGTCACGTGGAGCGAGCGAGCGGTCGTGATGGAGGGTCCTTTTTCCACCGTGTTGCACTGATGGCGGGCGCCCCCCCCTCCCTCCCACACCGCGTCGTGTCCTGTTGCGCAGCGCGCGGGGTGTAATGGTCACACATGCGGAAAGGATGTGGTTCAAGAGCGGAGGTGCCGATGGAGGCTTCTGCAAGGTGAGAGCCCTGTCCCTGTCCTTCGCGATGGCCGAAGGTCACTCGTGGTGACCGACCCACCCACGGGGTAGCGAGTCGATGTTGTGGTCGCGACACGGTTGGTTGACTAGTTAAATGTAATGCTAAATAGAATGACATTACATTATATTCAAATAACCAGATCTGCCCGTGGTGTAATGGCCAGAGCGCTTGCATTCCTCCCCTGGGTACGGACTCAAATCTCGATTGCTCCCACAGACAGGTTTTACTCCAAGCCAGCATTGCCACTATTTCTCCGCAACTCTGTTCGGCAGGTGCTGCGTTCAAACCCCAACGGTAATGGATTTTGGAGACCAGATAAATCGAAATCACACGCTGTTTGGAGGAGAATTCTTGCCGGCGGCTGCTCTGATCTGTACTTTTCCATGGTTTCTCTGATCAATTCCAGGTCAAATTTATAATGCCGGAGAAGTACTTTAATAAGCGGACAATAGACACCGTGCGATCATGTCTTCCTCTTCTTTGCTCTATCCTGTGTACGTACACAAGCGTACAGAGTGAGTGTGTGTGTATACACAAAGTACACACACACAGTCACACTCACTTCATGCCACAGACGACGGGAGTTTAGGGCTTGTCGGCTGTGGTGATGCCACGCTGGAGGAGATACCAGGAGAGGAAAATCTTTTTAGAGAGAGAAAATATAACCATCATTTAAATATCAAAAACAGTGAATTCTCAGCTTTCAAATATCACCTTTATTACGCGCATTCATAAATAGATCTTAGATCTGCATTTTACCGTCTTGAAAATAGAGATTGTTGAAATGTTTAATTTTTATTTCTGTTTTCTCTTTCTGCCACTGTAAGCACGGGATTTTGTAACCTTGTAAATGCTCCTATGCTAACTGCTCGTTGAAGATATCTCGCTATCATTCCCGAGCACGGACACCTACCTCAGTGGTAGGGCCTACTCCGTGCTGTTCGGTGGCACTACCTCCTCCCCGTTCCTTCCGGGACACAGTCCAGCTCCCGAGCGGTCGGTTTCCCTCCGGCTGCCGCCCCTGACCGATGCAGCAACTCAGCGCCCCCCCCCCCGACTAGTGAATGTTCGGTTCTCCACAGAGGTTGGGTAACTGTGTACGTATTGCAAAGGGGAGGATGGGGAAGGAAGGATCGACCAGTTCCAGGGTTCCAACACCATTAATTCCGATTCCTCTGCAGTATTTTCCACACCTCTAGTAGCTTAGTGCAGCGCTTTCAACCCTTTAAACATTTTAAGAATAATTTTAATATTTATGAATTGTAATCGTAAAAAGCTTAAAAAGGGTAAAAACGGCCACAGTGACCGATAAACGTCTAATGTCACATTGATTGCACCAAAGGGTGAACCAGAAGAGGTCTAACCATGTGTGAAGGACGGTCGGGCACAGTGCTACCTGCGATAGGATTCTTATTAGTAGTATGAGATTTTTCGCGGAAAACCACAGTAACGTGAGAGATGCCGGCCTGGATTGCCGAGGTCGCTAAGGCGGAACGGTCTCTGGTTCGAATCCCTCCCCAGGCATGGATGTTTGTGTATCCTTTGTGTGTTCCTTTACCGTTACCTCGTAACGGTAAACGGAATGTTGAATTTCAGTGGTCGCTAAATGATCATTGCAGTTGAAAAGCGTCCTTAAATAAGTTTAAAAAAGAATAAAAAAGGGGGAAAAGAGAAATATATGCTGTTCGTTAAAATTTTCCCAAACAGATATTTCAAATATTTTCTTCATATAAAAAATGAAGAATGAGGGAACGCTATTGAAGCAACCGTAAGAGAAGATGGCGTTGCGTGGAGGCGGCAGCGTTGCAAAGCTGTCCGCAAAGCGCTAATCAGGAATAATGGGTGCAGCTTCAGGCTGCGCTCCTGTCGCAGGCGCGCTGACGCACAGCCAGGCCGTCCGGGCGGGAGCCTCCCCCTAGCTCACTTCTGGTGTTTGTAATACTCGCAAAGTCTTAGTATTCCGTGTTCATGGCTTCGTCCGTGCGCTGTCATGTTTGACATGGCTTTCTGTTAGAATCGGAGTTGTGAAATTGAATGTTGCATTAATGGAAAGTAATTTATTTTTATTACTTTTGTTATAACTCATATTAAAAGGCGCTATTATGTCCTAAAACATGACTTACTCTATTCTTAAGATTTTTTAAAAAGTCTTTGTAATCTATCATCCATTTTTCTATATCTGACATTGAAATAATCAAAAGAATAATGTTGACAGTTTATGTTGGTAATATGTTAAAATGTGTATGTCGAAAGTATCGACAATAATATATTACTTAATGAAGTTAATATTAATTGTAAGTTATGTATGTATTCTCTGGTTTTCATTTCCTAGTTTAGTTAAAGGATATTAAAGTGGAATCATAAATTACGAATATCTAAAGACAATAGTCGCACGTTACTTTTTCCTTTCTTTGAAAAGTCGGACACTGTAAACTCCTCGAATCTCCTTACAATCCTTCTTTCTCTCACGCCGACTGTTTCGACTTTTTGCGTCCTAACGGGTCTAACATCCATCTGAATCCAGGCCTTTATCTCTTCCAACTTGTTTTCATTTCGCCTGTCGACATGCGTACGTATTTGGTTCCCGACCGCTTAATGCCGTCACAGGCCATAGATATATTGAACATGCTTGAGTTAACTTTTTAACGACTTTAACGAACCGAACTGATGTTAAGACTGTAGTAGAATATTTTTCAGTGTCAGCTTCAGCTGAATGCCCAATAATGCTAGTAATAGATACTGAGATAAAAACACGTGTCCCAGAAGTTGAGAGGAAATTTTGGGCAGTTGTTTATTTGCAAATTTCGCTTTGCAGGTTGCTATTTTGAGCAAGATCTCATTAGCCGTTACTTCATGAGCTGAAACCGCCCCAGCCTGCCAGAATGCTTGCACGACCTAAGCATTCCCCTGCCTAATAGGTTGACGACCGTTCACCACGCGGACCTATCGATTAATTTCGCGGGCCGATGTCATTGTCGCGTAACGAATTTTTGCGCACGCGGCCGCGGTGTCGGCGTCAGTCCATGTGGGGATTTGCATGGAAGCACCTGCAGTAATTACTTCCACGTCAATCGCGGGGCCCCGCGGCGGAAGAATGGCCGAATGGTGCGCGGCTCCGATTTTTCTAGAGCGCGCGCGGTACGTGCCAGCCCACGCCAGCGATCGTTGTGTGTGTGTGTGTTTTTGTACGAGTGTTGTGTTTTTTTTTCGTACGAGGTCGTGCGTGCAGATGCACGCGAGTTCGCACCTGTGCACCGGTTAGGAGTTTGCTTCCGCCTCTGCCTACTCGGGCGTGTTTGTTAATTTGTACGTGCGCCAGTGCTTATTCTGCGGGATGGTATTTTCTGTAAGCATTGCTGCTCTCTTTGGTTAATTAGTTTTCGTTTGTTTTTTGAGCTGAAAAATACTTAAATCGTGTAATACCTTTTTTAATTGTGTACTCCGTTGAATTGTTTTGTTTCTACTGTAGGAGTTCGTAGAGTGCCTTTCTGGCTTACGAACATCGAAGGAAAATCCGATTGATTACATTTTTGTTATGATACGTTTTTGTGTGAATAGTTACTCTTATTGTCAAGATTAAGGCATAGCTTCTCAAAGAGTAGTCCCAAGGATTTAATGAAATTGAGAATCCACCGTTATTGTTTCTCTACATTGACAGGGGGCTTCTGTGTCTTGCAGATTTGACATAATGGTATTATAATTTATTTACTCACTCAATAACATATTGTGTTGGTTTGGTACCTGTCAAAACTGAACATATTATTTTTCGGAATTCGGCTTAATACTGCATTCCAAGATATCTTTAGAATATAATTTGGCCTCATTTATTTTTTCTAGTGAGACGATTTTAATTTAAGGGTTGTGTATCAATTTGTCTTCTATAAGAGCCCAACACTGTCACGTCTCACATACGTTACGCGGGACATGTGAACGAGTTTTGCCACATGAGTGTTGTTCTTCCGAGCCTTTGTGTTTAGGCGCAACATTAGTGTTGTAGTCAGATAAATATATTTTCTGTTGGGATCATGATAAATTCCAACAGATCACAGTAGCCGTAGCTACAAAGAGCACATTGTTCACGTGAGTACTGCCCGTAGAAAATTAACACTTTTAAGGAAAATTATTGTAACCACTCCTTCACACTCGTTACCGTTGGTGACCAAACAAAGGTCTTAAGCTGCACCATAAAGCAGAAAAGGGGAAATAAGCAACATTTCTACCCAGACGGTGAGTTGTTATAGTCTTACTATTTCAGTGTCCTCATTTCGTAGCTTAATGTCTCTTCCGCGTCCACCCATCCGCGATTCTCTATTATCCCCCTTCCCGAGGTCCCCATAATCTTCCCCCGTCCCCGTTTGCCTTCCTTCCGCTGCGTTCCTGCTCCGCTCCTCCAGGCGCCTCCCTGCCCGCGGCGCGGAGGGGCCGTCGTTTTTCCATTCTCTCCGGTGGATTTGTCTGCGATCCCCGGGCTCAGCGCCCTCCGCGCCCGCGGTCAGTCGCCCTCGTAAAGAACGCTGGACGCCGCGAGGGGCGCTGTCGTCGGGAAGTTGGCGCGCTCGCGGACGCCGTTTGGGGACAAGCGACCCCCAGGATATAACGATGGATCCTTACTTGTTGTTTAATGCACGATAAGAACGCGTTTTACTTCTTGAAGGGAATTACTTTATAGACTCGGATCTCGATAAGTCGAACCTCCAGGAATTTAGCCTTGAAAATTCCAATCTCAATAGAGATTTACAACACAGAGTAGCGTACAACAGTCGAAAGCAACACGTCGACTACTCTATGCCTCTTTTGTGCGTCTGCGCATGCGCAACTTGATATTTCAAATCTTGATAACTCGAATCTCGATTACTAAAATTCGGTTACATATATATAAAAAGTTTATTTAATTTTAAGAATCGATAAATATCGATATCTCGAATTGCTTGTTTTCCTGATGTTTTTATTTCTCATAAACATTGTGTATATTATCTTGAATCTCAATAAGTCGAAATATTATATTAGTCATACTTATTTGCCTGTTCAATTTCGAATTAACGAAGATCACCTAACGTGGGTTACTAACCACCTGACAAGTTTATCTCACATTGGGTTACATCTAGACGAAAATCGGATGAGATAGTTCGGTTCGTAGAATCATTTTCTTTTTCTTTGTCCTGCTCGAGCGTTTACACGGACTAAGTGAGAGATGACGTCAAACGTTAGACTTCGCAATTTTAATACGTAAGGTATCAGAATCGTTTAAAATGCGAATGTATTAATTGTTTTTGTATTTTGGTGGGTGAATTGTTCGATTATATTTATGTTACCATATAACATGCTACTTCAAAATGAATCATTATAATCTGATTGTAATACATTGTATTAGACGGTTTCTGCTTCAAGAACTTGCAAAAAGGAAAACAAGAAAGTGGCAATTTTTTCCCCTCCATCACCCACAACTGGTTGTCCGTACCCAGTCAGTATTGATAAAAAAGCAAAACGGAATCTTTTCGAAATGATTTACTACCGTACTTTGACGTCCGTCAATAAAATATTTTATTTTTAGGGAACACCCTAATGTTCGCATATCATCCCCGCCAGCGAAGATGGCTCAAGGCGTGGGGGGAGCGAGGGTCGCTGCGCCCCCTCTGCCTGGCCGAGGCGTCGCGGGGGTTGCCGGCTCGTGGGGGATGAGCCGCTTAGACCGCCCGCGACGTCGTAACGCCGCCGCGCACCCCGCGTTCGGGTAAATATTTGCTTCGGATTGGGTCCATTTATTGTGGATTTGTACCGACTTAGCCGTGTCGCTTGAGCTCTCTCGAATGGGGGGAGAAATTCTTTACGGTGCATTGGGAAGCTCTGATACTTTAGGCGGAAGCAGACGGAGTTTTATCTTTTCAAGCTCGCGTGATATCCGGTTGCATCACTTCCACGGATCGTCCAAACTGCGAACTAGCGAGGGCTTGGACATGCCCGAGGGAAATAAGCTGCGATTTACTTTTCTGAGCCGCAGAGTTCATCGGAGTTGATACTTTTGGGCGGAGTTTACGCTCGTTTATCCCTTGATGACGTAGCTACAAAACTGTTTCATTTCAATTAGTGTTATGTTTTTGAAAAGTTATGTATAACACAGTTCCTTGGCGTTTCACGGGAAAGGCTAGTGACATGAATGATACTCGATCATGATACCTTTTTCGGTTTCTGTTCATAAATTGAGTACAAAAACCTGCGATGAGCGTCCAATCTAAAGGCAGAAATTAGATTTTAGTAATTGAAAAAACAGTTATGTAAATTTTACTCAAACTATTTTATTGTTCAAGAAGGAAACGTTAATTGAAATCACACTTTTTGTTTTCTCGTCCCAAAAACAGTCTATCACCAACAGACTATCATTAGAAATAAAGTGTTCTCAATCTGTTGTAACTATTCTACTTTATTTTCTTTAGAAGATATGATGAAAACAGGTTTCTAACGATACTAGATTAAGGGAAATATATTAACGTAAGTAGCACACATGGAAACTATGTATGTAGAAAAAATTTATATTAAAATATTTTATTGATCTACATAATTATTAATGTCGTCAGATTCATCGGAGTGTACCATCACATCATTTTGTCTCGTCCGCCGCTAGTGAAGAATCACAGCGTTACCATGCGTAGTTCCACGTCGGGCAACACCCGCAGTATATTTGGGCCTTGTCCCATTGTTCAGAGGCTACAACGGCGTGTGTGCACGTACTGACCAGCGCGCGCCTCTTATGGAGGCTGTCGAGGTCACCTCGTCGCCACCGCCCGCGAGCACAGGCGAAGCTCTCTCCGGGTGACGCAACACCAGGCCGGGCGGATATTCGGACAATTGGTATTTTCTCCCAGGAAGCTAAGCACAGTTAACAGAATGTAATTGCGATAAAACATGCGTCGTCGAAGTGGCAGAAGAATGTGTGCTCGTTGTTAACGAAGTAGTCCTTAGTTAATATTGTGAACAAAACTATTTTTAGAATAACCTGTTTGGAAAATCTGCCAAGAGGTGTTTGTGTGTGTGTCTATGTGTATGTTTGAAAGAGAGAGAGAGAGAGAGAGAGAGGGGGGAGAGAGACAGACAGAGGGAGACAGAGAGGGAGAGAGAGAGTTTGCTGTCATTATGTTTGGTTGTTATGGTTACACCTTCCGGTACATCTACTATGTTACGACTTATCTCATCTTAGAACGAGAGCGACGGGCGATATGTACACATTCTAAAGCCCTAACCAACTAATTAATTTATACTAATTTACAATCAAATCCATCTTCAAATAAATTATTCAACATATTATCCATATAAATATTTTTATTGTAATCCATCTCTACTTGATTATTAGCTACACCTGACATAACATATACATTAAATATAATGAAATTTTATACTCTCAACAAGATAATCTTACTGACGGCGGTATATAAACTGATAACAAAATCAAGTTACATAAATCGTGTATTATCAATTACAGAACAGATTCCTCTGAAAGGACTAAAACACCGCCAAATTCTTTGGGTTTTTGTGTTGTGTGTGGGTGTTGTGTTATGTGTGAACTGGCGGAGTAGGGTGGCAGTAGGCACTCATGAGAAAATATTGAACGAGACTAATAAGATTCAAATAAATATATTCTGGTACTCTTTGACATTTTAATTTTTATTTTTGCGAAAGAAGACGAAATTTGTTGTTTGTGTATTTTGTATTATTTTTTATGTATTTTGTAGCTACATGTACAATTTGTTTCATCGATAGAAGGCAGATACCGACCAGCGATTCTCGACATGCAAAGTAAGATGTCTGAGCGTTCCGAAGAGGGCGTGCACCGTATGAGCGTAGAGAGGAGACTCTTGCGGCCGCTGCGTTGTGCCAAGCACAGCAAATGGTAATGGGCGTCGCAGCGGCGGTTCACGTGTTCGCGATGACGCCCAGCGGCCGCAAATGCGTCTCCTGTCCCCTGCGCCGCCCAGCCACTTGCCGACAGCGGGCGCTCTCGCATAGACATGACGGCGGTGATGGGGCAGTGGCAAATGGCAGGAGCGACTGTGAGAAAGCTAACAAGGGCAGATGAAAAATCTCTAAAAGTTGACGGGGTTTGTGGCAACTAATGCAGCAGTGACGCTACTTAAAAATCGTGCCCCGCCAAGCAGAAATTTCTGACGTGTCCTTCTCAAAGCTGCTCAGGTATTCGATCGTGCGTACGAAGATAACTGTTAAATACTTAGGTTGGTTTGTGACATGGAAATGTGCTGAAAATGTTTGGTTACAATTTTTCAAAACTTAATTTTTGGATGTGTTAAACAAGGCAGCGAACTCGAAGTTAATGTTTAAATAGTGCAATGGAGACTATTAATATTGTTCAATTACCATTTAGAAGAAATGCTTCTTTCTATTTTTAAGGAAACATTTTATAAATATACTTTTCGCTTTTGCACTTGAGCATATGGTTCACACTTTACTCTTATTCAACGTCACAAGGTCAAGAAATATTATATCATTGTAAGATGAATAATTGATTGATGAATAATTGTAGTTTAAAGAAGCAAACAATAGATGAGGTGATGGTCTGCAAAGGTGTCGACGCCGCGAGAAAGCCGAAGGTAGTGTTTCAAGATTTTGTGGGGCCAGTTTCCAGGTTTCTGAACCGGCGTGTATTGTTTCTGGAGTGTCTCTAAAAGATAGAACGGAATATGACTATAAGGAGTTCTAAATCGCATACGCTGGCATGAACTAGGAATACGCAGTGAATGAGTTCGGCAACTGTGGTGCCACCAAGAAAAGAAGTGACGAGGCAATAGAAACAATAGCGGATCCAGAGCAGGGGTCGCAGAGGTCACGATCCCAGTGCTAAAAAATCTTTATTATTTCAAGAATAAAGACAAAGTTAGTTAGTATGTTAGAAATAATTAATTTTGTGTATTAAGTAACGATGTATATCAAATATGTGATAAAGTATTGTTGAAAATATGTTATCATATGCGTTCAATTATTTAATATTTTTACAATGAGTAATCTGACTGTGGTCTTCTCCCAACCTGAATGTATTGAATTGAAGCCTTACGTGGCGAGATTCAAACTATTAGGCCTGCTCTTCCGTCTGACCACGCAAATTTCGCTACGCTCCTTCAGCAACTAGCAGAGAAAGGAGGTATTTTTGGGCGAGAAACAGGCGATTTGAATTTAGCTTAGAGGTGTCATTTAGGCTTGAGGATCATTTACATGCAAGTAAATCTTCTAACATGGGACAGCCGGCTTTACTTCCCCTCCGAAGGAAGGCGTACAAAGGGTTTTTTCGCCCTTAAAAATCCACGGCTTCGATCGAACCCGCCAACTTGGGTACAGCAGTCCGGTACGCTAACCGTTACACCATCGCCGCGCGCAATGTACACACCAGCCTCCGGGGGAACGATAGTGAGGAGGGGATTACTGCAACGGCCCGTGGCGAGTGATGACTGCGGTGGCAGCCACCTTCAACGCGAGCGCGGAAGCGGACAGCGCCGCCGACGGATCCGCCGAAGCGCCTGCGCAGCTGCGGAGGCAGCGTGAGCGGCGAGGGCGGCGAGGGCGGCGCCGGCAAGGCGCGTGGAGAGTTTATGGCGTCTGCTGAGGATCACGCGCTCTTCCCAGGCTTTTCCGGGCTCCGCCGGCCGTGTACGCGTCTGGCGCTCGCGTCGCGGAATGGAAGAGCCGCGCGCTGCTTCCGAGAAAGGCTCTCGCGTTCGAAGGGCGGGGAAGGGCGGAGCGGGGCGAGGCGGTGCGGCGTGGGGCGGCGGCGGGTGGGTGGCGCGGACGGGGCGGGCTAGGGCGGGGGGAGGGCAGATAGCGTCGGGCGTGGGAGCGTGGTGCGGCGTTGCGGGCCGGGCGGCGTGTGGCACGCGGCGGGGCGGGGGGAAGCGGTAACGGCGCTGGAGCGGTGCGGCGTGGGGCGGGGGGAGCGCTGGTGTACGGTGCGAAGCGTGGGGCGGCGTGGGGCGACGCGGCGCGGGGCGGGGAGAGCGGGCGCGTGAGCGGGCGAATATGCTGGTGGAGCGAGGAGCAGGGTCGGGCGGGGGGCATTGGTGGGGTGTTGCCGGAGCTGGGCAGATACGGGGCGGGCGGGGGGAGCAGGGTCGGGTTGGGGGAGCGTGGTGGAGGTGGTTGCGGAGCGGAAGCAGACGTGGGGGCGGGGCGATACGGTGGGCGGGGGAGGCAGGGTCGGGCGGGTGGAGAGCATGGTGGGTGTTGCGGAGCGGGGCAGCGTGGAGCGGGGGGGAGCGGGGCAGTGTGGGGTGGAGTGGCGCGTGGCGGTGCTGGGTGGGGCGATGTGCGAGGCACCCGCCGCTCTCAGTCGTCACTTGTTTATCCTCCGCGTACTGGTCTTGATGCGCAGCGGTGGCGCCTGGGATCTGAACTCGTCGTGTGAGGAGAACTACGGTGCCACATACTGGGGAGGAGCGATAAATATTGTAGTGTCAAGTAGTTGTATGTAACTGGAGATGCGAAGATAATCTTGCAGAGCTTACGCTTAAAATTGGTTATTTTTATTTTGGATTATACCTGTGTTGAATGGCTCAGGCTAGTGACGTGGATGAATCATGTTCCACTATTTCTGGTAAAGGAAAATTATGGTAAGTTTCTTGTATCTATGACCTGAAGTACATGTTAATCCCGCGAGGATACTGATTAAATCACTCAAAATAAGGTGCAGCTACTCTAAATGCCCATTATTTTTTTTATTTCGTGTTGGTGCAAACAGTCTATACACTATCAAATACAGTAAATATTTCGAAAAACATTAAGTGTTCGTATATGCCAAGCTCACGAACTTCTTTTTTCAAAAAAGAAATGAATCAGCCCGAAAATTTATAGCGCCATCTCTTCTACGTTAATCAACCTCTATTTCACTTAATACAAACAACAATTTACTTATTTATTTTTTGTATCGCCTTTCTTGGTGTAGTAGTTGTATGCGTCAATTTAGTTCTAAAGCATTGAACTCATTCTGCGTACCACGCGAATTGGTGACAATAATTAATACGTTAGTAAAACTTATGAATGAAGCGGATGTAGGATTAATTAAAAGCAAGATCGTAGTGGACTATGTGGAAAAGCAAAATTCTCACCACAATAACTAATATTTGCATGAATAAAATTTTATATAAAGAAAAAGGGAGGAAGGTGTGGGAAAGAGAATACTAACATTGAACGTTGACGTTGTGAACGCCGACGTTGTGAAGAATGTAGTGGACATTAGAATGCATTCTGAGGCGAAGGTGTCTCTGCAGAATCTCTGTTGTAGTTGCGGCAGCTTCGCAGGCGTCCCCGGGCTAATCTCAATAGACACACGCGCCACGTAGTGTTACCACCAGCGTCGCGACTGCGAACCAGGTCGCCGCTGCGATACATCATTTCTGCCCCCCCCCTCCTCTGGAGGTCTGCAACGACCTCCTGTCACCTCCACTGGCGACCCATTTGTATCGCGCACCATCCCTCGCTGCCCTCATAATGCATATCATCGTCGCCTCTGCCGTTCCATCCGCTCCCGCCGCATCACCTCACGCCCAGCACCCGTGTGCCCTCGCTCCTGGCACCGGCTCGCCCTTTGCCTCCTCATCCTCCATCGCCCTCCTCTGCCGCCCTTCTCTACTCCTTTCTCGCCGTCTTTCATTGCCCTTCTCTATCGTTCTCCCCCATTGCCCTCCTCCATCGTCTTCTGCATTTGTCCTTCTCCGTCATCCTTTTCTATCGATCACTTCCAGCGTACTCCTCCATTGTCCTCCATGTTCCTGTATCGTCCGCTTCTATCGTTCTCTTCTACTGCCCTCCTCTGTCGTTCTTCTCTATTGTCCCCATCTATCGTCCTCCTCCCACACTCTCCTATATCGACCTCCCCATCGCCCTCCTCCATTGGCCTTCTCCATCGTCCTGCCCCATCGCCCTTCTCCATCTCTATTCGCCATCGCCATCCTCCAACACCATCCTCTAACACTCTGACGTGCCCTCCCTTTCGTCCTCTATTGACCTAATTGATTTTTGATTTAAATCAATAACTCGCTTTAAGCCAAAAATTCAGATAAAATGATTTAAATCGTTAGCGTCAATTAGTTGTCTTAAATCATTGCTACTCAAATACAAATGTTTTTGTAGTCTTCATGCTCATCAATCTCTCTTTTGCGTATGGGATTTTTCTTATTTTTTTCCATCCGCTGCGACTGGTGGTTCAGTATTTCCGTCATATCTCGAAGACAGCAATTGCCATCATTAGTACAGCCGCTCTTTGAAATTCTTGCTCGTACTGCTGTCGTTCTTTGAAAATTCATTACTCCGCGATAACCATTACGGTAATAAATGAACGGAACAGGACTTCATGGAAACAAGAAAATATACCTCACGCGTTCGCGTCATGGAATGACAAAGCTAAGCATCTACAAATGCGCGTTTAGTGTACACGTGATCCTGACGGAGTAAAATAATTGCCCTCCCACCCTGAAGATCCGCATTCAGATGAGAAACGATACTGCACTTACCTTTCCAAGGCACGTGCATATGCAATCTCCTTTGACATTTACGCAGTCATTATATTTATTATTGACCGAGACGATGTCCTTGATTCAATGTCTCTACGCTTTGATGCCAATACAGAAGAAAATATCTAAATTGGGAATTCATCATTATATTTGTTCAACGTCACGCTCTGTTAAACAGTGAATTTAGGCAGTGATGTCGCGTAAAGAACCATAATCGATGTCTACATGTAAACAACGCGTAGAGAACGTATTCTGCGTAGAAGTACTCATTCTACGTAGACAACGTAGTCTATCTTTTTTGTGGGGTAAGCGCGAATCTCCGAAAGCCGTGAACCACCCGATAACCAAACTTTATTTATAGTTTTGCTCAATTTATCCAAAGCGATACTACAAATTAATTGGATCACATCCAAAGGAGTACTACCATTATGAATAAATTTTATTTTTATTTGACAACAATTTTGTTAATTTCAAGTTAACATTTTTTGCTTGCAAACTAATATGGGCGGGTGACAGTCATGACTGGAATTACCTTCCTCCCCTGTGAAATACTAATTGAGTCCGCCTCTCATCAGGGCGTCCCAATATTTCTGCGCACCGGTTTCGTGACACTACACTTGGAGGGAAAGAGTCGGAGGTAGAGTGGTCTGATGTGCAAGTTCAAACAAGTCCCTACTGGATTCTTGAGATGGTTACGGAGGTTGTAATTTCTTTATCAGAAACGGTACATTTTGTTTGACGTATTGAATCGAAAACAACATTAGTAATGTTACATTTCAACGTGCATATACTATTTATATTTATTATAAACGTTTTGGAGTTATTCGATATGAACTAATAAATAGCGTACACAGTTTTTTTTCTACATTGTCTGCACGTAAAAATAGTCATGAAGGTTACATGTATATTACGTGAAGTAAAAAAGATTAGGCGTAAAATTATAGTCTACGGCACAACTCTGGATTTAGGACTCAGGACAGCGGCGGGCACTCGGGTTGCCACCAGAGACAGTTCTAGGAAGACAAAGCCGTAGAGGAGTTCCCGCCCCAACGTGACGTACTTGTTTATAACTGTTAGCTCAGCCTTCCAGGAAAAGAAGACTTCTGATTTGCATTCTTGTAACTCTTTACCGGAAAATATATGCGAGAAGTTTGATGTTTTAGACATCGAAAACCTTTCCCCTTTTCCTCCTGTTTCGTTTGTAGCATTTCAGAACAATCTTCTTCAGCTTGTTCTCAGGATCAAGAAGAGAACACTTGTGAATCGTAATAGAAATCGCAATTTCAGTGCGGCGCAGCGAGGCCCCCGAAGAGAAAAGAGTGGAGTGCGAGGGAGGTCGAGGAGAGGACGGGAGCTAGTCGATGCCTCCGGCATATTCAGTCAGGAAAGTATGGGTTTGTGACTTTCTGCAGGCTAAAATTAATTTTTTATGATAAATAACTTCATTGCAAATAACGATGTGTGTTCATTAATAATTTCCAATATGAAATCAATTGTAAATTGTGTGTAATAAAAATATTCCAAGCAACGATGCTCTTTGGTGACGACTTTTCTTGGGGATCATTCCATCACATCGAATCCGTGGCAAATATTTTAACAGGAGAAGAAAAAAATGACTGAAAAGGGGTTTATATCCAACGTCCGTTGCCCGCTGAAAGCGCCGGTGTAGTGCATTTTCCTTGAAGCCTCTCGTCGAGTCATTATCCCTATTAGCGCGTAAGAGTGATTGATTCACCTCGCAGCCTCTTTAAAGGTGATTGCTGCTGCTCCCCTCGAGAAGTCACGCGGCGTCTTCGCCCGACGGAGATTGATGGGGCATCGCTCGTCATTCGCCCAATTTGCCGCCGAAGGCGCACCCGGCGGAGGGCGGGCGAGCGGGCGGGCGGGAGCCGTGGCGGGTCCGACGCGACGCCGCAAAGTGCCATGCAGCTCCCCTCGGCCAGCACGGTTGGGAGGGGGTGCGGCTGCTGTCGTTTTTTTTGTCGCATCTGCATCGTTGGAGACGCTCTCTGTCGCCAGGCAGGGAAAGGAAAATATACGCCCCGCGTCGCCTCTGCGGCTGCGCGTAGACAGCGCGTATACGTCGCTCCATGACCATTAGCCTAGCGACAACATCAGCAACGTCAATCACGTAATGAAAAACACCAACATCAATAGAAGACTTTACCTAAGAAATTAGTATCTCCTGACAAGCAATTAAGCAGACCAGATGATCATAGTCATGCCATTAAAAGCAGTATAAGTGCCAATGGGCTAAGAGATGAGGAAAACTAATAATAATAAAAATAATAATAATAAAAATAAAAATAATAACAATAACAATAATAATAATAATAATAACAATAATAATAATAACAATAATAATAACAATAATAATAATAAAAATAATAATAATAACAATAATAATAACAATAATAATAACAATAATAATAATATTAATTATAAGAAGAAGAAATATTCGTATATCGTAGTGATACACTCACATCACATGTAGTATGTCCATGATAACATTGTCGATAAAAAATATTCGTGCCGAATTCAACGAAAAATTCACAAATCCTATTAGCACGATAACCTATCATTTAATTCTTTTTATTTGTGTCAGTTTTCGGATAACTAATTACACGATCTGATAGATTAAAGTTTTGCGCAAAATGAACGTCACTTTTAATGTTGGGGAGATCCTGGTATATATCGCTGGAAAATAACTTACTCAAACAGTTTATCGCACCTGTGAGCTGATGACTACGCAATAACATATAAAATGTTCATAGTTCTCTTCTAACTTTCTCTTCCTACCTCTGCTTTTCTCTTCTCACCGCTTCCTATATTTACCCTGTGTCTATCTACGCACTATCTCTCTTACAATTATGTAGTCATTGCAATTCCATTTCGGAGCACATTTTATCTTTTTTACAGCTCTTTGTTGCGTATACTCTTAGTTAAATCGAAATTAAAAATCTGGACGATTCAGAATGTTTACTTCTCTCAAGAAAACTTCAGGAATTAAAAAATACTTCATTAGTCTGATATTTTGAAACGATATCTAATTTGTAATTCGAACATTTATGTCCGAAACTCTTCTAAGTCCAGACAATTCAAATAATGATTGCAAATAATTCTCGCCGCAACCCTATGTCTAGGGAGACTGAAGTAATAATTCGCCTGTAGCGTTATTAGCATGTCCAGAAATCCCTAGTATTAATCGTAACATCCTTACAAAAGAATTGTTTTTAAAAACTGAATTTGAATTTTATGAACGAAAAATATAAAACCCTGCCATTTGAGTTTTGTTATTTCCAACGAGTAACTTCAAAAATCTCTAGTTTTCAACTATTCAAGGAAAAAAAACTTCAACTCGACAATTTTGAATTAACACTCTATAAAGTGTGAGGTCGAATCCACTTCGCAGGGGATATTTCGAGGGATGTTTCGAGTAAAAGTCTCCTTGGAAATGCCATTTATAGGAAAGTTAAAAATATACATCCAATTTCAATTTTCAGTGTTGAACTGAGATAGCTCGAAGTCAGTTTGTTACAGCTTTTAATATTCTTAGAAATAATCCTTTCTTTTTTTGAAAGTTCTAAAATATTAACCGCTTAACAAGAAGCTCCGAAATAACAGTTACAAGAATAAAACTTCCAGGAGGAGGGACTCTCGAGAAATTTCAATTATGTACGTTACCTTCAATACGAAGCAAAATGTTTTAGTGAAGTAGCGGCATTTTTTCAAATGACTTATTTTGTAATTAATGTACTGTTTTTCACAATTTTTTGATACTTGTGGGATACATACTTTATAGTATTGGCAATAAATTGACATTTTTGTATAAACATTCTTCATTAATAAAAATATAAAACAATGTTTCTCCAAAAATGGGGAAAGAATTAGGGCAAATGATATAATGAAAAAAAAATTCATCAACCCATAAAATGTCCAAGTAATAACAAAGGTTTTATCTTTAAGTATGCGAAATATCAAACTTTTGTAGTTTCCATTTTCTAGAAAAGAAACATCAATACTACATGGTCGGTAAACATGGTATCCTCTCCCGTGAAGGAGATATCTGGAGGCGGAAAACGTCCGCATGCGGATGTGTAGGTCGGCACCGGATATTACTTTCTAGAGCCGAGGAACATCGCCACCTCCGTGTTATACTATACGCTATATTTACGAGATTACTAACCAAAATAGTTGACACGCTCGGCAACACCAGTGCTACCAACGAATGAACTAGAACCCTCTTTGACCTTCACCTGAGGCAGCTTCACCCTATCATTCGAGGGCATTTGCTGGCGATCGTGTGTCCCTCCCTCGCGCAGCTTGTTCAGGGCGGTGGAAGCGCGAGCGCCTGCAGCCGCGCATGCGCGCTGATTGCCGACCGCCGCGCCGCCGCCATTAATCTCTGTTATCAGCGTCGGCGGTGGCGGCTGAGCCGCCAGCGGCGTCGACCCGGGCAGGGACTGGCGACGGGGTCGGCGGTAGCGATGTGGCAGGAGCAGAGAGGACGGCGGGGACGGTTGATGGCGGTGAGGATGGCACGGGTGGTGAGGATGGCGGAGGCGGTGGGAACGGCGGGGACAGCGGGGGCGGTGAGGACGGCGGGGCGGTGAAAACGACGGAGGCGGAGGATAGCCAGAGGTCAAGAGACGATCCGTCACCTGTCGGAGGCGGCTGAGGTACTGCGCGCAGCGGCGAGACGTGAGGGCGAGGAGAGAGAGGAGGACAGACTGGAAACAAAGGGGAGCGGTGGAGCTTGGCGGAGAGGTCGCGCGGGGGCAGTAGACGACGGGAAAAGTGAGGAAGGCGAAACGCTTTAGTGGAGGGCTTGTTCCTACAAATAATGGCTTCGACTGAGTACTGCGGCCTATCTAGTGGGGTCACTGGGTCTTTATTTTGTTTGTAGGATAAGTTCTTTTTTAAAACAAAATGTTAATTCACATCATTAAATTTATTTCATTATTAATTCTAGATTTCGAATATATTTATGTCTGGCGAAATGCCATTGCGACCGTATTGAAGTCCTACAATGCATACTTTTAGTGTTGCTTTTTTTCTTCAATGTGTGAACATTTTTACAGTGTTCGTTCTTTTGTCATCGTGATTTAAAATAGAACAACTCAGTGTATTTCTGCAATAGGAATCAGTTCACGTCATTTTTATTGCGTATTCTTCTCTGTTCTGCCTTTAAGTTACATTCTTCGCCTGCTTTGAACGTTCAATGAAAATTTATTGCTTCAATAAATAGGATAATTACTAATGTGGGCCAGTGCTAATAATTTCCAGGTTATTGAAATATATTTTATCAATCCATTCTTACAAGTACTACCCAGAACTACAACCACTCGCATGAAAATTAGTAATTAAACCAAGTATCTACATTAAATTAAAATATTACTTTGTAGCGTAAAAAAATTGACTAATCGCCCGTTGTAAATAAGTTTTAAATTCTCTGAGACGAAGTACCTACCAAACTTGTGATCTCTCGTGCTTTGAACAGATCTGTCATAGAAAGTAGAATCATTCAAATGCATCAAAACTGATCTGCTACAGAAGCATCTTCATCCACTTTTTCTAGCGTAATTTGTTTCTATATTCTGCCGCGGGCAGCATAACCCCAATTGTAGAATAAAGTTACTATCTATATTCCACATCGCCAGTGTACAAAGCGTGTGACGGGCGACCCGCCGCCCAATCACTCACTACGCCTACGCCTTACTCGTCGCTCTGAATCGCAGCGGTGAGATGCGTGCGGGCATGGCTCGAGCAGGTGTCCGGGTGCTGGTGACACAAGCCCTTTGGGCTGGCGCGCAGTCGCCCACGCTGACGCAGCGCGGCCGGTTGACGTTTGGATGCGGCGGCGGCGGCGCGCGCGGAGCTCTTTGTTTACTCGCGCCCACGTGACCACTGGCGATTTAAAGTCAGCCAACGCACCTGAAATTCACGTTTCGCTGGACGGTAAACGACACTGTAACATATGGATTTTTTTTCTTTTTTGTTTTCTTCTTTTTTTTCTTTGACGATGTTAGTTCACCAAGATGGTGCGAACCATGAGATTGAGAATGGAAGTCAATTCCAAGTTTGTCTCTTCAGCATCTTTGTTGACATTTTCTTGAGAACAGTTTTGATTTATTATTATTATTATTATTATTATTATTATTATATTTTTATATCTTAATTTAACTTCAATGGTAATGTTTAATTTACATAATTTAACAATTATTTAACGTCGCAATACAAATTAAGGGGAATTGTGTATTTACTTCGGTTGTTCGCTACAGGTAGCGGCAACGTAAAGGAATTTAAATTATTTCAGTCTTTTTGGAACTCTTTAAGTAATCCTTCAGTTTTCTCGTATTTAATTCGTATTATTGTGAAAGGAAATAATATTGCTAAGAAGCATTTTGTAATGTATTTTTCTTTGTTTTGCAGGTGAGTAATATTTCATCAGGTTATTTGGTGTTCACTCTGGCGTTAAGGGGTAAGTGAATTTTTGTTACGAAGAAGATTATATTAATCAAATTAAAAAAAATCACAGTTTTTATTATTTTTATTATTATTATTATTATTATTATTATTATTATTAAGCAAAGTAAAGCATGTAAAGCAATTCACTGTTATTTTTTTGCTTCGTTTCACAGTTGAGCGTTATTTTGAACTAAATGTATAAGGCAATAGTTTTGAGTTACCTTTATTCGTTGAATATTTATTTTCACTTCACTCTTTTCACTTACTCCAGTTTTACGATTCATACAGTTTCATCTCACTTGCGCCCCACACATTCCCTGGCCGTTGGAATTGCATCCAGTCTGCCATGGCGGCGTCGGGTGCTCCTTCGACCTGACCCCGTTGCCTCTGCGGGCGCGGTGCCCCCGTAATCGCGCGGGGGGGAGGGGGGGGCGACGGCGGTGCCATGACGTCGCAATTACTGGGAGGCGAGGAACGAATCAACAGATCGATTCGCGGCCGTCGTCGTAATTGAATCGGAAGGCCCCCATTTGTGAAACCAAATACGGCTACCTCGCCTCCGCTCCTTGGCGAGCAGGCGGTTTGCGGCGAAGACGACGACGGCCGGCGCGGTGGCGAAGGCTGGGACGATGGCGTGGCCGGGGCCGCAGTGGTGGATTTGGGTGCGGAGGCGATGGGGGTGGCGTGCAGAAGAGGAAGCGGCTTAGGCGGAGGCAGTGGCAGCGGAGACGGAGGCGGACGCGGCGGTAGATTCATGGGTTAATGCAGAGTCAGAGACGGTGGCGGTGGCTTAGGCGGCGGCGTCGACAGAAATGGGATGGTGGTGGCGGTGGCAGGGGCGGGACAGGGGTAGGGGCGGGGGGCGGAGGCAGAGGCGGCGGCGGAGGATGAAGTGAAGGTGGCAGAGGCGCGGGCGGCGCCGGGTGGGGGCTGGCATAAAGCCGGCGGGGAGTACGGCAGCGGCGGCGATGGTTGGAGGTGGGACTCAGGAGCGTGGCAGGATTCAGAAGGCGGAAGAGGGCTTTTGAGATTGGGAAGAAAATGGAGTAGACGTGATGGAAAACCGAAAGTGTACAAGGAAGTGAAACAAAATTACATCGGTGCCGAGGATGAGGCATTCGGAGACTGTGAGTTAGACGGGGAAGTTGTGAAAAATGATGTGACAATTTCTGATGGACGGCTAATGAAACTAGAAGTAGAAGTGAAGGGCAATTTGCAAATAAATTCAATATTTGTGCTGGTAATAGAATTGAGAGCGAGAAAACAGTAGTAGAACAGCGTTGTGGCATTTGTAGGAAAACGGAGCAGAATTCATCGAAAATTGTGAATATAGAAACATACAGAATACATAACATGATTTACAAATAAAATATTACGTAGAGAAAAATTACATGTAGAGTAACAGTTACGACAGGGCGAAAGAGATAAGGGGGAGAATATATTGATTGTTATCAAAAGGAATGAAGCACAGTTCTAATAATAATGCGTGTGATACACCACCCAGATATGATCTTCAGAAAATGGAGAGAATAGATTCGTTAACTTCCCCACTCGCATAAAGTTTGGTATTTTCACTTAAAAGCTACAAAGCCTTTTTCCTTGGTTAAAATGCTACATAAGAAAGATCAATTTTAAAATTAAAAATAAAGACATTATATGTATGTTGCTAGTCTGTCAAGTTAATGTACCCTCTCTAAAATACGAAGTGGAAGAAATCTTATTGTATTATTGATTGACAAACAATAAATATTTCACTTGAATATCGTATTGAGAGAAAGTTATATATAAATTGTCAATAAGAAAGATGGAAAAAGCTTTTTAAGTAGGGCGTAAAGAAAAGAGCAAAAATCTTGAATTACCCCCTCGAAACGGGCTCAGTATATCCGAGTCGCCGAAACGCGGAGTAGACGAAATGGAACGAAAAGCTTTGCTCTCACGCGTGCCCAGATGTGCTTTGCGCTGCCGTAAGTTTTAATTGTGTTTTATAACGAGTTCTAAGGGAGACGGGTTCTAATGCGTTATCGCGTTTAATAATAAAAAAGGGCGGGGCGCGCCCACCCGCTTTCTCTGCAGACGGGAAGTTATAACGAAGGGCGGAGCGCGTGTGCGCATGCGCAGAGAACTGAAGGCGGAAGAGCGCTCAGCTGCTTTCGGAAAAAAGAATTGGCATCAGCTGTCATTCAGAATAAAGTGTAACTTCAACGCGGGCTGCAGGAATTTTAACATTCAATTAATCCTCCCATTTATTTGTTATTACACTTTGTTACTATTTATTATTAGGATTCCTTGACATGATCTCGTTGCATCCTACTGGTTAAACATTTGAAAAAACTACATGTAAAGTAGTAAATAAGATTTTAAATCAATTATAGTGTAAATTTCCATCGTCCAAAAAATTAAGGACTAGTGAAAGTTATTTATTTAATGTACATTCATAAATAGTTTTATTTTTCATACTTCGTGAAACTTGAAAAGAACATTTAGACATAATAAAGTTCATGTGTATTTGAATCACTTAAATTATCGTGTTTAAAATATTTTTAACTGCTTTTACTGCCGCCCTCGAACTACCTTCATGCGGACCTGTCACCTTCGCTCATAGCAGAGGCAGCCTCTGAAGTTGTGGGAGGGGGGAGAGGGAGGGGGCGCGCCCTCGGCAGTAAAGCGCCTTGCGCCGAATGGCGAATGGCGGAGGGCGAATGGCGTGTGGCGCCCTTTACGGCGTGGCGCCGGTCGATGTGCGCAGCCGGCGGGTCGCAGCGCCGGAGCAGCCGTCTGGGGAAGCGGCGACAGCCCGGTGGGATTTACAGGCGAAAGAGGCGTGTCTCCCTAACATTTTCGGCATTGCGGACTTTTGAGGCGAATTCGACGTGGCGTCGATGATCTAGTGTGTTTGGGCTAGTTCTTTATCCGTTTCAATGATTTGGTTATTTCGTGTTTTTTGGCGCGTCAAATGTTATGGTCATTAGTCCCGTAAGTGTAGTGCATGGTTTATGACATGGGAGGTGATGATTTTCCTCCGCTGGATAAAGAGATCCGACTTCGACCTTCATGCTTTCGGCGTTTTCCCCAACTAGGTATTTTCCACTAGTGCGGCACCTTCCCCCTCTCTCCCGCTGCCGGGACAAGCTATGAGCTCCGGTTGGTACCCCAATATTTGTACTAGTGCAGTGTCTGTGAATGTATGTGCCTGTAAACAGTGGGGATATGACAAGGAAAGGGTAAGAAAGATCGCGCGCGCCCCGCGGCCCGTTTGTACCTGCCGCTTCATTCACCTCGTGGTGAGCACCCTGTCTGTAGGATTTACCTCCAGACAGCGACTGAATTCGACCTAGCTAGTAGCTAGAGTCGAAAATCCTGCCACCACCCTGCCGGGTCCCGACCCTAGAACCTCCCAAACAGAGGCACAGCAATGACATTGGTGGATTCCCTGAGCCACATTTTCGATTTGATGGTGTTTTTTAGTTTATTTACGTGCTGTCAGGTTTTTTGTATGTTTTGTCATATTTTATATCATATTGTCATCTTGTTATATATATTATATATCATTTGTCATATTGTTTTCTCATATTTTCTAGTTAGAAAAGAGAGTCCCCAATGTACGTCTGGCTTTAGTCTAATTCCGTAACTCCGTTGCTTGTTTAGTCGAGTTTCATACGTTGAATGTGGCATGCCGACTAGGCTACCCCCAGGTTTAGGCTACCCCCAGAAATTTTAAAATAGGTGGAACTTCATTGCCGACAATGAAGTTCTAGGTTTTGACTATTCTCTTAATATTTATCGCTTGTTTGCGCTCAAATAAATGTGACGGTTCATTAATGAAATAAAAGGTCGTGGCAGTCTCATATTTTAGTTTCGGTGGAGCTTTAGAATAAAATGGCGTCGCATTTTTATGGATTAGTGTATTTAGGTTAGTTCTGTAATGTTTTTGGTAATAACTATTTAGTTTTATCTTAAAACCATACATTAGAATAATATAATTATAGATATTGCTTTGTGGAGTGTCATAAAATTGAATAGGGAATGATTATTGAAAGAAAGATGTTAAATCGGAATGTGAAATTTGCATATAAGTGCGCTGCAATTTTTATGTTATGTTGAAGTTCTTGGTACCACAGGTTAATATAATCTAATAACTATTATCATAACTCTGACAATATAATATTGAACTCCTTGATAGAAGTTCAAACTTGTGCAAGAATAAACGAAATGCCCCGGGAAGTAGAAAATGTTTCACCATGAACAAAACCCTCCCTCTCTCAGGTTCATTTCGCTGCAAATTCCTTCAGAACTATTATTGTGCAGTTTACATTTTACATTTAGATCTCAATTGATTACGAATCGTGATTTCACCCGGCCTCATTTAAATTAATTCTTCGATCTCATGTCGTAATAAAAGTCGTATGATACTTATTTCATAAATAATTATTTTCATACTTTTTAATGATTTCAGCACTTGCCTTTCCTGTTTATAGCTTGGAAAATGTTTCTGAGACGCATATAGGAAAATTGATTTTGAACAGTAAAGTGTGCTGTAGCATAGTTTACCACAAATATCCTCGGCCATATAAAACAATTGCTACCGCAAAGTACATAAAACACTGAAACAACATGAATCAACATGGCTGGGCCTTGTATATTGAGAATAATCCAAGATTTCTAGTTTATTGTAAGTGTCTGTGAATTCATACACAAAATTATTTACGGAACTCGTACAAAAGTGACTTTGGTGTCCTCATTTCGAAATGCCAGACTTGATGTAAATCATCTCGTCTATCAACATTTCAATCGCCAAAGCCTCACTTTTTGTATTAGTTACGTAAATAACTAGGTATGTAATAACCAGCGTGCCTTTCTTTGCCACGGAACGCCGAGGGGCAGATTCCGACGGGCGTAGGCCACTCAGCGAGGCCTATTTTCGAGCTCCACGCCAGAGGATCTCCCCCTTTGACTCCTCAGTGCCCGGTCGCGCCCTCCGAGCCGCTGCTCATTCCGCGCTTGCGGTGGACGTGTGCGGAAGCGGGGGGGGGGGGCCGCGCGGCGCCGACCAGGAAACTTCCGGCGCCAGGGGCGGCCGCTGTGGAGAGGGGCAGGGCGCCTGGGCTGGGCCGGGGCCGGGGTGTGTAGGGTGGAACGGAGCTGGAAAGAGTTGGATTGGCGGGGAAAGGATAGTGTGGCGGACTGGTGTGGAACGGGATTGGAATGGTTTGGGGGACAGGGAATGGACAGGAGGCGTGGCTGGTCCTTGGTGTGGACTGCTCGTGGCAGGGATGGAACAGGGGCGGTGCTGGGTGTTGTCGTGGCGGGAATGATCGTTGGTATGAAGGGCGTGTTTAGTCGTTGGCGGAGTGGCGGACGCGGGGGCTGGGTGGATTGTGACGGAATCTTTCCGCCGAGGATGTGGCTGGAACGAGCGGGGGTGGCGAACGGTCACAGCAGGAAGGGTGTGGCGGAGGATGGACGTGGTCGGGGTATGGACGTGCCTGGGAATGGTCAAAGCGGGGATTGGTAAATGGTGGGTCCAGGGCTGGACGGGACGGGGGGTTGAACGGGCTTGGTTAGGTGAGGCGGGGCTCGTGGAGGCGGGAATTGATTGTGGCGTGGCGGGGGTCAAGATGGACCGTGGATTGCGGCCGGGCTGGTCATTGCCGGGCCTGGTCGGGGTGGGGGCGGTTCGTACCAAAGCTTATCGGTGTGACTTTGGGAACCGGGGGAAGGGCAGGGGTGGGTCTTCGACGAGCGGTGATAATCGTGAGCAGGAATAAACACGTAGTGCTGGACGGGTCAGGGCGGGGCTGGTCGGAATAGGTCGGTGTGGGGCAGGGCGTGGCAAACGAGGCGGGGTAGGGCTGCGTGCGACCGTCCTGCGCGGGCGAGGGCGCTGCATAAAATATGGCTCTCGCTGGCTCTCGCGCTACGATCACTGGATTTCGCGGAGTCGCCGCGCATATCGAGGGCGAAGGAAGAGCGGAGATGTCGGAGAATTCAGGACTGGAATGAAAGAGACAAACAGGAAATGTAGAAGGATCGTGTATTATTTAAATAATTTGCATACTGCTCTTACCGAGTATTAGAAGAGATCCAAAGAGACTATGGAATGATCTATCGTCAGTCATCACATATCTTAGTGTGTTTAGCCTTGTTACTAACTATACGTAGAAAACATTCTCTCTCGGTGATCGATAATTATTTTATTGTTCATAGTTGATCACTGAAGCGAGGTGATTCGTAAAATATCACAATTTATTTGCATTTTGATTTTTGTTGTATCACTCGAATTGTGCATGCCAACAGCGTACATTCCTTCAGTCTTATGCATTTTATAATAAAATGCAGATAATTCCAATAAACATGCCACTGTGTACAAAATGTAATTTAAAAAAATATTCAACAAATCAAATGTTTAAATGGAAGATTTATTATTATTTAATAGATGGATTTATCATATGCGACGTCAGAGTTTTGATAGCTCCGTAGAGTTTTAATGATTGTTAATTCACGATCTCGCCATTACGAAAAGTTAACGGTCCCTGCACGCGCGTTCCTTTTGGTCGTAGTCTAACTGCATTATAAATCATCGCATCTACTTCTTCCACGTTTCGCCCACATAAAGTTCGAAGTCATTATAAGCAGCGTCTCCTTCGCTGTCATGTGCTGGCGCCCGAAGCTCCACAAACGACCCCGTCGCCATCGACACTACCACCAGTGATAAGGCCGATTCATGGAGGGGGGGGTGGCAGACCGCTTGCCACACATCGGAGTTCCAATGTTCAATTCCCGGCCGATCCATTTGGAATTTTTGGTATGTTATCTTGAGGTTCTTCGGTAATCCGGGCCTCTCATTCCACAATTTGCATCAAATAATCTATCCATCTAAACATGTTTTTTATTGCAGGCTGAGAAACTGGCATAAAAAATGAGAATTCAAATTATTCTGCCGCTTCTGGGATTGTTAGCATTTCCATCTTTTGCTGTCAGTGCATCTTCACAATGACTGAACCCTCCTAAAAGTCGGATCGTTCTAGCTTACGCTTCCATTTCTATTTTCAACTTTGGCCTCTGATTTCACCGTCGTTTTTGCTTCAGACTCCTGAATTCACTTCTACCTCCATCTCCACCACTCTACGTCACGGGAACAGTCATCAAGTTCAATTAATCCAGAAAGCATTACCGCAAACAGACCAAGTCAATATCTCGGCCTTCATATTGACCGACAACTTTCCGGCGGTAGCCAGGATTGAAAAGGGGAAAAATCGGAAGGGCAAATAAACGCTCAGACAAATTGGTTACTGGGTGAAAAATTACAATTCCTTGTTTAGTACAAAATATTTTATCCAAGATTATAATTAAACCGCTATAGATATATGTTGTCCAAATTTGAGATTCTGCTAGGTTTAATATAGATCTTCTACAACAATTCTAATTAAAATATCTGCGGAAAAAACGTTATCTTTCCTGGGATGTCTCTTACCCAACACTCAATGTTTAAAAATTATTCATAGTTACAAGAGAAGTTTACGAATTTCAGCAACGACTGTCAGTATTGCTCAAACCTCAACTTAATCATCTAGGAATTAAATTATTAAAGAACAGTAACCCAATCTTCAAATTTCACCGATATCACTTTGTGTTTTAAATCCCGTTTCTAATAGTAGGAATAATAATAATAATAATAATAATAATAATAATAATAATAATAATAATAATAATCCAGAAGATCCAGAAGTATACCAATCTCGCCTATGAAGTCGCAACTCAGTGGAACTTCAGTAAAGTGACGACTGTGCCTATAATAATATCAGCTACGGGAGTGATCCCGAAAATGACACTTCGGGCACTGGAGTGTCTTCACTTGGATACCAGGAATGTATATAATATGCAAAAGACAGTAATTTTGAATACATGCCGTATTGTCAGAAGCCATCTGAACCTTCAGTAAAGCAACCACACACCTGGTCATCATACCTGTGAGTGGTTGACATACCGACCAGTAGATACTGTGAATAATGTAAGACAATAATAATAATAATAATAATAATAATAATAATAATAATAATAATAATAATAATAATAATGTATGTTGTATAGTAATGTTGATAATGTATTGCTCTCTGAAGTAATGTCTCCATCTTCATTGTACCCATTATTCTATATTTATGAAAAAACATCCGCCTCCTCGTTCTCTTTCATGTTCACCATATTTCCCCGTTTCACTTTCACTCTCACGTTGACTTAACCATCACCGCCACATTCCCGTCCACGGACACTGTTACGCCCCAAGTCCACCTTCCCGACCACTTACTCACCCTCCTTCCTGTTCACCTCCTCGTCCATCTCTTTGTCTTTTCCCTGTCCACATTCCCGTCCTCCTATCCGGCTTCCTCACCATGCACTTCCCTGCCCTCTTCTCCCATCCTCCTCCACCTCCACGTTCACTTCCTGCGCCCCGTCCACCTTCCCGCCTTCCTCTCTGCCCTCCGCTCCCTTTCCCACTTCCCGTCTACCTTCACGCTTTCTTCTCTCCTCCACGCCGCCGCTGGTGCTCCGCTAGTGGGAGATACCAGGTTGAGGGAAAACCCCACTAACCGACATTGGCTCGGCTCCGGATCTCTCCATCCAGCGGGGAAGATCCCCGCACTTCCGGAGGAACAAAACATGCACTTCGCTTACAGGACTAATAACCTCGTTAGTTGACGCGCCCGGAATCTCTAACCTCCAACAAAATACCATGCCCACTACGAGCCGGCTCTTAGAAGTAGGCTATGTCTCCCGCACCCACTCCGCCCCCTGCATTTTTCACGGCTGTCGCCGTCGTCGTCGTCGTCGCCGGCGGCGGCGGTGGTAGTGGCGTGGCGGTGGCGGTGGCGGTGGCGGTGGCGGTGGCGGTGGCGTGGCGGTGGCGGTGGCGGTGGCCGGTGGCGGTGCGGTCTGGCGGTGGCGGTGGCGGTGGCGGTGGCGGTGGCGGTGGGCGGCGGTCGGCGGTGGTGGGCGGTGTTGTGGTGGTGTAGTGGCGGTGGCGGTGGCGGTGGCGGTGGCGGTGGCGGTGGAGGCTACAGCGGTGAAGGGGGCGGCAGTGGCGGGGGCGGCGGCGGGGGCGGTGGTGGGGGCGGGGGTTCGGGCGGTGGCGGCTGTGGGCGGCGGCGGCGTTGTGGTGGCGGTGGTGGGGACGGGGGTAGTGTCGGGGGCGATGCTCGGTCCCACTTTCTGCCGCCGCCGCCGCCGGCGCAGCGCCGTGTTTGTTCTTCCCTTTCGCTTTCTGCGCAGCCTTCGACTTGAAGCGCGCGTTTCCCGCCCTCTCGCCTCCTCCCTTCGCCACTCCGCCTGCGCACAGTGGGATGATAAGGCGGCGCTGGAACCGAAGGACTGCGTGGAGAGTAAATTTGCATCCGAGTCGGATTCGCGTCCTCCTCTGCTTGCTTCTCTTTTCAGCTTTCTCTTTCACTGCGTTTCACGTTCTGTTTGGACGGAGGTATCGTAGACTTCAAGCGAGGAATCTGTGCACTCTTATGACGTCTCAGAGGAGCGAGTCGGCTACAGTGAATGTCGTTTTAAAAACGTCGGATTTCTAAATTTTCGACACAACAACATACATTCAGTTCTATGATACATCCACCTTAATTTCCACGACACTTCCAGGACACATCCAGGACCACTCTCACGTCCCGTGTTCACATTTCCTTCCACTTTCCGCGTTGACTTCTCCGCCCGTTTCGCTGACCTCCTCCGCGTTTGGCTTCCCAGACACAAGGCATTTGTGGGCGATTACCTCGATTTAGGCTAACCGATGTTTTCTGAACAGCGATACCATGCGTAGGGGACTCGGGTATTATGCATGCGCAGTGCCCGTTTGTCGTGACTCGTTCGCCCTGTAATAGTCGTAGACTGCACAGATGTCTCACGTGAACCCTACTATTTCTGAGATGAAGCGAATATTCTCTTTAATAATCTGCAGCTCAACCCCTAATGTTCGTTTTCTTCAGGGAATAGGAAACTGTGTTTGCTTCGATTTCCGATAGGCAATTTTATCTTATGCTATAGTTAAATTCTTCAATAACTGATCGTATTAATTTTACGATAGGGCAAATACGCAGTAGGGAATACCCCACTTGGAAAAGTAGATAACCGAACTCGCAGGCAGAGGCTTTGGTGTAGTCACATTTTTAAGATATAAATTAGAAGGAAGTGAGATGGCAATCATCATTGCAACACCCACGTTGCCTTTTAACTGATTTTAATTGTGTATAATATGTAGTGTAATGTCCTCTAACTCTTAAAATCACACGAGACATAGTAGCACTCATCAACGCATCGCAATAATGTATTTGTTTTTCATCGAATGTAATTGCAAATTTGAATAATAATTATGCTAAAAACCATATAAATATTATGATTTCGAAATTAAAACATTATTTCGCAAATTTTCTTCTGAGTTAGGCAGCCCAACACACATCACTGGCGTGCGGGTTGCCTACATCAATGTACCGCGTCTAGTAACGGTGCATCCCTTCTACTACTTCAGGCAGTCATTGCGGTTTTTTGCGAATGGTTGAGGCTGGTATTCAACACTTCTCTCATATTTTGCCACCTTTTCTCGCAATACTGATTCCGTCAGCAATCCCGTTACCCTCCACTGCGCCTTGTTCCGCCCTCCGCTGTTGTCCCAGCCGCAGAAGCAGCAGCAGCTGCAAGAGCGGTGGCCTTGTGTCTGCGGCGAGTTGCGTTATTAATTGCGCCTCTTTCGTGCCTCCCTCTCGTAGCGCCGCCGCGGGATTTGCGCTAACCGCGAGAACACGCCCCACACTCGCCCTCCGCCCTCCGCCCTCCGCCCTCGCCGATGTTGCTCTCTTCGGGAGACCGTACCTTTCGGCGGTATCCAATCATTGATTTTGCTGACTACTTTTTATCCTTAGCGTGTTTGATTTTTTATCGAAACTTCAAATGTTCTTTATGACGTTTTTATATCGTGCCCATGTTGTTTCTAAATTCGTTATCTTATTTTTATTTTTTCATATCTTATATTTGTCATTTTGTCTTGTCATAAATTGCGTTAATTTCGTCGCATTAATTGTAAAATTTTAATATTTACTGGCTATTTTCGAACACAACCTGAAACTTCTTTTTTTTATTTCCTTTCTATTCATTAAGTAAAGTTAATCTTATTTTTGTTTTCGTGTTTTCTTTATTTCTTCACGACTTTTCTTATTTACTTCACTGAATTTTAACTTTCTTTTTGTTTTTCTTTGTTCGTGTTTGCTTCGCTCAAACGTACTTTTAGCACGTGTCTGAGCGAAAAAGAAGCAACACAAAAGGTTTCAGAAATTTTCGAGAGCGGTCGATAATAATTATGAGTAAATATAATATTCTTTGGAGTGATAACAGCAAACTTGTTGAAAGTAGACAATTGTTATATAAATTCTGTAGAAATTACATTAATTCTCCCGTAAGGTATTTGGAAAGGCAACTATTTTCAAATTAAGACAAAAGTTAACAAGAATAGATGTGGAAAGTCAGATCACGAGAGACAAACGTTCTAGCTTCTTTGTCGCGGAGTGTGCAAGAATGGTTGTGGCAGGGCAGCTTTGGAGAGAGAAAAAGCATTATGAATCTGAACCACAACTGTAGGCGGAAGAGAAGAAAGAGACAGAATAACAGGTAAAGACTTTGAGAACCTAAAAGCAACGACGGACCATTTTATGTACTTACAGAATCTAAGCAGAAGCGTGTAAAACACAGTGTAGATCTTAAACTCGGAGGGAGGAAACTGACAAATTCGCGTAGAGTTGGTCGGCGAAAGGGCAGTGGCCCAACCGGGGAAACGGATCGCGAGAGTGGTTCCAGCGGCCACCGCCCGCCCAACCGCAGCGCGTGGCGTGCGACGCTCCCCTGGCGATCGGCGGTGGCGAGGTAGCAGGCGCGCGCGGGCGGCGGACGGGGCGCGGCGATGAAACAAGCGCGCGTCGTCGCCCTCGTAACTCACGCGCGCGTCGAAAGAGCGCCCCGCGCCGACCGCGTAATGGCGCGGCTAATCCCTGATTAACGCCCGACGGAGCTGCACGCGCCCGCAAAGCAGGCGCCGAGGGCCCATGACCCAGGCCTACAGAATCGAAGTCACCCGACCTCTTGCCCTCATGCACCGTTGCACGACTTTGAAGACTGGTTGAAGCTCTCGCTGTTGGTGGGGTTGATCTGATGCAAAATGCCACGCTCTCTAAGGCGTGCCCTCTAATGTAAACTGTAAACAGGCTCTCTAATGTTAAATGTTATAAAGAGGTCCGGACGCCGCGAAAGACGGGATCGACTCCTGGGACACTTTTGCTCTGATTCTCTGTCGCACGTCTCTAAAGACAGATAACACAAGCTCTTTGATGCAGACTATCTGCTACAAAATGACACGCTCTCTAATTCACGCCCTCGAACGTGACCAGTACTCACGTTCTCTTACGTTAAATATAAGTCAGGTCTTGAGGGCGGGATGTCGCGCTGGGCGAACTCTGTTGCGCGTCAGAGATTAATCACGCGCTCTCTTTGATGGAGACGATCTGGCGCAAAATGAAACGACACTCTCGAACGCACGCCCTCAGCCGTAAACTGTAATCACGCTCTCTAATGTTAAGTATAAGAGTTAAACGCCGAGGGTGGGTTGCGGCAAGCCAGGAGGACGGGATTGGCAGCCGACAGTATTCCCTGTTGCTCTGAAGCGCGGCTTTGACGGCAGGTTGTCACACACGCACTTAGATGGAAACTCTCTGATGTAATATGGTAGCACGATGTCTAATGCACGCTCTCCAATGTAAACTGTACTCACGCTCTCTAATATTAAATATAACCATGGTTTAAATGAATGGTTTCTGACCCCTGTGCATCAAATTAAGTTCTAGTCTGTACTCAAATTAATACGTTTATCCTCCTCTTTCCTTGAGTGACGAGTATTGCTTCGACACTATAGTTCGTGTTGAAAAACGTATTTTTCATCGCATGCATTAAGGACCAATTGTGGTAGATATTAATGTTTATAATATCTCCCATCTTAGATGTTATGTGGATGGTGAATTACCTGGAGTATTTCACGAAATTATAACAATTTGAAAACTGTTTACAGAACTGTCGGGCTGATTTTCAGGTGGTTACATTTGTATCATGGTATTATTATATTTCCGCTTTAACCATCTATCTTAAATCCTGTTTCATATCTATTCGTTGCTTGAATTAATTCATCTCAAGAATTTTACAGTTTCCATTTCTGTGTATCGTTTTTCATTCCGGGTCACTTATTACACGGTGTTCCATTGCATTAAATTTTTTTTTAATTTATCACTCACATGTTTGTTGTGAGAATCAACTTTTTCTCTGATATCCTTTCCATATTCAAAATAATACTACTTTGTGTGTGTTAAAACTAAAACTTTCAAGTTCGTTTCAAGTATGTGATTCCAATTGTAATTCAACTTTCGTATTCATTAGTTCGTCAATACAATCGTACACGATTCCACAGCCCGGATCCCACCACGCCCTTGAAAAAGACCCCAATGAACCAATCTCTGTTGCTCATACCCATTGTGTTGAGTTTCTATGGCTTTCTATTGTTTGTTATATAACACAGGTCAATCAAATATATTTTTGAAAAGATATAACAAATGTTATGGAGTACCTTCAAATACTGTTTTGTCACTTCTTTTCTCCGCATTGTATCCAACCTTCCACTGCTGCCCGTCCTGCAGTTTGCGCCCCTGCTCAATTTCGCGCCGCCTCGTAAATCATTCTGAAGAGGTGAGCGGTCCTTTCGGGAGGAAAACAAGGCTGCGAAATTGGGCGTTGCCTCTTATCGTAATTCAATTCAATTGACATACAATGGTCTAGAAAGCTGGAATTTTCTCACCCGTCGTATATGCGGAATAGTTTTGATTATTACTGTTTCTTCATTTAGCTCCCTTCCCTTCCTTCTCCTCCTTTCTCTTCTTCTTCTTTTTCTTCTTCTTGAATGACAGTGTTATAAAATAGTTTTGAATGTGACTGATTTTGTCCGATCAAAACCAGATTGATCATTGGCGTCTTTTATGGACTCCCAAAGATATTGGCTATAAATATCTGAAATCTATCTGCAAAAACGTCGTGATATTGAAATTTTGTCAAAAATTGTGTGTAGTCGACTAAATTTAAAAACTTGTTTTGTTAGCGGCGAGGCAGAAATTCGTAACGGTAGCAACATTTTGATTATGAACAGTCCAGAAAAATATTTTAGTCATGAAACAATAATATATAAAGAAATGGATGGCTAAATTGGTTTATTGAAATCATAATATCGTAAGTTGATTGAAGACAATCTAGAACGCTTACACCGAAATGAAACAGAATTTGAAGATACATAGAAGAGATTGATGTAGTTTTCTCTCGGTGATATTTCATACGAAATGCACTTTCAATGTATTTGAATACACAGGCATTGCTTGCTAGAATGTAAGTTATACTGTGTACACATTGCTTTGATCTCGAAGGCTCTAAAACATCAGACTGATGTAAATGGCGCAGTATTACTCCCGTTGCTTCGTTTGCCGACGTTTGTGTCCCGAGGTCTCCTGAATATTGAATGCAGCGTATGGCGCCTGTGCCCGCCCTCGCTCCAGGCATCCGCCGTTGGATTCAGGGAAATTCATGAGCCGCGCGCGCGCGCGTGCTTCCAGGCAAAAGACGCGCTTCGGCTGGCGACATCCAGCGCGCACGCGTCGCTCGCTCACGAGAAACTACGACGTGGCGATGAATTCCTATTATTGTTTCCAGCAACCTGTTGCCAACGACCGGCTGTTGGAAGAGATTTATGCATGGTGCTAACTTGTCCCAGCGAAAATGGAAACAAGAACGGAGAAATGTTTCTCTGTGTGGAGATTCTGCCACGTATGGTCACGAATCACATTGTACGCATTGTACGTCACTTGAACTAACATCTCTGTGTTCAAGTTTCCTTTGGTGAGGCAGTTTAAAGCCATTGCAACTGTTTTAAGTGAAAATTTAAAACATTATTCCCTAATGTAAAACAGACCTGCTAGCCTTGTCGGATCTCTCTTTATGGGATTACTATTTCTGGGTTGATAAAACTAGGTTTTGTATTTTTCCTTCAAACTTTTACAGAAATATTGAATTTTTAGTTATGTTTTTAATTCGGCATCTTTGTAATTGACATTTATCTTAAATATTGATGTGAAGAAGATACAGAATGTATATGAAAATTCCATCACCACCTTTATTAAAGTAGTGTTGGTTCTGCATCCACTGTTTGCGGATAGAAAAGAATGGCCTCGTGCAGTGTCACAAATGTGTGGGTATTGGAATAATCAGTGTTTGTAGATTCTGTACAGAAAAAATGTTTGCCTGAAGGTGTTTTAATTACAGTTTAAGATTAACTTTTACTGTTAGATTTTCCATGTCCCATTTTTTAAATAAACCTGAACTGTTCATGGAAACATGCTAAACGTATTAACTGTTCTCAGTGACTTGTAAAGCTGCACTCTCTTCCTTCCCCTAAGAATTATAGTGCTTCAGTGTTCGGTGTAAATGACATGGTTTTGTAAGACCTCTTCTGCACGTCTCGGTGAATTTCAGACACTACAATTTGAGATACTCAACTTTCTCATTTTGACTTTCTCGTATACATGTAATATAGTATAGAGTGTCGAACTGATTTTTTTTATTTCCAGCCGCGTTATTTGCTACTGTAATTACTCCCCGTAGTCTGCATATAAAATCTCGGGTCAGAGCAGTGTTCCTCCTGAAAGTGATATCCTTCGAAGATGGGTAAGTTCTAAGCTCCCGAATGATCTTCTGACATGAGTGGTATTGTAATGCATGCAAGTGTGTCTGCGTGTGTGTGGGTGTAAGGGGCGAGGAGACGACAAATATGAGGATGGAAACACGGCGTGTGTCTTTTTTTTTAGGTACTGCTCCAAAATGCGTCTGGTATTGATCGGAGAAATCAGGGACAAGTACCGATCAGACGTACTGGTCCCTAGAATTTCCCTGCAGGCAGCAGGCGAATGCGACCTAGTTAACTTACTGGTATAGCGTCGTGTCGCGCTACAAATCAAAGACAAACGTGGCACTCGGCGGGCATCGCCGGATGTTGAACAAAGTGCGGAGTGATGACGCACTGGGACTTTCCGTGGACGGAGCGTGGCCAGAGCGGCGGTTGAGAGGAGGCAATGGGGGCGGCGGGTAGTGTCAACGAGCCTATATAAGGCCAGAAGAACATTGCCCCAGTCTTCTTGTTCTAGCGGCGTCGGCGACAGGTGATGCGCGTGTCTGTACGGGCCCGCAATTCATTGTCGTGGCTTTATAGACGCGTAGATGGTCTCGAGGCAGAGCGTTGCTTCACGCAGGGAACTTGGTAGTTTTTTGCGGTGTGGTAGCCGGTCGTAAATTATCTCTCCCTCTAGTGGGTCTATTTATTTTATTTTATTGTAAGCAGGGTAGTTGTTTAATTGAGACTACGGTCTACATTACGAATAAATCTGCTGTTTTACAAACCACTCTCGTCTGTGTTCCGATTACACTTCTATGACGCCACACTGGTGTCAAGAATCCGCCACCGCGGCGACTCGACCTCTCTAGAGAGAGATGCTAGAGTTCGAGTCCGTCAAGGCAAAGGCATAAGTTGTGCCTTGAGCTACTTCGAACGGTACTTTGATGCACGTTATGGGGGGTTATTAATATTGCTTAACGAGCCGATAAGCTGTTGTACAGCTGAAATAGTGATTTCATGCGTTATTTCTGCAACTGCAGCGGCGGCAGTGAGACAACGGGTGGAGTGTTAAAGGCGTCTATATTATTTCGATGGGGCCACAGAATCGGTAAAAATATCAATATTGAGGCTGATCGTGAAAGTTCACTTTGTTTTGGGAAGCGTTTGAAAATTCCTCAATTTCATGTGTAAGTTGTACTTCTTGGAAAAGGCAAAGCAAACTAATATATATATTTTAAAAAGAAATAATTCGAAGCCTTTTCACCATAATTTTCAATGATATGAATCAATGAATAAGATATAATCATAAATAAAACTGGATGTACTGTTATTGTCCGATGATTCGTATTTTTCTATATATTTACCTGGGTATTTAGAAATCTATTAAAATCGATTAAAATTACGAACAGGCCAGAAAAAAAATATACAAAAAACTCCACGATCACATGTATATGAGAAATCTTACGACCTCCCCTAAGTATCTGGAACGAACTGTGCAGATACAAAGTGAAGACATGGCAAGATTTTGATATCAGATTTAAAAAAATTATCGTTACAGCGTTTACAGGCCTGGTCGCAGGGAAATGGAATTCTTATCTGCCCTAAGAGATGCTTGCGCTGTTTCCTTATGTGGTGCGAGGCGATAAAATCGCGCCGGACCTTAGGAGGCGGCGGCGATCGAAGTGCCGTTTAACCACCGCCTCTTACGCCCCTGCCTACGTCACCACTCCTTCCGCCATTCCCGCTCCGCCATTCCCGCTCCGCCATTCCCTCTCCGCCATTCCCGCTCCGCCACTCACATCCTTGTCCACCTATTCAACACTCATCATTCCCTGTCATCGCGAAGCACCATTCCGTAACGCCTTCGTACCGCCTGTATGTGTATGTGGTAAAGTCTCATGCCCCGGGTCCGCGGCATGAGACTGCGCCCATGCCTGCGCCGCGATCTTGCTCTCTCCCGCTGATACTTGCCGCCTCTCTCCGCTAAATGCCGCCCCCACCACCCCAGCTGCCTCGAGCCACCCGGACGCGCCTTGCTACCCAGACAGCACCCACTCCGCTCCGCCAATCCTGCTCCCCCATTCCTGCTCCGCCATTCCCGCTCCGCCATTCCCGCTCCGCCATTCCCGCTCCGCCATTCCCGCTCCGCCATTCCCGCTCCGCCTCTCACATCCTTGTCCACCTATTCAACACTCATCATTCCCTGTCATCGCGAAGCACCATTCCGTAACGCCTTCGTACCGCCTGTATGTGTATGTGGTAAAGCCGTCCTCTGACACCATCTTACCCCCTGCTTCTTCCACTTCTTCGTCCACCCACGCTGTCTCAACCCCCCTCGCAACACTTACCTTTCGTTCGATTGCCAGCCTTCCTAGCATTCTCTACCCCACAACACCTCTCTACACGAACACACGTGACTCTTATCGCTTCAGCAAGCATCAGCAGCGTTTCTATTTGGCTTCCTCTGAACACACTGCTGCCACCTGCCACTTTACGGATGGCCCCTGCCGTTCTGGAAGCTACAGTCGCGTACGGAGACCCTTGGTTCCCGTCTCCACTGTCAACCCCGACACTCTCCCGTCCTCTTCCCCGTCACCCACACTTCCCAGCCGTTACCGCCCGCCTCGTTTTCCGCTAGATGGGCAATTTTCGCGAATATTCCTCGGACAGAGTGCGGCGCCGTTACGGCCGGGCGGAGATGGCGCCCGCTTTTTTCATGCACGGCGCGCTTCTCTATGCTCCCTTCGCTTGCCTTACGGCGCGTTCGAAACATAGGACATCACGAGTTTGTTTGTTTTTTCATCGCCATCATCTCCATTTATATGCCGCTCTTGTGTGTATATTTTTTCGTGTTTTCGAAAAGCGTTCGACATCGTATGGTTTTGAACATCCTTGCAGAACAGGAAAAATCATTACACGGTGTGGGATGTCTTCACTTCGTATTATTCCAAGATACGGTATGTAACTCGGTGGAAACGCAAACGATAGTGTTCTTCAAAGTCCACAGGCATAATTGCCAAAATCTTGTTTCGTGTTTGGCACTTTTAGTTTTTTTCCCTTCACCAATATTTGTCATTGCTGGATTTTTATTTTTATATTTGGAATTTTATAAGTCTGTAAACATCTAGAAAAAGTTTATATTATTTCGTCATTATATTTGGCAAAAATCCTGTTCATAAAATTTGTTTATGTAATCTATGCAAGTCCGACATCGCTATTACTAATTTCCAATGCACGCATAAATTGAAGAAAAAAATATTCTGCCTGCGGCTATGTGAGAGGTTGATATTTATATTTTCCTTAGATGCCCATTAACTCGACAAAAATGGAACAGTTATTGATAAAGAAATACAATTATTTTGTTGTGTTATACCACTTATTTTCATGATGAGCAAAACAACTTAATTCTCGTGCTCAGTGCGTCACAGCTTACATCATGTCGCAACACCATGGCGTGACATTGCTCACGTCGAACAAAAGGAAGGCTTCATAGCAGATACTGCTAACCATTAAATATTTTCTATTCGTACTGCGTTATGGGACAGAATGTTTTTGATATAGATAGATAGATAGATAGATAGATAGATAGATAGATACATATATACATACATATATACGTACATACATACATACATACATAGTTCGATAGATACTTAAATAGGTAAATAGATAGGTAGATAGTTTGATAGACAGAGAGAGAGAGAGAGAGAGAGAGAGAGAGAGAGAGAGAGAGAGAGAGAGAGAGAGAC